>JAGMVL010000826.1:0-600000 GCA_019202695.1 Populus x sibirica | reverse complement strand
GATAAACTTGAAAAAAAATATTAAAATATTAAAAAATTATTTTCCAACTTATTTTCTATGATATACCTAAACACTGAAAAATATTTTCTAATTTATTTTTCTTGGTACTGCCAAATATTGTAAAAATAATTCACTTTTCAAGAATTTTCTTTTCAAAATAAAACTATTTTCAACAAACAAACAAGGCACTAATATATACATTGAAAAAAAAAATCATTCTAAGAAGATGTTTGAAATGCAAGCATTACAAAAGGTGTTTTTTAAAAAATTAATTTTTTTATTTAAAATTAATTTTTTTATGTTTTGAGATCGATTTAATGATATATTGATATAAAAAAAATTAAATTAAAAACAATATTATTTTAATATATTTTTAAATAAAATATATTTTAAAAAATAAATTACATTAAACATCTTTAAAGATTACATGAATGCTGGTACGGCCATCACCTCGTCGAAAATATGAATAGGTGACTTCAATAATTAAATCCTATACTTGGGATGGAGTCGGGTCCCTCATACCTTAAGAACCAAAAATAAGATTTTGCGATAGAATATGAGGTTTTTTTAAAAAAAATAAAAAAAAAGTAACAACCTACTCATGTATAGAAGGAAAAAAGAACATGCAGAAGTATGACCTCTCTTTCTTTCACAAAGCATTCACAATTTACAAAAATTCTGCTCTTCATTTTCCTATTGTTTGCACATTTTGTTTTCGCTGTAAAGGAGAGATATGTATATTCACTTCCATTTCACTGAAGCTGATCTTGCAGGCTACAATACTTCATGCTTCACTCTACTGCAGTAAATTCCTCATTCTCAAGCTGTGAGGAGACTGTAGTGTCGGAGGCAACATCATCAATATTTAAGTTTGAAACTTCACCACCCAAGGAAGAAATTTCATCTTCGCCGTTGACAGATGGAGCTGGGGATGCATCAGGAGTAGCGGTACAAGTCCCATTAGAAGGGGATGGAGATGATTCCCCATCTTCCACTGCTTTTTGCAGGCTCCAGTACATTATGCTGGCAGCTAGAGTCAGAATCATCTTCTGGTTTACCTGCCACCAGATCACAGTAACAATGATCAAATTCAATGAACACGTTTCTTGCATAGATAAATGAACTGGGTTTACAAATTTGATATCTCAATATCTAAAAATAGCATGAGTAGCAGGAGAGATAGCCAATGATTAGTAGTCTGGTCATCTTTCTCTGAAAATATATAAATAAACATCACTGCTGGAGTGAATAGTGATTCTGCAAGTTTCACAAAGAAATGCAATAATTCAGTTCTTTCTCCTGAAATAACAAATATATGCCTCACAAATCACAGTAGGTTTGCAAAGTTGCAAAGAGAGAGAATGGGAAGCTGCCATCTAAAAATTATCTCACCTATATCCTATAGCAAATAAAAAAAAAACCATCACTGTAGTATCCATACCTCCATGATGTCTTCAGGCAACAGGAAAATTGAACAGCCCAGTTTCCGTGCCACACTGATAATGTATGTAGCATTCAATCTCTTCTCCTCATCTACATTTACAAAGCAAGAAGAGAAGAAGGGTGAGCACAACAACTCCTACCAAAATAAGTCGGATAACAAGTCATTTCTCATCTGCCAGAAAGTAAGGGAACTTGCTAGGAGAACGCAGCATACCGCTTTCACCCTTGGTGACGAGGTTCCAATTAACCACCCTTGGCTCAACAGCACTGAGAAGCTCAAGGAAGAATATTCCACTTGACAGGCTCTGATCCTGTTAAACTTCGAAATTAGTAACAGCAAAAAGAAATGGTGATGTGGGCCGGTGACATGTTCAATAAACAAAATGCCAGAGTTTGTTTAACCTTGAAGTTCACGATTTTGGAAGTTCTTCCTGTATGTTTAACTTTATTGTTTGCCCATTTTAGAATATCTGCATCAGTTATCTCCTTTCCTTGGGAATGGGATCTCAAGTTCTTCAGAAGTTGAAGCATATTATATCTCATCAACTGCCATAAGAAAGCTGAAACAAATCTAATCAGTTTAAGGATGTTCGCAGCACTGCACACAGCCATTTAAGACTGGGAAGGAAGGGAAAAGGGGATTCTTACAGAAAAGGGGACTCGGTGAGCAAGTTAATGTCTAGTAATGCCATAAAGGTCAAAATTTTCTTTTTCTATCAGGTCCACCTCAGATGCATTATCCACCAAAGCGAAACCAAAAAAGAAAAAGAAAAAAAGAAAAAGGTTCTGATATCCTAGGGCTGTATAAAAGGACATAAACTATGCAACTCTAATATCCAGATCAATGTTGCTTTGATTTTAATTTTTAAAAAGAAACACGACAAACTGGAAACAAATGTTTAAAAGACATACACATCCAAGTTATGGCAGAAGGATGTCTTCGAATACTTGTACACATTACAATCTCGAAGTGGCGGAGCATATGCAGAATATATGAGCGATGTTTGTTATGATTTTTAACAGTGATAGAGAGGGAGAGGTCTTGCAACACAATTGACTAATTTACAATTCCGCTCCCACAGCCTATATTTCACTTATTTGATCACAAGATGTTTAGAAAATCACTGATATTCATACACAATCATCAAAGGAATCCCCAAAATGAGACTTTTCAAATTCTATCAATTTATTTATGGTTTATTCAGCTTTAAAATTTAGGAAAGCATACACATAAGATGCATTTGAGAGCATGAGAAATTTGTGCAACAGCAAATGTAACATTGTGAAACAACTCTTCTATCGTAGTTTCCACTCTGTAATTTTTTAACTTCTATTAGCAAGTTTCAATTCATCAAGGTGAAAGAAACCGGAAAGATCAAGAAACAAAAAAAGCACATCACATCAGGAAAATTTATAGAAAGAGTTCAGTCACTGATTCGACAAGGACTAGATCATAGAAATTACCCAGTATGAGCTTCTTATTTCCTTGTACAAAATCATTTCCAGCTACATTAACGAGGGAAAATTTCATTTGTCTTCCAATCCTTATGACTTGATTGCAATTCTCTACTTTTCTGAATGGCATCTTGATTGGAGGCTTAGATGCCTGCTTCCAGTTAACTGATCCAGGAGAAACCTTGTCAAGCACTTCCAAAAGTATCCATCTGCATGCATAGTTATTTAGAAATCAAGATTGTGAATTGAAAGCTTTGATGCCAGAATTAAACAATTATGGTGTTGAACCAAAATGAAAAATCTAAGATTTCAACTCCAAGAATTCTTTAAAATATATGCAAATTTTCCTGAGATTTGTTAACACAATATTCAACCAGTAATGGGCCAGTAACTTGCTGCATTTATGTCGGTTGCTTAAAAACTGAACTCACCCATTTCGAACATCCTCAAATACATTGTTAACATATGTAACAATTCCAAGACTGTTAATCCATAGTCGAAAACATCTTTCCTCTCTAGAAGTTTGCACATCATCGGTCATCATCTCAGCAAAGGAAATCTTTTTGCTGTCTGTGGTCAGGCCATTCCTGCAAATGTATACCATCCTTTCCTCTCAATTACAAGATTAGATTAAATATTGGTAGAAAGAGACAGAGTTCAGATGTTAAAGAATCTAAATTGCCAATACAATCATGAGCTTAAGGAAGAGATTTGATAAAGGGAAGAGAGATCAGCAGAGGAGCTGATAATCAAAATCTGGAGAAGGAATGCAAGGCAAGTCCAAGTTGATAACATAAGATTACTACAAGAAATTCATAATCAATTGTCACTAAGACACTGCCTATAAACATTCTATAACAGAAACAGACCAGCTGATTGTCTGATTGTTTTAAACAATGAGTAAACATGTAGGAAAGTTATGCGAAGAAAATAACGTGTATTTTATAATTCCAGTTCAGCTGGATAATGTTCACATTTCCATAATACCTATTGAATAAAAAACTTACTTCCAAAAACAGCATGTTTCCCCATATGGGAAATGTTTTGGTTTAATCCAATCATCAGAACTTCATGCCAAACTATTTCATATTACAGATATTGATACTTACATTCTATATGATGAACATACTATAAAAAAGTGAAAAAAGGAGCTATTGAACTTGACTTCTGGAAAGCAGATTCAATTTCATATTAATATTAGATGGCCTAAGCAGCATAAAGTCTTATAAGCACAAACTTCAAACATGCCCAATCTTAATTTTCAAAGAAATCTTGCAATGTTTAACTGCCAAAAAAAAAGTTGAGGAGAGAGGTACTTTTACAAAAGGGTAAATTAATAGGGACCCCCAGGGCATTGCAAAATTACAGGTGCTACCCGAAAGTATCCAAGTTTGACAAAAGCAGCCTCTGATTTGTTAAATGGTTAACTAAACTTGACTGAAACCCCCCTGCACATGTTCAATTGTCGAGGGGGAAGAGGCCAGCTTTTTTAGCCAGTTAAGTAGTGTCTGTAAATCCAAACCTTGGGGTTTTTTTAACCTACCCTTGACAAAGTTTTCATCATAGTAAAATAAATGTTGCCATGCTTTTTGTTTCCCACCTTTGATGAAATATTTGTGCCACAAATGCAAGATTCAGATTTGGCGATCCTTCAACGATGTCTTCTGGTTTTAAATATCGTTTGCAGTCCATCCGCTCTGCATGATCAAGAACAAGCTTAGCCCTTTCCTTAGGATCTTTGGAATCCAATGTAGATGGACTGCAGTGCTCTGGTGCAAGAACATTAAGCAGGTATGCATAAGCCTTTCCATCCTACACATGTTTGACAGAAGACATTATTACAAGTATATTAGGTATAATCAGACAATGAAAGATAAATCAGATCAAGCATGGATGAAAATAGCACAGGTAGAGAAGCATAATAGTAAGGAGCTAAGAACATCTACAATGAGCTGCAACAAAAGATTTATCAAGTTCTGTAGAAGCAAATACATGCGCATCAAATCATTATTTAACCATTCAAACCTTTTCTAGATAAAAACAAAACCTATGATTTTTTAGTTTCCCCTAAATTCAGAGATTTTGAGCATAATCTAACCGAGCTATGAACTCAAATCTCATGAAAAAATGAAGAGAAACATGCATGTCTACTTAATCAGCGAATAAATACACAACTCCTTGCAACTTACTTTGTGATTGTTAACAAGACTACATATACAACTGAAATGGCTAGTACCTTCAAATCAGAAGAAAAATTTGAAACAGGTTTCTCGTAGCCTGCTTTCTTGAGATGGAAATTCATCCATTTCAATAGGACCTTTTCAGGGGCTAATCCCAAAAGCTCCTCAACATCCTGAAAGATACAAAAGATCATGCTGAGTCAATTATCCATAATCTTCAATGCTTATAAATTTACAAAACATACTTTGGCAAAAAATTTGAAATAAATTAAATAAACATTCCATTACATTGTTGGCATCCACCAATTCCACAAGCTGAGGTGTCTTCTTAAGACTAAGATCTGCCAGTAGTTGAATCTGATATAACAGCACTCCGTATTAGATAAGATTATTGGAAAAGATACAGAAAAAAAACTCAATTACTACAGAAACAACAACCAAGCCTCAATCCCAAACTAGTTGGGATTAGCGATATCGATCCTTTTGCAGCATTCCACATGAGGTCATTTACCAAATCCAATCAGTCATATCAAGAGATTTTAAATCTTCAATCACGACAAAAAGGTAAATGCAACATGGTTATTCTAGTAAAATGCCTTCTTCTTGGTATTTCATACTGAATCCATGAGGTAATATTCTGTGCAAAATTAATATACCAAAAATCCTGAGGCTCACCTTTATAATCTGAGAAATCAACCCAAGTAACAGATGAGGCTGCAAAATGAACAAACAAAATAAAATCCCTTAGACCACAACACATAAGATACCATGTGAGAATCAAAATTAGCTAAACTTACCCTTCCTTCCACCAAGTCCTGTGTGCCAATGTTTACCACAGTGCATCCAATAGCTTTTGCAGAGTTGAGGCAGAGGGTATGGTTCTCATTTCTTTCCCATGGGTTAAGAACCCGTTTCGTGTTGATGGCTCGTTCATCTATAGTCCCTGGCACAGCAACATTGATGAGTTTACTGCACCAAAAGCCACAAGACAAAATCAACACCACCACCAATATCGGTTTTCATGGACAAGCAAAGCAGATCAAATCAACCAAACCAGGTTTAAATACCATAATAGCACTCCATCTTTAGCAAGATTAAATAAATCATTTGTAGCTGGATCTATGGGAAGAAACTGCTTCAGAAATGGGTCATCCCCGAGATAGCTGTTTATGTGAGCAACGTAAGATGCTTTCTCAGATTCACTAATTGTGTGAAGAAGAGTAGTGGTTGTGGCCTTAAGGAAAGATGAACTCTGCTTAGAAGCCCCAGATTTTGCTGTAGCTAGACCTTGTAAATCCAAGTATGCCTGCCAATGCAATTGGATAAATATGTTACCTCCTAATTTATTCCAACTTCTGGGCAGTATATGGGGATGCAAGCTCCAACAGTGCTAGCTTGAAAAACTCTCATCTGAATTTTACTTGATAAAAAGAGGAGGCCGACGAGAATGGGACCAACAAAACACTAAATTAGACACACGATGACTGACCTTGAGGAAGGCTTCAAAATCGATCTCATTACTTAGGTCGGCATGCGACTCATTCAATATCCCAGCTATCTCCTCCTCGTTAAACATTGAATTAAAAGCGTTTAATTTGACCATCAGAAGCGGCATATCTCCAACAGTAACTTGTCCATTTTGATTCTTCATTGCTATAAACTAGAATCAAAGAAGAAATTAAAATAAAGAGAAAGGCATGAATAGCATCCTGGTATGAATGCAGAATTAATAACAAACAAATAGTTCAGACACATAACCCATGAAGGCAAACTTACTTTTGACTTGAGGCTGCGAAGCTCAGCCTGCGTAAACTGACTTTGCAGCCATTGATCAGAGACATGAACACCCATATAACTAGACATCTTTACAAATTCCCAACGCAGCGAGCACTAGCTACTGTCAAACAGAATCGTCCAGATTGATAAAAGAAAGCCTCAAGAGTCTCTGAAACCAGACTCCAAAACCCACCAGCAGAACCAAAGACTCAGATTCGGATCCTGATATACACAACTAACAGCAACAAACCACTGCCAAATTATCCTCGCAGATGGTCTTTAAATCGCCTGAATCGCCACGACCCCGCCCACTTCTCCGTCCCTGAAAACGCAAAACCCAGAAAGACACACTTCAAATAAGGCTCTGTGCATAATAAGAAACAACAAAAGAAGGGCCAAAATGATCCTTAATTAATGTTGCCAAAAATGAAGCAGAAACCGTTTATCAAATATCATGCAGAAGAAATGACAAGACATAAAAAAAAACAAGCACCATAGCCAATCAAAAAACTAAAAATAGAATCACAAAATCACAAGAAAATAAAGATAAGCTAATAAACAAGATAACAAAAACACTAAATATAGATGCACCAGCCAGCATTAAAAAAAAAAAAAAAAAAAAACGAAACAGCAAAACGTAAACCATATATGTATATCAAAACCAAACTCTTACTACATATTACAGGAAATATAAACGAATTCGTTAGAAGAAACGTAAAATCAAATAGAACCCAGAAGTGCATACCTGTTAAGAAAAAACAACAGATTCACGTTCGAAAAATGAAAATCTTTAGTATCTCTGTTTATAGTGTGAATATGGAGGGAGATAGAGAAAGAAGGGATCGGTTTTTCTTCGTGGGAGAGCAAAGTATTAGAGAGAGAAGGATCGGTTATTAGTTTTTTACCAGAGAGACAGCCAAGAGCTTACTGGCCTTGAACTCGAGTCGTTGTTGTGCTCTTTTTTTCCCGATATTTTTTTCAGTAAATTACAAATTAGTTAATTCTCTTAATTTTTAACAAAAGTTATTTAATTAAAATAAAATAATATAATATTAAATTAAGCATGATCAGTACTTGTAAAAAAGAATAATAAGTTTTTTAAAGAAAAATTATCTAATTTATTTTGTAAAATAAATAAAAATAATTTACAATTTATTCAGAATTTCTTTGATTGAGAGGCCAGAGTATGGCTAGAAGTGGAGAACTCATTTGGATTGTTTGTGAAGTTGAGGGTGGTTTTCCTACTCTCGAGGAATGGTATATTTATTATGCACTCGCTGTATTTATTTGCCAGCTCTCCATCATTTGTGGACACGTGTTTCTTAATTTTATGTCTTTTCTGCTATTTTTGTTTTTATCTGGACTTATTTTGCACTGTAATTTCAGTAAATTTTTTTAAATTATTTTTTTATATATTTTTAAATCATTTTGATATAATAATATTAAAAATAAATTTTAAAAATAAAAAAAATATTATTTTAATATATATTTAAACAAAAATATTTTTTAAAAAACTTCAAATTTATGATTATTTATTTTTACATTTTAAAAGCATTTTTTAAAAAATTTAAATTTTATTTATTTTTTTCTTTACTTTAAATTAATATATTTTTTAATATTTTTAAATTATTTTGATATAATAATATCAAAAATAATTTTTTAAAAATAAAAAAATATTATTTTAATATATTTTTAAATAAAAAATATTTAAAAAATTAACCACAAATTCATTCCAAAACTAAACATACAAGGATAAGATAGTTTTTCCCCTTCTTCAAAGTCATGTGTTAGGTGGACTGCTTTTCTTTCTTTCTTTTTTTGTTTTTTTCCCTAAAAAATCTTTCTATTACTTCCTAGGTGTATCATTTTCGTTTTAATATACATTGTCAATCTAATCAACTTTTTGTTTTTTTTTTTAACTTAAAAATTAACCTATTGAATTATGCACACCGAAAAAACGTCTCAAAACAATATTTATGTTTATATTAATTCAAAAAATAAGCTCTAATTAAAAAAACATTTGGTCAAAATTTTACCCCATATTTGCAAGATTTAGTCAATTTAATTAGACTAGTCCTATTTGTTTTTGTGTTTTAAAAATATTTTTGAAAAATTTTAAATTTTTTTAATTTTTTTCTTTGCTTTAAAATAATATTTTTTTAGTGTTTTTAGATCATTTTGATGTGTTGATATCAAAAATAATTTTTTAAAAAATATCATTTTAATGTATTTCCAAGTAAAAAATACTTTGAAAAGCAACCACAACCACACTTTCAAACAGGCTATTGTACAATATGACTATCAATTAAAGTTTTAAAAATGCTTAACAAATAAAAAAACATTAACTCTTTAAAAATAAAAGTCTTGAGGAAATTTTAGGAATAAAAAATTAATATCTTTTGAAATTAATTCTCAAACATTTTAAAGAAAAACAATTCTACAATACAAGGTCATTAAATACTTTTAAAATGTTTAATAAATAAAAAAATAAGTTTTTGACATAAGCTTTAGAAAGTTTTTAAGAAGTAAAAAAATTCAAGAAGCTCAGATAATTTTTTTTCTTTTAATTCTCAACCACTAAAAGTTTTTAAAACTTGAAAATAATTTGAGAAATAAAAAAATAGTTTTGGAAGATATTTAATGAATAAAAAATTTGAACTCTCTTAATTCTTAAAAGTATAAGAAATAAAAGTTTAAAAATCCTTAACTAAATTTAGATTGAATTGACTAAATAAGATATATTTTGACCAAAACTTTTTTATAAGGACTAATTTGCTAAATTGACACAAAAATTTTGTATTTGTGTATTTAGAAACGTGATTGAAATTATATTTTTTAAAATTTTAAATTTTTTTATTTTAAATTAATTTTTTTATATTTTTAAATTATTTTGATAATTTAATATTAAAAATAATTTTTTAAAAAAATAAAAAATATATTTTTAATATATTTTTAAATAAAATATATTATAAATCATAACCCCTATTATAAATTCCATTTATCCTAGAAAAAATAAAGATTAAAAAAAGGAATGAAGAGTGACAGTATCATGTTTGTCAGCTATCATCCTATCAACTTTTTGTTAAGATGCAGGAGGACCCTAAGTTACAGGGAAGAAAGGAACCAGACATCACAAAACAAGACAAAGGGGTCCCCACTAGATTAATCACTCATTGAGCTATAATGAATCACCTCCTTTTTTATTTAATCTTTTTGTGATCTATTTCTATAATTATTGTCAAAAATATAAAATTAAAATATAAAGAATCACAATGTAAAATATGAAAAAAAAATATGAGGTCACTCTCAAAGTTTTTAAAATCTTAATTTTTACATAAAAATTTATTTTATTTATTTTTAATCTTTTAATTTGAGATAAAAAAATAAAGTTACCAAAACAATCAAGACGAGAGAAAGTTGTTAATTAGTCATATTCTGCAAAAAAACATAGTTCATCTTAGAGTTAACAAGTTTTATTTGACGAGAGAGGTTTAATAGTAATTTTTTTCATATAAATATGCATGAAAAGGTAGATCAAGGTCCATTTAGTTTTTTTTATTTGGTTTATTTTCATATTTGGAGTGATTTTGGATTATTTTTTTTATGGTTAGTGAATGGTTAATGAAGGTTTTTATGGTGTTTTTAGATTAAAAAAAAATTTAAAAATTAGAATTTTAGGGTCCATAAACTTTGAAAATAATTTTTTGATGACCGAAAAACATTATAGTTGGTGAAAGGTTATTTGCCATTATAAGCGACGTGTCACCCAATTAATATTGTTCCTAATGCAAGTGCATAGGGTTGGGCCATCAGCGAATGATATTTTTTTTTATTATTAATTTTTGAAAAACTCTAATTAATACCCTTCCTATTTCACGTGTATTTTTTTTTTTAACTTTTCATTAATTTTTTATTTAAATCTAAATTAATAATTTAATACTATCTCCTTGTGATTATTTTTAAAATTTTTTAGTTTATTTTTTAAAATATTAGTTATTTTTAAAAATTATTTGTATTTTTATCATATTTCTATTATAACCTATCTTTAATTTTCTTCTTTTATATTTGATACGAATAAAATTTATTTTTCATGATTTATTTATAAAAATAAAAATAATTTATTATTGGTAAGAAAAAACAATCTCTAAGATAAAAAAATAAAAACAAGAAAATTTTATGTTAAATATTTTATTTTTAGAAGAAATATTAGCCTTTTTCATTTCAGCATTTAATTAACATTAATAACTCTTTGATGATGTATTGATACTTATATGTTTTTTAAAACTCATTTAATTAAATTTAAATAGGATTTTTGTATTTATTAATTAAAAAATAGGATATAATTAAATACATCTATACATTAAAAATTAACTCCAAATTATTGTAATTGCCAATTCTTATACTATTCTACTTTTAAGTTTTAACCTTTTGGTAGTCTAAAATAATCCTTGTAATAACCATGAAATAAATTACTTATAATTTAAAGTGTGTAGAGTGAATACTATGTAGTTGTATTATTCATCTCCTCATGTTTTACTTTTCATATTTTTTTTAGGTTTTGTCATAAATTTAAGGGGAAAATGTGTGAGATGAATATTGTGCAATTGTATTATTTATCTTTGCATGTTTTATCGTAGACAACATTATACGCCTGCACTATTCACCCCCTTATATTTTACTTTGGACAATATTGGTCACTGTTTTTTTATTTTTGAGGTTTTGCTATAAATTTAAGAGGAAAATATGTGAGGTGAACATTGTGCACCCACACTGATCCCCCCTTATATTTTACCATGGACCACATTGTTTATTTTTTTTTAGATTTACTATAAATTTAAGAGGAAAAATATGTGAGGTGAACATTGTGTACCCGCACTGATAACCCCCTCATGTTTTACCATGGACCACATTGTTAACTTTTTTTTTAAGTTTGCTATAAATTTAAGAGGAAAACAATATTAAATCTGGTTGAGTTTATGGTCCATATTCACCCCATAAGTTTTATTATCGACAACACTGTTCACTTTTTTTTGTTTAAGAATTTTTTTTGTTCCTATTTTTTAAAAATTAATCTAAATCTAAATCTTATTTTTACTTATAGTTAGATTAATATCCCTTATTTTTTTATGTTATTTAGAAAGTCTATTTTAAATGATGATTATATTTTAATTACACATTTAATTTTTTAGGATGTTTTTCTGATTAATTTTTTTTTTAATTTTTTGTATAGATGAACTTTATTTTTAAAAATAAAAAGAAATTTATTTTCAAATAATATTTCTAATATTTGCAGTTTTACATATTATTTTTTTCATTTTATTTTATTCAATTAATTTAATGTGTGTCTATTTTTATTATTGTTTGATTGAATAAAAAAATTATTTTAATTAACAAATTTAGCAAATACAACCCCGTAAATATCATGTTTTTCAAAATTAAATTTCTTGATCTAAACTTATCTCTTGATTGTTTTAATTTTTATTTTTAGTCATTGTTTATGGTTTTTTTCCACTTATTAACACATATAGTTCTCGATTTATTTGATTATATCTACATATATAAACTTTTTAATTTTTACTTAGAATTTTTTTAAATATATAAACGTGTTAAAAATATTTATATACAAATTTTTTATTAAAAAAATATCTAACCCGAGATAACACGGGTCAAATATCTAATATATAGTATTACTGGTTTGCATTACACACTACAGAGTAGCTCTTCCTTTGCCTTGTTGATTTCTTGTCTTGTCCACTCATTCACCATTTTAACTACCAGCCAGCCGGCCAAACCGACCATGAAATACATCTTCCTTCCTCCCATGTGTCTTGCACGTTGGACTACGAAATTTGTGAATTCGATGTCTCCACGGCTGCACGAGGGAAACACAAAATCACACTCTATCTATTCTTTTCTTTCTTTATGCTTTTCACTTTCCAGGTCATCTGCATATAATATAATATAAGCCATAACCAGGGAACAATGTTCTGATCTAGGGAGCAAGATTGATTTACATTGGGATTTATGTGATTTTTTTATATATATTTCTTTTATCATCTTTTTTTTTTATAAGAACAATTCTTGTTCATTGTCATATAGAGAAAGATAAGCTGAAATTGATTGTGAATGGTATGATCAATTAAAGGTAAGAAAAACAAGATAATGATTGACTAGTTAATTAGAGTCACGATTGATCAAGAGAAAATAATTGGTTATAAGAGTTTGAACGTGTATGAAGAATCACAAGATTTAATTCTATTTAGAATAGGATTTCTCAACAAAATAACTAATTAAAATTTATAAATTAGCTTAGGATTCATATAAATATCAATATAGAAGAGTTTAGTTTGTGTTAGAAATTGATAGAGTCTTCTTATATGATACCAATATCTGTATATGATTAAAGCTACATGTTTAAATAAGATTCAAATTCTATACTAATATAAATAACATGTTTAAATAAGATTCAAATTCTATACTAATATAAATAGGGTCATATAACTATTACAAATGATGGTCAGCTGCATATATGCAATTTTAATTCAACTTATATTTCTTTCCAGCTTTTATTGCTTTTATCTACTACTTTTTTTTTAATCTATTGTTGTTCTAGTACCTTTTATTTCTTTCATTGCAATTTCCCTCTCTTCTCATCTACTAGTTTTCTTCCATTTATGGTGATAGATGAAACAAAAAACCTTTATATAGCCTTGCTGGGCTAAGGACCTTACCGAGTCCTTATTTGTTGGAGTCTTGCAAGACTCTTACTTTAAAACCTTGCTGGGTTTTTAATCAGCAAAAGCCTTGCTGGGCTCAGAACCTTGTTGGATTTTACTTTGCTGCAGTCTTGCTAAAGTTTTTTTTTTTTTTACTGGAACCTTGCTGGGTTTTTAATCAAATAGAGCCTTTATTGGCTCAGAACCTTATCGGGTTTTAATTTTCTAGAGTCTTGCTGAAATCTTTTTTTTATTGGAACCTTGCTGGGTTTTAATCAAATGGAACCTTCTTGGGTTTTAATCAAATGGAGCCTTTTCGGGTTCAAAAACTTGTCAGGTCCTAATTTGCTGGAGTCTTGTTTGACTCTTTCTTTGTTAAAACCTTGCTATGTTTTAAATCAACGGAAACCTTGTTAGGTTCTTTTTTATATATAGAGTTTCTCATTAAACCTTATGGGTTTAGGATTAACTTGAGCATTGCTAAGCTTTATAACTTTGTTGGATTCCTTCTTTACTGAAGCCTTGTTGGGCTTTGAAAATCAAATCGAGTCTTACTGGGTTCCTGCTTGTTGGAGTTGTGCTAGACTTTACTAAAGATTATTTCTTATGCAATTCCTGTGTAAAAATTTGTACAATGCTTTTAAATGTTATCCATGCATCTTTACCTAGTTTTGAAATATAGGCTCTCCTTCTTGTAAATCATCTTTTGATTGGTGGAAAGGTTTGTTATTATTGATCTGACATCTTGGTTGCTCAATTTAACTTTTCAACCCATTCGGGTTTTGCCCATGTGATCAATGTGTTTGATTGTTTTTTTGTTTCATCAACTCATTCGGGTTTTGCCCATCTGATTAATGTGTTTGATTATCTCTTTGTCGTATAGCATAGACTTTAAGGCAATAAATGAAGCTCTGCTTAGTTAACCATTCTTTGAGAAGTGACAAACTTTCTTAGCCATGATGTTGCCCCCTAGTCGGATGATGCACCCTAATTTGTGATATTCTTGCATCATTGCCCACTCATTTTATTTTGAGGGAGAAGCAACGTCCCATTATTCCCACTTTTCTAAAGGAGTTTATCAAATCATTTATTGCCAATGATTGTTGCATATTTTCCCTAACTGATGCATTCATGTGATAACACTTTTCATGTATCATGGTGTAATCCGTGAGGCTCGTGGGCCAAAGCGGACAATATCTTGCTAATGGGGTGGAGTGTTACACATAGCCACCCTTTAAAGGGTAAACCATATTTTTATACATGAAGATGCCCTCCTAAGTGTAGCATTACTCTCAACTGCTAATGGAGTTCATCAAGTAACCCTCTGTCTCTAAGCATAATTGCTTTTATATGATCTAGCTTTACTTATTCTTATGACTATCATCAAGAGTTATTTATTAGATGTTATTCATAGCTTTAATGGATTTTACTGAATCATCATTTGACTATATGTTTCTTTGCCCCTAGATGATCTAGATATTGTTTATTATCCCTTTTAGGATCCATCGCATTGCCCTCTGGCTGCTCAAATTTTTTAGGATGATTCACACGAAATGTCAATGTCATTTATATCAAGGACCATGCAAACTCGGTCAATAACCTCTTTTGTTTGAAAATCACTTTCTTATTTTGAAATCACCTTGTAAATTTCAAGGATCATGTCCATTCAAGTCTAATTATTATAAAGAAATCATGAGATGTAATTTTGAAAGTGTTTCTTTTATCGTAACCCTAAGATATGTCATGCATCTTTTATGTGTTTCTAGCTAAGAATTGACAAGGTAAAGTTTGAGAAAGAAGTGTTAACTCAAAGTTGAGCTATCATGGCTTAAATGAATTAATTTCTTATATTTTAAAAACAAAAAATTACCTGATGTAAGCTTAAAACAATTTTGTTTCGAATTACTTACAATTGCCAAGGGGTTTGATCTTCAGAGAAATGATAATTTGATGTTTTATTTAAGTAAATTGGTACCTAACTACTACCTCTAATCGTATATGATCATAAGTGTCTTATTCGAATCATATAATTTTAGTAAAGTATGACCTAATTTCTATAACATTAAACATATCTAATATAAAATAATGTTGTTTAACTCAACAAATTAATAATAAATTAACTCTCATTTTATACTTATAAATTAGAAGGCAATAAATCATAATTTTAACATATAAATATATTAATGAGAGATTTGTTTTATTAATTAGGTCTAATACTTTGGCATGATTATTATATCATATATAACAATTATATATAAATATACATATGTGGCATGTTATTCTAACTAAATGATTGTAGATATATCTAAACTAATTTTCTTGAACCATAAAAAGAAATGAGGTGGTCAAAATCAAAGTAGTTACGATACATCTTTATAAGTTCATGCAAGCACCATAGGTGTATCATTTGGCATGAATTTTTTTTATTTGAATTCCCACATTTTTAAATTAAATAAAGTTTATATAATTGAATAATAAATCTCAAGTTAAATTCGAGAAAAAATAGATAAGAAAAGAATTTTACATCCAAGAAGAAAAATAGAGAAAAAGCAGGGCATATAATCCTTTTTTAGTATTAGACTATTCAAAACATAATCATATTGGTCTTTTAATATCCATAATCATACACCTTACATTAATCACATTAAAAAAAAAACACACATACACACACACAATGCATGCTTCAATTCTAATTATTGACTTTTTATATGTAATTTTTAAAATAATATTTCTAACATTTAGAAATATTAAATCAAACTCAATTTTATAAATTCCTAATAAATTTTATTTTTTTTCTTTGAAAAATATTTTTTTCAAGTTTTAATAATAAAATAATCATATTAAAATTCTTACTAACATTCTTAACTTTTTAAGATCAATTAGATAAAATTTATGGAGTTTAAAAAAAACTCTTTTTATTTAGAAAATCTATTTTTCTTATTTTAATTAAGTGTTGTAATTTCAATCATAATCCAATTAGAATATTTAATACTATAATTAAATTAATTTTGTGTTTTAATTTTTAATATAAAATCAATACTTTATATTTCTAGGGGTAGAACTATAATTCTGCCTTTTTCCCCTATGGTGGAAACATGCATACTACCCACTACATGTTGGTCTGATGTTTAAGGTAGTAGCCTTGAGTAGGCCATGATGTTAACGTCATCATTAGTGGAAGCAACAACCTTCTTCCTAATTTTTTTTATGAGAAATCAGGCCACCTCTAGCCTAAACAATAACTTTTTTAAAAAAAAAATCTATATTAAGAAAAGCAATTTTTGAGAAATCATTTTTTTCCATAAAAAAATAATTCATAATTAACCCTAATAATAATGATTAAGACATGCAATTAAATACCTTAATTGTTTAACGATAACTCCACCACCATTATTAGGTTTCCCAAAAGACATGAACATAATGAAATGGTATTTTAAAACTTTTTAGGGGTATCATTGATCTTGTTAGACAATATAAAATTATTTAAGGTTTGTGTGAAGATTACTTAAGCTCAATTCTTTCTTAGAGTTCGATCAAATCTTCAAGGCTAACAAGTTTTTTTAAGATACAAGGATTGTTACCTCGAGCGCTAATTGTTTTATTTTCTTTTTGTTATTACATCTACTCTATTATATTTTTGTACTTTAAACTCTCTTTTTTAACTCATCAAAAAAATATGAGATATAACATTCTATTTATAAGAAAAACCTAATGTCCATGTAATGGTAAAATATTACTTTTTCCCCTAAAAAATATTATATATCTTATTTTAAAATAATTATTAGAAAGTTATGCAATCAAGTCCTTACTTGATTTTTTTAGGTTTAGAATTGTAATCTCCTTTATTAATTACACTCTAGTCTTTAATTTCTAAAATTTATTTATTATATAGTCATACTTGATTAATCATACCAATTGAATTTCTTACAAACAATTCTTAATGTGTGTGACCACTAGGTTCCTAATATATTGTTCCAAATTAAATCATAAGCCCAATTAAAACAAGATCAATTAAATTAAAAAAACAAATTATTATTAATTCAACAAATTAATTGATTTATATTTAAAGATCAAGTACAACATCAAGCAATGTGACATAATCTTCTAAATATTAGAAAAGTCATATGTGGTTTGACTTAGTCTTTTAGTTATTATTTTCTTAGTGTAACTATTATCCCTTCATCTAGAATATTTTTATTTAGACCTTTGAGTATGAAATGTGTTTATCATATCAAATTATATGTTTTCTCAATACCATAGGCTTTGATTATTTTAATAAGATTTGAAACCTTTTCAGATCTCATTTTACTTTGCACAAGAATTTCATAATCAATGTTATTTAAAAACATGTGGAATAATTTTTCTAAATCACCTAGGGTTTCAAATCTTCTCTTAATCACCCAAATACATCAATATAGTTTATATATTACTTAATATCTACCCATTTTTTACCTTTGATTAAGGCACCATATAGTCAAGATCAAAACATGTTGTTCCTTATATAAGATAACTTGATGATCTCAAATATAAGAATCACTTACACAACTTCCATATGAGTCTTTCCATATACATAGGTAATATTTTCATATAGAATTAGGGGTGAGAAAAAAACCCAAAAAACCGATTAAACCGAGAAAATAAAAAAAAAATTAACCAAAAAAACCGAATCGAGAAAAAAAAAATAACTTAACCGATTAGAAAACCAAAAAGAATTTCCGGTTTGGTTCAGTTCGGTTTCAAATGCCTTAAACCGATTGAACCGAAATGAATTGAACTTGTTCAACCACATAACTCTAAAAAAAAAAAGACTATAAAAAGAAAGTATAAATAGTCACTAACCTAAACCCTAAAACAACACTCCAACACTTGCGGCCGCCACATTCTTTCACATCCGGCTCTTCCCAGAAAAGAACGCAACACATTCTCGGTAGACACCACATGGTTTGTACTCATGTGAGAGGCAATTCAGGGCAGTAGCAAGCAAATATCCTCGCGGAAAAGGTCTTGCCTGTGGCACGAGGACCATGGAAGAGATGTTAAGAGGTTATCGTTCTTTTAAAAATGGCACCCAAAAGAGATCTTACCACTACATTTTGTCCCAATAATTCATTAAAATATTTTAGCCTAAATTTCCGACTCAAACTCCTAGGAGTTTCATTTTTAGTGTGCTTCCAGATCCTCTTCCCATGAGGAGTTGTCTCAGCTACATCTCTGGACAATAATGGATTGCCTTTTGCATCGGAATATGGATTTGAATCTCTGAGTCTTGGAGTTTTGTTTAGCAGCAGCTTATCCCACATCCACGGTCATTTTGAACCATGAAATCAGCAGAAACAGGATTTGATTCTCTGTTTTACCGGTTTTTTAACAACAAAAACTGAACTGAACCGAAATCGACCGGTTTGAACCGGTTTCGGTTTAGTTTTGGTTTTAAATTTTAAAAAATAATAATTTTGGTTTGGTTAATTTTTTCATGTGAAAATAAAACCGAATAAAAAATGATCACCCCTATATAGAATCATGCATGTTAGTTTAGTGTACATGTCATTTATTAAGCATTTACCTATTAGTTTCAAGTGTCCCCCATACTCTAGTTTATCATAATAATCACTTTTTTTTATTAAGGAAATAATATTTTATGTATCAATCTTAATAGATCTAATTAATATCCAGTTGTAATAAAGCAATGACTAGGAATATTTAAGAGCAATGCTTTGATGTAGTAGAATTTTTTATAATTATAACCACTTTATAATTTTTTTTATAAAATATTATTGTCCAAAGGACTTTTTCTTTACTTTAGACACGTTAATCAAACTTAAATGAATATTAAAGATAAAAATATTCATTTATAAATAAAAACACATGTTTTGCATTAATAAAATCAATGCCAAATACAACCACCTGATTGGCTACAAGGAACAACAATAATTAAAAAAGGGAAAAAAGCTGCAATCGATCATGAATTACCAAAATCAACTAAGCTATAAGATTTATTAATTGACTAGGAGAGTTAAGAAGGTAGTGGACTAGTCAACCAAGCGATAAGAAGCCATAATCGACCAAAAAAAATGATTGACCAAGAAAATATAAATGCACAATAACAAGAAAATACAATTCTATTTAAAGTGGGAGTCCTTAATTGAATAACTAATTAGAATTTAAAGATTAATTTAGAATTCACGTGTGTATCAATAAAAGAGGAGTTTAGTTTATATTAAGATATAATAAACCTCTTTATCTACTACCAATAATTGTAGAGGATTATAATTACATATGACAGTAGGATTTAAACTTTGTAATAGTATAAATAAGGTTAAATGCTATTGTAAATATTGGTTAACCTTATATATTGAATTTATACAATTTTATCTATCTTCTTTTTGCCTTAAAGTGTTTTATTGCTTTCATTTATTTACAACTTTCTCTTGATTGCTTTCATTATTTTTTTTGTGTTATAGATTCTTACAATCCCTTTGTCCATTAAACTCACATATTTCTTTACATAGTGGTGATTCTAAGAACAAATAACCATTTATATGGGTTAAAGTCTATAATCTTACTTCTTGTTTGATTGAGATAGTTATCCCTTATAACATGTTCAATCCTAAATAAAATTAATTAGCAACATATATATTTATAGTTGTAAACTCTAGGTTTAATGGTGTAAATCCCAATTAAAACTAGTAGATATGAGGAAATTTCTACGGTTAATGGTATAAACCCTTTGTTTTGTTTTGTATACCCGAGTCAATTAGTGTAAACCTGAACAAGAAAAAAATAATTAGAGGAATAAGAGTAAAATAGTAATTGATGGAAAACAAATCTGCAATATTTAGGCCAAATATTTTAGAGAGAGAGGGAGAGCTTACAAAACTTGATGTTCTTTTTCTTTTTCTTTTTTCTTCTTTTTCTTTAAACTAAATGGTATAGGTAGATAAAAGTGTTTTGTATAAAGATTAGTGAAGAAAATCTTACATAAACTATCTAAGAGTGGGAGAAATCAAGGGATAAATATTTAGTTAGATAAAGAAAGAAATTTGAAGAGGAAAGGAAGGAAGGAGAAGAAAATTGGAAGGAATTCCCTATTTTTATCCTAAATCATTGGGTAAGGTGTTCTAGTAACCTGATTTCTTGTCAATGTTTGTTTTTATGCTTAGAGAAAGTAATTCTCAAATTATCAATGTTAGGGTTTTTGAATAATTTAGGGAAAATATGTGTTTTTATGTTAAATGCTTAAATAAATAAGGATTAAATTACTAGATAGAGTATGATAATGAAGAGAAATTAAAGGAAAATTATGGGTAACCCTAAACCTAGGGTTGACCATGAGAAAAGGTTTATGAAAGGAAAGAATTAAGCTTAAGTTATGTGAAATTGTTTGATATTTTGATGTATATGTATGAGAAATATGATATGAGATAAGTATTTAGTTGAAAATATGTTGGGTGCTATAAAACTTCAGAAGTAATATGAGTTATGTGTTATGGAAGTTAAAAGGAAAAATATTGAGTTGTGAAATTGGAAAAGTACGAGGAATAGAAGCTATATTAAGTGCATTTGAGTTAAAAAAAATCATAGAATGATTGTTAAGCTTAAGGCCGATCATAAGTAATATAAAGGAAATGGAAGATTAAATGGAAACTGATGTAACTCTATGTCAGTTGATAAAATTGCATGGAAAGTAGGTTGTGAGATTGATGTTAGGGTTGAGTATGTGTGTCATGTTATTTGACTTGTTAGGAAACATGGCAAAGGTTTTATGAGGTGGTTGAGTTATTAATTGTTTACATTACTAGATTATTGTATTTATGTTGGGTATAATTTGGAAATAAATTAATCTGGTGTAGAAAAGTAAAATAAGAAAATGTAGGAAGGATGGAACATGAAAAATGAAATATTATATATGTTGTAAAGTATAAATCATACAGATATAATACATGTGTTAAATTTTATGAGTAAGAATGAAGTTGGAAAGTAATGGGTGTTAGTTAAGGTGAGGTGTTGGAAAGTATTAATGGGAAGTTTACAATCTTAGAAGTTGAAACATTAAGTAGGAGTAATGGAAGTAGAGGATTAATTAATAGGCAATAAGAAAAGTGGATTAAAATGGAACATAAAAACTTGATATGGAAATTAACCTTATGCTTGGGAATCTGATGACCACATACATATGTCAGGAAGATAATATAAATGCTATCCATATGCACTAAAAGTGAAAAAAGATTAATTAATGTTGTTGTGTAATTATATCAATATGAAGGTTATGAACCAAAGTTAACAGGAAACCTTAATGTAAGGAAATATTAAATGAGCATTGTATATATTGACAAATAAGGGATTAAATATAAAGGTGATGGAAATAAGAAATGAATTAATTTAAAAACTTGAAAATTAAAATATATGGAATATGAAATATGTTATAATAATGCGAATTGAAAAAGGGTAACATTAATGCATATTCATGAAATTTGAAAATTTTAAATTTAATGTCAACATCTCTTTTTTTATGAGGAAAGGTACTAGTAGCTAGACCCTCAGTATGGAGAGTTAAAACATCAGGAGGAGCATGTAGACGCTATCCACCTTACACTTTTTATTTAAAAGAATGTTTGTCTTTAAATTCCTTATAGTTATTGTGTTTTCCAATTCAAACAATAAAGATGAATGAGAAATACTAAAAGAAGAAAAGAAATGAGAAATATCAAAGAATCATAAAAGATATTGTTAAGCCAATCACATGAGTGGGGGATACTGATAAGAAATGGATAAGTCAAACACATACGTGGGGGGTTACTGATCAGAAAAGGGATAAGTTGTTATTCACATTAGTCGACTATGTTTGGTATTGTGGTAGCTTTTGTGGTTTGAAAAAAAGTTGTTTTAAAAAAAACATTTTTGGTTGAGATTGATTTAGTATTTATATATGTTTGGTTAAAATTATGGTTGAAATTGAGATTTAACAAAAAGTAGTTTAATATGTTTGTTAAGAATGCTTTTCAAATTAAGGTTATAAAATAACTAAAAAAGATATATATTAATATTGATGGTTTTTAATTTAAATATTGTAAATTTAACTACTGCTATTATATCATGAAATAAATAATACTTTATATAAAATATTTTTATTTTTCCATTAAACTATATGCAATTCCATTACGTACAAAATTAATCCGACAAGGACTACAGTTTCCATGGTTTCTTGAGCGTGCAACAACATCATGTAAAATTTCATCAGGAACAAAATTGGGATTGCGATCAAATTCTACAAATGCTATGTTATCATGCGTTCTCCTTCTAATTTATCTAGTGTCATTGAATAATGTTAAACACTAGTTTTTCAAATAAAACACAATTAAAAATAATAAAAAATTGGTCAAATGCATTTAGGTTTGAGCCGGACCTGGTCCGACCATGAACAGTGGAGACGTTCTCCACTCTTCACTTTTGCAAAGTGAATGGAGAGTGAAATTCCCCACTGTTCACGTGGAGAGTGAATTAATTCACTCTCTACTGTTAAGTGGAGACGGTAGAAAAAGGAGAAACAACTTGAAACTGTTTTCGGTTACCCTGCATTTTAAATGTAAATTATACTGGGTCCCACAAACAATAAATTACGTTTAATAATTAACTAAATGGCTTATTTATGTGGTCTACTTTAAAAGCAGAAGCAACCACAGAAACAAACGCTAATTAGAATTAGGTAAGCTGGTCACATGAGTAGGGGCTATTAATTATAGTTGGGTATATTGACCATATAAGTGAGGGATAAATACTCAGGGTTTTATGAATAGTTGCCAGAGTGAGGGCCAATAGACCTGATATCCTTTAGATGATCCCAGAAAAAAAAAACTTAAAAACATTGAAATGAACTATGTTAACCATATGAATTAGGCCATGCCCTTGATGACCCAATGAAACATATGATATAAAGTTATAAGTGAGAAGTAATCATAAGTGTGTGCAAGAACAATGAATAATAGGAATATAATTAGAAGTGGTGAGCTAATAAATAAATAATATGATCAAAAGAAGACCAATAGAAAATGCAAGAAATTGTGTTTTGATGATAGTAAATATGGAATAGTCGTGGTGAATTCCCCATTTGTGAAATTAGTTGTATATTACCAAATTAATTGCATAATTAAACTGATAGTTAACCTTATGTATATATGTTTTAGCTCCATCCCATTTGACTAAAATATCAACAAATTACCTATAACATCTAAAAATGTTGGGGTGTCAACTTTTCTCCTTCATTATTCATATGCATATTGAAGGACATGACCTTTTCTTTTCATTTTTTTTTTGTATTTCCCACTCGTTTTTCTTTTATTTTCATCTTTTTTCTCGATTTTGTTATTCAATATTTGCTTAATTTTAAATTGATTTTCATAAATTGTTTTAGTTTGGTTTATATTATGCTATCGTAGTCTTAAACAAACATTTTAAAATTAGTTTTGTTCTTGGTTTTATGAGCGTCTATTTATGTTATTATATGATTATGTAAAAAATATTCTTAAAAAAAACAAAATTTTTAAACTCAGTGGAGTCCATCACCCGGATTGTGAATTAGTGGTGTTAAGCCATGAAACTCAGGTTAATCCAATATATTGATGTCTTAAAATTTTTAAAAAGGTCATCTTTAATTTTTTTCAAAAATCAAACCATGCCTTTTACTAGTCATCTGGGTTGTCTTTAGGTTTGCCAAGTCGATTGTGTGACATTGGGGTAATTCCCCTGCGATTTAATTTTAAACCTAAGTTAAGCAAAAGTCTGGTCAATAAGTTTCAAGGTTGACTAATTGGACTTAGTTTACTAACAATGCCAAATAGTTCTCTATTACCTGGATATTTTTATTACGTTTAAATTTTTTATTCAACCTGCAATGTAACTTGGGCATGTAAACTAGTTATTTCTAAATGATATTTTGGAATAAGGTTCCTATCTTTATAAAGATGTCGTATTATATGATGTTATCTTAATTAGAATAAAAACTTGATAAGTGGCCCATATTATGCTGCAAGCCTGCCCAATCTTTTTCGACTTAAAAAAAAAGATGTTAAGGCAATATAAGCATTCTTAAAAAAGAAAAAAACAAATATGAGACTTGGATCATTGACTTCACTAAGTTTAATAAGCTCATCTAATTTAAATAATATGAATAAAAAAAATACAATGACAAAAAATAAATTGATAAAAAATTGACAATGAAAAAAATGTAAAAACATCCGACCCGAGCTCATCCAGGTTAACATGCCAAATATGAGACCTGGTTATGATACCAGGCTAATCCAATAAAAAATAAATTGAATAAAACTATGAAACTCAATTACCAAACAACTCAATGTTAAAGGGTGAAACTGAAAAAAAATCTAATTTAAAAAAGAACTACGTCAAACCGGGTTATCCTGTTAACCCTGTGAACATGGGCATAAGATTGGAATGACCCCGTAAAAAGGAAATTAAAAAAAAAGCACAAAGATCAATTCTCAATCAATTAAATCCTGAAGAATGGAATTGAAAAAAAAAACAATTCTAAAAAAATCAAATATTGAAGGATCTTATTTGATAACAAACCAAAAATTAAATGAGAACGTGGTAACCCTATTGAAAGAAAAATAGAAAAAAAATTAATTTCTAGCAAATAAAATATTGAAGGATGAAATAATAAATAAATAAATTAAAAAGGTTGAAAAAACCCTGACCCGAGTATACTCGATTTAGCTTGCGAAATTTATAACTTGGTAGTGATATCACGGTAACCTTGTTAACAGAAAATTGAATAAAACGATAAAACTCAATTATCAAACAACCTAATATTTAGGGGTGAAATTTTTTAAAAATAACTTTTAACTCTAAACGCATCCTAAATGATCATAAAAAAAAATAAAAACAAAAAGGATGGAATTAAAATAAAAATAAATAACAAATGAATAAAAAAGAGAGAAAAAAAGAAAGGCACTGCTTCACTATTCATATGAACAATGAAGCAGGTGCATTGCACCCGAAATCTTTTAATAGGTTGAAGTAATTTCTATTGAATTTTTTAAAACTTAAAGATGTTTCACTCAAATCACTAAATGTTTCAATACTACTTGTAATATCATGATACCTAAGGAAGGAAAGACATATTATTAACAAGAGTAAGTCAAGGAGGGGAAATCATTCTTCCCCTCCTCATAAAATATTGTTTATTGAAATAGAATTTTGTTATTTTTTTTGTTTTTTTAATTTTAATTTTTAATTTCATCATTTAATACTATATTTATTAGGGATTGAACTTCATAATATATTTTATTTTGCTTTCTATAAGATTATCCTAATTTTATGACCCGAGTTATGAGTTTTGCAGGTTAACCTAGTTGATGTGGGTTTTTTGGGTCATTTTTGTAATTGATTTTCTTTTTTCAATTTTATCTTTTACCATTTTGGTTGATTGAGAATTATGTTCCATAATTTATTTTAGTTTGCTTTTTATGAGGTTGTCTTAGTCTTATGACTCGATTCAGGGATTTGATGAATTAAATCGGGTTGATTTGGGTCTTTTTATTTCAATTGATTTTTTTTTCAATTTCATCCTTTAATGTTGGATTGATTGAGAATTAAGTTTCATAATTTATTTCGATTTGCTTTTCTTTTGGGTTATTCCAGTCTTATGATTCAAGTTTGACAAGTTAACCTAGATTGACTCAAGCTTTTTTTTATATCATTTTTTAATTATTTTTTTCAATTTTATTATTCAACATTGGGTTGATTGAGAATTGAGATTCAATAAATTTTTTATTTGTTTTCTATGAGGTTATTATGGTCTCACGACTTATATCATAAATTTTACATGTTAACCTAAATTGATTTAGGACGATCTAATATATTGTAGTCCTAATTTTTTATATATAAAAAAGATGTCATCTTATATTTTTTTTAATTAAACTATGTTTTTGTTCCAGTTGTTCAGGTGTCTTTGGACTTACCAAGTTAACCGGATTATATTATGTCAATCTCTATACAATTTATTTTAAAAAAAATATGTTAGTAATTCCTGAATATTTTTTTAATTTTTTTTAAATAATCCAACCTACTACATAATGTAAATAAAATTATCTAGTGATTTATACTATTCTACACATGATGTTTTTATCAAATTTCATAAGATAAACAACAATAATCCCATGTGATATTGAAAAATTACAAAAAAAAAACTTTAAAGATTTAAAAATATCCTTTAATGTTCAAGAAAATATTATAAAAATCTCATTTTCTATGCAAATTCTTATATTATTTTCATACAACTCTATCTAACAAGTTCCCAAAAATTTTAAAGTTTTAGACATGTACTATATAAGTTCAAAAATTTCCCATTTTCCGAAAAAAGAAGAAGAAGAAGTGGCAGCAAAAATTCTCAATACAAATGGCCTTTTGATGTCGGTTTTTTTTTTTCATTTTGTTTTTTTCCTTTTTTTTTTGGAAAGTGAGTTTTTCCATAACTATGTCGTTTTGTTCTCAATTTTTCGTTTTTTTTTATGGAAAGTGGGCTTTTCAATAACTGTGTCTTTTTGCTATCATTTTTTCTTTTTCTTTTTCATTTTATTTTTTTCCTAAATTTATGTCCATCTTCAATATTTTAAAAATATATTTTTGATTGGACGTTTAACTTTTAGGAAATGTTTAGAACAAAGAACACATATCATACATGGACACATTCTTCGAAGATTGAGGATCATTAATCAGCCGCACTAACAAAAAAAAAAGATTTAATTGAAATAAAATTTTAACATATAAGGATGAAATTAATTAAAAAAAAAACTATAGATGGATGTTATAGTTGTAAGATGGCTTTCCAAGCGAGTTTATATATATTTAATTTATAATTATGTAATATGGTAAATTTATAATCCTAACAAAAACTAAAACTAGCATACTTACTGAATAAATATATAAATTTACGTAGATTATTAAAAAAAAAATTACTTGTTGAAGAATAGAAGGATTTTAATAAACTCTGTTTGTTTTTACGTTTCAAAATCATTTTTAAAAATTTGAATTTTTTTTTATTTTTATTTTAAATTAATATTTTTTGATATTTTTTTTATTTTGATGTATTAATATAAAAAATAATTAAAAAAATAAAAAAAATATTATTTTAATATATTTTTAAATAAAAAATATTTTAAAATATAATCACGAGTAAGAATTATTCTACACTCCAGAACAAGTAATAACTCAGTGCCGAAGGAAAGTTGATGTGATCATGTGACATTCAAATTTGCATTTTGAGGAATCCACGTTCCACGCTGGTTACAACGGCCATGTAATTTGAAATAGTTTTGGATGGACAATCTTGTCCCCACCTTCCCTTCTTCTCCTTCTTTTTTTTTTCGCCCTTTTTCAAGGAGCGGCTCGCGATGCTGATAAGCTAGTGAAAATTGGAGCCCTTGATGGGAAAAACTTGAAATGTCAATTATTTCTTTTACACTATTTTGTAAGAAACATAAACAATTAAATACAAAAGACTCAATTACTAATTACTAGAAACTATATCATATTTATTAGTTTTGGAAAAATTTTAAATTTTAATTTTTTGGTAATACCTTATTATAAGAATATAGGTTTTTTTTTTGTTTTTTGTTTTTAATTTTTCTTTTCTTCTTTGTTATTTTATTTTCGCTATTAAGTGTGTGTTTATTATTATATTTTTTTATTTTAAAATATATTAAAATATTTATTTTTATTTTTTATGTTTTTTACATTGAATAACATTTTTAAAGGGAAATCCCTGTATAAAATTGCAGGGATATTGATTAAAATTCATTTTTTTTATGTTTAAAATAATTTTTTTTATATTTTTAGATCATTTCAATGAGTTAATGTTAAAAAATATTTTTTTAAAAAGTATTTTTTTAATATATTTTAAATAAAAAACACTTTAAAAAACAACTATTACTGCAATCTCAAATACCTGGAATCGTAGTACCCGTCACCACTCTCGAATGCACAAAACCGACCCCTAAAAGCATCTCCAACAGGAAAGCTAAATGAAGAGATAAATTTAAAAAATTGTACTTTTAGCTTTTGTTTTTGTTTTTATTTACTCTAATGGCTCAGCAAATGAATAGTTAAAATAACTATTCATCCTTTGAAGAGTCATTTCTACATTTCTATGTAGAAATGGCAAAAGAAAATGATCGTTGGCCAGTTGTTATTTTTATAGCCGTTGGCCAACAGTTTATTTTTTTCTTTAAAAGCAAAAAAAAAACTTGTAAATTTTAAAATCTTGTATTGTGTCTCACTTTTCTCTCAAATTTAGAAAAATAAGAATTAATTATTCTCTGGTTAATTAATAACATCGATTGTGTTAATTAAATTTTTAACAGTAACATATAAAATTAAAAATTAAAAATATTCATATGAATAAATTTTAAATTATATCTTTTAACTTTCATATTACTTTATTAATTTTATATTACTTTATAAATTACTCATATTAATTATATAATTAATAACATCATAAATATATTATATATAAAAATCTAAATTAGTTATATAATTATATTAAAATTAATTTAATATAAAATATATTAAAATATAATTAACTTTTCTAAATAGCTTTTTATAATTAAAATATATATAATAAAAAAAAATTATATTTATAAATTTTATCAATTTAACTATTTAATATAACATTTTTCTATCGGAGATAATCTTATCAGCCAAAAACCACCACCAAAGTACTGTCATTCCATCCTCCCTCCTCCCTCCTCCCGTAACCCAAAATTCAACATGCACAATTTGGTTTTCAATCCTTTTGGCTCATCACATAAGGGAGACAGAATCATCCTTCCCTGTCAAATGAAACTTCCTCTAAAAAATGGCACAATTATTCAATCGTCTGCAGCAGCACGTGTATACGTAGAATTAAAAGTTTAAAAACATATCCTAACTGTGGACTTGAATTAATCTATGATTTCTAGGCAACAAAAACATAATTTGGGTTTGAAATACTAACAAAACCAAGCCTTCAAAATCCTTAAAGTTTCATTCTTTACAGTGTCTACAGCATCAAACAGTTAAAATCAAAACTGGGTTTGATTTGTTATAAGTCACGGGTTCATACAATTTCGGCATTGGGATGCTTGCTGGTGAGGCGAATCATGAAGAAGCTAAGAGCATTATCATAGTAAAAGATGCCATTATGTGTGCCCACCGCTTTAGAGGCCCGTGGTTAGGAGATCCAGTGGAGTAAAAGAGAGGAAACGGCGGTGATTTGATGCTGGTTTCCGGTGATTTTGTGGGTTATGAAGTGGTAGTAGCCATGGCGGAGAGAGGAGGAGAACGAGGAGGAAGCAGAAGAAAGACAAACAAAAAGGAAGAAGCGGATTTAATACAAATAAATTTAAAAAAATACACTAGGAAGTTTTTAACATGTTTCAAGTTTCAACTTGATGTCTAGATAATTTCTAGTTAAAATTTCTTATTTTATTTCACATCAATAGTAGGAGACGACCCCACAATAGTAGGGCGTTATTGTCATTGCACAAATATCAAAAGTTGAATTTAAATTCCTCAAAGTCTCAACGGTCATCTCTCTCTCTCTCTAGGGTGTTTATAGTCCCAACAAAAACCTTCCTCTCCTCACCACTTCTTACAAAATCTCTCTCTCTCTCTCTCGCCCCCCGGATTTCTAAATCAAGAGAAAGTACACCATGAAAGGGGAAGCTAGCGAGAATAATCGGTTCTTAGGAACCTTATCATCTTCATCGATAAGAAATTTACTTCCCAGATCCAAGCGCAAATCCAAAAAATTCTCAGAAAACACTCCTCCTCCACTTCACCCTAACATCCAAATCAACGATCCTCCTCTCTCCCCTTCCATCCCTAAACTCTTTCCACCCTCCAAGTCTTTCTCCTCTTCTGCTTCTCTCAACAGATCAGACGGTCAGAATGTTCAATCACTCTCTCCTCGGGACCCACCACCGCTACTGGGACAAGTCGATGGATCCCACGGGGCATTGGAGGATTTGGATCCGGCAGTGAAGGTTTTTGTCTGTTTTAAACTGTTTTTGTTTTTGTTTTGTTTTTCGCTCTCTTGGCTTATTTATTTATTTATTTATCGCATAATGTAAAGGTTGTGGTGAGAATTAGAGCAGTAAATGATGTTAAAAGAGAGGGTGGTGATGGTGTAGTGAGGAAGCTTTCTTCGAATTCGGTATCAATTGGTGATAGGAAATTCAATTTCGACTCGGTTCTTGATTCGAATTCAAACCAGGTACAATATTCTTCTACTTGATTTTTCTTAGCATAATTTATTTATTCTGCTGTTAACATATTTTGATTCGTAAACTGTTGGATTGTGTGTCCGTGTACCAGGAAGATGTCTTCCAGTTAGTTGGTGTTCCTTTGGTTAAAAGTGCATTAGCAGGTTACAATGCGTCCATCTTGTCGTACGGAGAGGTATTATAACTGTGTGTTATGCTAACTAACACTTCGTTTTCTTATTACTGATCACTAATGATTTTCTGAGTACTTAACCAGACTGGGAGTGGTAAGACATACACCATGTGGGGCCCACCAAGCGCGATGGTTGAGGATCATTCAACGGGTAGCAACCAAGGCATCGTTCCTCGCATCTTCCATATGCTATTCTCGGAGATTCAGCGAGTATGTTTTGTTTTGTTTCCTTTTCCTTGGTTTCTGTGTGGAAACGGTTAGTAACTACGTGTTCGGATTGTCTTTCACAGCAGCAAGAGGACTCCCAAATGAAGCAGATCAATTATCAGTGCAGATGTTCATTTCTTGAGGTATGCGTAACAGTCTTAAGAAGTTATGGATAGAATGTGACCTGTATATCAATTTGTATAGGACTAATTGATTGATAATTGCAGATATACAACGAGCAAATAGGGGACTTGCTTGATCCAGGTCAAAGAAATCTTGAGGTGGGATTTTCGGCTCCTGTCCTTGGATTCTTGTTTCACTAGCCAATGCCTTCTTTGAAACACCTCACCTTAATTAGTTTATACTTGACGATAACAATTCATTTCAAAATTTTTTTCCAGATAAAGGATGATCCGAAAAATGGATTATACGTCGAGAATTTGACCGAGGAGTATGTGAGCAGCTATGAGGATGTAACTCAATTATTGATCAAGGTAGGGAGGCTACTATTTTTAATTATTCCCTGGGGTTTGGACCTTTTCAGGAACTCATGGTTGGCTTTTGATAGCATCTTTAATTCATTGTCATACATGTTTCTTCTTATTTTCCAATAGTGAACATGTACTTCTATGATGCAGGGGCTCTCAAGTAAAAAAGTTGGAGCAACGAGCATAAATTCTAAGAGCTCTCGGTCCCACATTGTATTTACTATGATCATTGAGTCATGGTGCAAGGTCTGTATCGTCGGCTTCTCCAGCTTAAATGCTGCAATCATGATCAAAATATTTTATCTTATTTTTCGTCAAAGTTAACTTCTCTTAGAATAGATATCATTCTTTGTGAAATGACATCATGTATGTATGCATTGGTCATATAGTTATTTATGATAATACAATGTTGAGCCAATTATATATTTTTGGATTTTGGTATCATCTTGTAGTGTTATTATTCTTTTTATTGGTTCTACCACTTACATGTTCTCACGTGGCAGGGGACTTCATCAAAATGTTTCAGTAGTTCAAAAATCAGCAGAATCAGCCTCTTTGATCTTGCTGGACTGGATAGAAATAAACTTGTTGATGCCGATAGGCAATTTGTGCAGGAAGGCAAAAGTGTAAAGAAGTCCCTGTCACAGCTTGGGTATGATGCCATCACTTCCTTCTGAAGGTTTTCGAACTGTAAAAGTAGTAAAGAAAAAATATTCGTTGTCAAAATAAGATGCAAGCTATATATGATCGTGTTCATTTTCAGTATTTATGCTTATTGCGCTGAAATGTATTATTATTATTTTTTTGTTAAAGACCTTTATATTTTCACATATGAATTAGGTGTATTTAGATTCCATTTGGATGCTTAATGTAAGAGCATCTTAACAGCTGTTTCATTCGAGCACTTTGGTAAATCACAGTTTTTGTTTCATATGTGAAACAGGCAATTGGTGAACACTCTAGCAAAGGAAAATCAACCAGGGAAATTTGCAGTTTTTCCATACCAAGGATCCTGTTTAACACACTTTCTGCGAGAATCTCTTGGTGGCAATGCAAAACTCACAGTCATGTGCTGCATCTCCCCTAATAACAGGTAACCAACCGCTTTCCTTGTTATGAATTTCAGGAAAAAAGGTGGTGCTATTGATTTCAGCATTGCCCATGTACCATATGCATATTCAAATTAGTTTATTGTCATCAGTTTGAGTCCCTTGTTATGTATTATAAAGCACACATATTCTTCATTCTATCTAAATAAGTGCTCGAGGTCTCTTGTACTATTCTACGATAATGATGTGCTTGTTGGTTGCAGAAACAATGGTGAGACGTTAAGGACACTCCGATTTGGCCAGCGAGTTAAATTCATAAAAAATGACCCGGTTATAAATGAAATATCAGAGGATGATGTTAATGATTTGAGTGATCAAATTCGTCAGTTGAAGGTATGAGGTTTTTCGTTCAGGAAGTAATTATTTGCCTGTTTCATCTCAAGGCATCACCTTATTAAATGTGTATCTTACAGGAAGAACTTATAAGAGCGAAATCTGATGTACATAATTCATTCGAGGGTAGAAGCGGATACTTCAAGGGGAGAAATGTAAGAGAAAGCTTGAATCACTTGAGAGTGAGTCTTAATCGCTCTTTGATGCTACCCCGCATAGATACTGATTCTGACAATGAGGTGAACATTGATGAGAATGATGTGAGGGAACTACACCAGCAACTCAATAAATTACATTGTTCTCCTGATGACAACTCAAGAGATCTATCTGATAATGGAGACTCTGCCCACTTTTCTTCTGTAGAAGAAAGCTTTGAGACAGATTTGGTGAGTGACAGCGAAGTGAATGGCCCACATGAATTTGAAAGTGAAGAAATCAATCTTGAGAAAGAAAAGGAAGGTGAATCACAAGACGACTTCCCAGCTGCCCCTGAAGCCTCAGATCCTCCGCTTCGAACCAGCATTAATATTAGTCCATGCCGTCAGTCTGCAGTCCTCCATGAGCCAATGTTGTCTGAGTCACCTAAAATTGGAAATATCAGGAAAAGCATGGTCATTCCATCATTATTTTCAACAAGTCAGAACAATATGTCAGACAGCTCCAACTTCCAGTCAGATGTACCGCCCCAGTCACTTAAGCAAAGTGAAAACATCAGATCATCTTTGTGTTCAAGCAAGATGTTTCCAGGCCCCACTGAGTCCTTGGCCGCTAGCCTTCAGAGAGGCTTGCAGATTATTGACTATCATCAGCGGAACTCTGCATCAAACAGATCTTCAGTTTCATTCTCCTTCGAGCCCTTGTCATTAAAACCTTGTTCCGAAGTTGACAAAGTGAATGCCTCTCTTCAGAAGTTAGCAGAACATGGATCATATGCTTCCTTACTTTGTGCATCTTGTAAACAGAAAATCAATGATAGTTCAAACGAGGTCCAGGATAGCCTGACATGGGTGGTGGCAGAGGAAGAAGCTCGGAAGCCTAACCAACTGATTAGTCAAGTGGTCAAAGTATGATTAGTACTTAATTGATGAGAAGTGCTATAAACTCTGTTGTATATTTGCTTGTTTTATTTATCCTTTTTGTTTATTTTCTATGCAGGATTCAGGCAACGGTTTAGCAATAACCAACAACGGAGAGGAGAAGGACCTTGAAAATTTATGTATGGAGCAAGCAACTAAAATTGAGCAACTGAATCAGTTGGTAATAATTCTTTTGATCACCCCTTTAACCACTGCAATTCCACATTTCTGAATTTACTTTTAATGACAACCTGAATTTCTTCAGGTTGAAAAGTACAAACAGGAAAGAGAACATTATATCATGACTGGTCAAGAAGGGGATGAGATTCTGCCCAGGAAATCAAAGAATCAAATGACACTCTTTGAAGGATCAGCAGATGAAGAGTACCAGTCATTAAAGGATCGAAACAAGGTTAATAGTTGTTTTCACCATCAATAGCAGACAATCTTGTTAATTCAATTTTTCTCTGTGTCATTTGTTCTTGTTGATTTGTGCAGCTTCCAAGTGTTGAGAATAATCAGCTTGAGATTAGAGAAGAAGAATATGAAGTAGAAGATGCGATGGATAAAAACACATATTTTGATTTGAAGGAGAAGGAAGCACTTCTTCAGGAAATTCAAAACTTACAGATGAAGTTGCAGTCGTATACTGATGCATCCAAAAACAGATCTACTGAAAAGCTGAGATCGTCTTTGTTGATGCAATCCATTCAACTACGCAAAAGTGCAGACACCCAAAATAATAGCATGGAAGAATATGAGAGAGAGAGACAGAGATGGACAGAAATGGAGAGTGATTGGATTTCTTTAACTGATGACCTTAGAGTTGATCTTCAATGCAGTCGTCAGCATGCAGAGAAGGTGGAGATGGAATTGAGATTAGAGAAGAAATGCACAGAGGAGTTAGATGATGCGCTTCATAGGGCTGTCCTTGGGCATGCTAGAATGGTTGAACACTATGCTGATCTACAAGAGAAGTACAATGACTTCGAGGGAAAGCACCGTGCAATCATGGAAGGGATAGCAGAGGTGAAGAGGGCAGCAGCAAAGGCAGGAAAAAAGGGTGGAACTCGCTTTGCCAAATCACTTCAAGCTGAGCTTTCTTCCTTAAGAGTGGAAAGGGAAAGGGAAAGGGAGTTCTTGAAAAAGGAGAACAAGAGTCTGAAAATCCAGCTTAGAGACACTGCAGAAGCTGTTCATGCTGCTGGAGAACTCCTTGTTAGGCTGAGAGAAGCTGAGCAAGCTGCCTCAGTTGCAGAGGTAGATTACCGTGATTACACTTTACTTGCCAATATTATTATGCAGTATGCTTAGAAATGTTGAATGAGAAATGTGACTCATCTAGCAGTAATATGGAATAGCATTCAGTCCCTTGATATTATTAGTATAGCTTGATGAAACCATGCTTCACTCACTCTCTCCACTAACGTGAGAGGGCATTTCTTACACAGACATCAAGTGCTGATAGGTATCTGATTTATCATGTTATTGATTTCTATCACATATGCAGGAGAACTTCAACGTGGTTCAGCAAGAAAATGAAAAATTGAAGAAGCAAACGGAGAAGCTTAAGAGAAAACACAAAATGGAGATGATCACCATGAAGCAGTACATGGCAGAAAGCAGACTTCCAGAATCTGCATTGCAACCACTATACCGAGAGAATTCTGACGGAGCACACAACACGATCCCAGATGATGACCAGGCATGGAGGGCAGAATTTGGGGCAATCTATCAAGAACACTACTAAACCTTCGGCCTTGATATATAGAGACAGAAGACCCTCCTTGGGTCCAAGCTTTATACAAAATTCTTGTGGAGTGACCAAGTCAATTTGTTCTTTCAAGGAAACAAAGTAAAACTTCTCTACTGTACTTGTGTGCATGATTTATTCATATGTTTGTTTGCTATCATCATCCTTCATTTTACAACTTCTTGAACCACCTGTTGTATCCTATCATCTCCCATCTCCGGTGGAAGCTTGTTGAAAGCTTTCATGACGAAATTATAATGAAAGCTGGTTCAGGATTAATTTCGAGATGAGGTGTCTATAAATAGTTGAATGTCTTTTTCCCCCATATATACATTGTATAGTGATATGTGTTTCCGTCAAAAAAATATGACGCGGAAGATCATCAAATCAAGAAACGCGCAGACAATCTTGGGATAACCAAAGCAAGAGAAGCAAATACAATAAAAAGTTAAAATTAATGTTTACCTAGGGTGTTTATTTATATACACCAAATACAATATTTGACTTGCAGGATTTTCGATATGTTTTTTTTTGTAATTAAAAAAATTCCAAGTATAAAATAAAAAATTAATGCTGGAATTAAATAATTAAATAATTATATATGTTAATAAAATAGTAAAAATTTAGATATAAACATAAGTCAAGATATTTAATCTTATAGATATTTATCTAGTTATGTTTACTAAATTTATTTATTAAAATATTTTTTATTCAATTAAATAATAATAAAAATAGATACATATATTAAACCGATTAAATAAAAAAAACATATTATGTAAGGCTTCACATGTTAGAAATATTATTTGAAAATAAATATATATTTTTTTATTTTAAAAAATAAAATTATCTATACAAAAGAATAAAATATAAATGAATAAGAAAAATCTCATAAAAAAATAAATACACGTAAAATATTTTTAAAAAAAATCTCTATAAAAAAGGTTAAATAAAAAAAATTTTATCAAGATTTTTTTTTCAATAACCCTTCAAGATCTTTTTTCTCTCTCTAATTTTTTTTTTCATTTTAAATTATGCGAGATGATTTTATAATTTTAAAAAATTATTAATTATATTTATATAACTTACAAGTCGGAGAAATTATCTACAACTCATAGAAATACTTTTCTAAACATCTAAACCATGTTATTTTACTTTTAAAAAAACACTAAATTAAAAAAAAAAACTCCAACATTTGGTATGATATTAACCGCTAAATATCTTTTTTTCTTATTTTTTAGAGACTCTATTAAAGTTCTGATAGACTATACTGGACCACTGGTATGTATTTATTATTTCTTCAATGAAACGATGTCGTTTTGTGGAAAGAACATAAAAGAGGGGCGGACAAAATGATATAAAAAAATCTTTACTAGTACTATCACTTTTTGTTTTCGTTTTCGTTTTTGTTTTTTTTTTTGCCCTTTTTGGATAGATATTACATATTAGAGAAAGAGAGAGTGAAACAGAAATGGCGACGGCGAATTCTCCAAACACCAGCAACAACTCTGATTCCGATGTCGAAGACCCTAACCCTAATCCTTCAAGTAATAATAACAATGCATCAATTATTCCTTCTGCTGAGTCCAGTACCCCTTCCGTCTGCCTCATCCGCTTCGCTGGTGACTCCGCTGCAGGCGCCTTTATGGGCTCCATCTTCGGCTACGGTCCTCTTTCTTTATATATTTATATATATGCATATATAATAGACTCTTACCGTTTGTCATTGCTTGTATCTCTCTCGATTTTGTTGGAATCTATATTGATAATTCAGATTTAATTTAATTTTAAAGTGAAGTGAAGTGATGTTTTGTTTTTTAAATGGATGCATTTCAGGTTCGGGATTGATTAAGAAGAAAGGCTTCAAAGGATCCTTTGGGGAAGCAGGATCTTGTGCCAAGGTGTGATATATGAATAATGATAATCATAATAATTATCTTTTGCTTATTTGCAACATGCAGCTTTTGTGCGCATGTGTGTGTGCGCGCTGGTTAAAAGCCATGCTTGTTATTTCCTATCAAGTTATTTGCGCGCTTCAATGCGCTATTCATTATTCTACTTCGATGTTTCAATTACAATTTTTGGTCTTTGCTGTATTTCTTCCTGTCTTTAGTTGCTAAATTTTTAATTTTTTTTTCGTTTCCCACTTATCAGTTTCTTGTATTAGACTTTTGCAGTTCTATCTGGAGTACACAGTTTGGTTGTCTGCTTTCTGAAGAGGCTGCGAGGGAAGGATGATGGTATGGCATGCCCCATATTTGAACTGGTTCTTTCACTTTTCTTGCTTGTTTATATTTTAATCATGCTTCTCTCTTTGCAGTCATCAATGCTGGAGTAGCTGGATGTTGTACTGGTCTTGCTCTGAGTTTTCCAGGTATTCAGCTTCTTACTTGACACGTTAAATTTTTAATTTGCTAAGACCTGAATTCTGTCTCAACTGAAAAAATATATTAGCTATTTGTATTCATGGTGTCTCTGAGCTTTAAATTTTATGGTCTTGTGCACATTCATCAATGACAATCTGTTCTATCATATTTTCCCATGATGTGCATAAACATCTCCTTGTATACACAATATTATTGCCATTTGTGCAAGCAAAATACTGTCATCTTTGGATTGTTTTAGCAATAACTTGTTAATTGCTAGTAAAATATTTTTTCCATGGGGTGCAGGGTAGGTGGGAGGGGGTGTGGGCTGTCTTTTCATAGCAAGTGAATCTTACCTACAATGCTAGTGATTGCATTCCTCAGAACTTGATTCACTGTTTTGACACTTCTCTTAAATCTTTTTCAGCTATCATTTTGTTTCTGAGCATATCATTTCATATGCCATTTGGAGACTTCACGTCTTTTATATTCTGCTGATGACTATCTTTATCAGCTATGATTTTTCTTTTCTAAGCGTATATTTCATTTTCTATTTGATGGCAAAATCTGGATTTTTCACATCTTTTATTTTTCTAGTGACTTCCAAATCCATCCTGGTTCTCACCTATTTTGAAAAAAGGTATTCCCCCTCCATCTTTTCATAGGAACTTTGTTTTTTCTACATTGAAATTTATCCTCAAGAAATATTTTCAACAATCCAAATATATGAAGCTTTCCGAACTTCCAAAATTTCACAAATGATATTATCATTTCCATATTCAGTACTGTTGTAATTACAGACACACAGTCCGCAAAAAGAACAAGTTCTTTATGTAACTTATGGTTGTTTTCAAATTCTTAAAAATGGAAACTGCTGATTAGAGATCTGGGATAAACTGCTAGTTAAAGTTGGCTACCATAAATTGTTAATGCTTCTTAATAGTGACATTTTTTTTACTTCCCTATTTCTTTTTAGCTTTCTCTTCTTTTCCCTTGTTTCTTTAAACTTCTATCTTTTATATCTATTCTTCTCAGTTGATCAACTCTTTCACATCAGCCTCTTTGTCTTTTATTGTCAATCACTGGCAGTTTTTTTTTCATGGAACAGCAAAAGGCTTGGTTGTTGGATTTGTTACATAACAGAAAAGGCAAAACAAAGAGAAACATCACATGATTGCATATTTATCCTCTATCAAATACAAATAATACTGTTTGCCAAATCGCCTGTAAAAGTGGCAATGTTTTTCCTTCGCAAAGACTCTGTTTCTGATTTGATCTTTTGAATTCAATTTTCTATTGTTGTTTCTCTTGTTTACTGTCAATTTATATTTCCTTTGCATCCTATTCTGTTCCAATTTGTAATCCAATTCTTTCGATAATAAAATGTATTCACAATATAAAGCAGGCTATTTTTGTTGTAAGTTTGCAATGAATTCACACATGATGCCACTAGTAGTCTCTTCTTCCAACTCTAATTCACAATATAAACTAGAAGAAAAGATGGCACTTGTCAGAGATGAGGTAAACATGTCAATAAAGGTTCAAAGAGTGGATGCTGACTCAAACTGAAGATGATAAAAAGAGGTTGAGTGTTAAAATTAGTCTTGCCTTTTGGTTGATGTATAATTTTAAACCAAAAGGAGTTCAATAGAAACGTTACTCTAAAATCAATTCGATGATGGAGAGTGCATTCTCATATGCATACGTGCTCTTCCTAGCTGGACCCAAAAAAAAAGGGGCTATGATGTGCATGACGGATGGGCAGATTCTGGTACTGTCTTTTTTCCTCGTGCAGATGTCAATAGGTTTGAGTTTTGCAAGTTTCTCTTATGGATTTACAGGTGCACCTCAGGCACTTCTGCAGAGTTGCCTTACTTTTGGAGCATTCTCATTCATCATCGAAGGGCTGAACAAGAAGCAAGCAGCACTGGCTCACTCTATTTCTTCAAGGAATAAATGTGACTATCACAGCAAACCTTGTCCGCTAGCACTCCCTCTTTCAGTCCCTCTTCCAGATGAACTAAAAGGGGCCTTCTCCTTTTTCTGCAAGTCCTTAAGGAAACCCAAGAGTGCCAATTTCCCCGCCGCCACCCCCTGATTAAACCAGGAGCAAATTCATAATGTTTAGATTGCTGGTATGGTGACATTGTATCATGTAAATCTGTAGTCTTAGATTCTGAAGCTTGCTGCAGGCATAGACAATGAAATGATTTCTTGTTTGGCAATGCATATTTATTTTTGGCTGACAGGCTTGCTTCTTTTTTTTTTTTTTTTGTCAATTTGCTTTTATTGATCAAGCTTGACTGTACTTGATTGCGTTACCCGTTTGCTAGTTTCCAAGCTGAAATGCATGCAAGCAAACAGTGGCCTCCATGCGTGAATGGAAATACTGATGCCTAGCGTGAATTAATGTGTACCTAGCGACCCTTCAAAACCATTTCAGAAACCGGGGAAAAGGTTTGAAATGAAGGCTCTTTTGGATGTGTTATGGGGAACTTACTACTTAGGGTTTTCAATTTAAGTTTCCCCATTGACACACTTATGTCATTTCTGTTTTTTCTTCCTTTTCTTCTAAGAATCCTCCTGTTGATAATTTTATTTTAGGGCATAGTGATCAAATTTTAACCTTGATTCTAGGTGGAAAACAGAATTCCTAGAAAAATAAAGGGTAAAAGTGCAAGAGTTGGAAAACATAGTGCATAGTGTTTCCCAAAATAGAGGGTTATGGAGTTAATTAACTCTTTTATCTTTCATCAAGCTCTAGATTGAATCAATGGAAATAGATTTCTACTCCTCCAAAGAAAAAAAAATTAGTTATTGGATCAATTATTCACTTGCTTATATTTCCAGCTGTTATTCTAGTATGTGTGAAAATCAAATTATTAAAGCTACAAATGCTTAGATTCATTGGAAAAACTAAATGGTTTTTTTTTTAATTAGTTTAGAGTTATTGTTGATAATAAAAACTTTTTTAGCAAAATTTACGAAGCATAGAAGATAGAATCATGTTTAAGAGAAACAAATATTTGAAAAAGAAAAAAATAATTTAGTAATTTTAGTGTACACCTCAATATTTAGTGTACACCTCAATGAAATTTCTATTGATAATTTCATCACTAATGTTATGATTCTAACAACCTTAATATTTGTAAATCTAAAATTGTATTTGTTAATTAAAATTATTTTTTAAAAAAATTATTAACATGTTATTGTGAAGGGAAAACAAACTTACATTGAAAGATCGTTCTTCTATTGAGCTTGATACTTCCAGGTAAATGGATCCCGCTTCGAAGGGACCCCCCAACGTGGCGGCATCATACTTATTGAGCCCGGGTCAAGCGTGGATGCCTATGTTAGAAATATCTTTTATTGGACACCTAATGACTTATAGTCGTCAAAAGCGTTGATAGAAGAACTAGTAATAATCCTATTTTTACGATGCATTATTGACTTTTCCTTAGGTATCTATACAAATTAAAAAATTAAGATACCATGAACTATTTCTATTTTTTTAAAAAAAATTCGGTAGCACCTCCCTTATATGGAAGACTACCCAATACATAACAATTTAAATTCGATTGCCACAAATTAGTTGATTTTATTCAATTTGTTTCTTTTTCATTGGTTGGATAGTTCACTCAACTTGTACTCAACCTAGTTTTTAGATTATATTTTTTTATTGATACATATATGTATTATAGAGCAAACCTAATTATCGAGTCTTTACTTTTTAACTAGGATTTACTTTATAAATAGAAAAGCTTCTTTTCTATAATTAGGTTATATATACAATTATTATCACAATAATATTATATTGTATATCATATAAAAATCAATCTAAATTTATAACTTTGAGTTGAAATCGAGCTTATAATTATGAATATATGATAATCAATTATTATTAACTAGGAATATTTTAAATTTATTAATGTTTAATAGAATATTATTAACTAATAATAATTAAATCAATCCTATACATTTAATTGAATTTAAACAACAAAATTGAAAAAATACATCCAACTAAAATTCAACAAATTGTTTTTAAGATTTATCATTGATTATCTAAAAGTTGAAGATATTATAAAAACCTCTTTTATATTTAAAATACCCTTATTATTAAAAAAGGAACAATTACAAAAATATTAAGGATATTTAGAATATAATAATGGATTTTGTAGGCAGACATCGGGTATAATTAACATAATCGACGTGTTGATTTTTTAACAAACAAATGTTAAGCCTGTTAGTAATTCTTAAAAAATAATTATTTGATTGATCACCAAACGTGGTCGTTTGACTGCTCGAAACCACTGACTAGCTAGGGTTTTAATTGATGACGCCCACGCCCATAACAGGCCCATCTCCCTACTTCAGTTTCTTTCGCCCGTTGCTGCTGTGAGTGTGCAGATTTGGGATTGCTCTAGAGGGAATAGAAAATGGGTGCGTAAGCGTTTATTTATTTATTTATTTTCTTCAGTTCAAATTTTATACTTGGTTAAAAATAGTTTTGTATGGATTGACTGGTTCGTAGGGATTTCTCGTGATTCTATGCACAAGAGACGTGCTACTGGTGGCAAAAAGAAAGCTTGGAGGAAAAAGAGAAAGTGAGCAACTTTTTTATTTTCTGTTTTAATGTGCTTTGCTGGTTGCTGTTTTAATTTCTGTGTTTAGAGCAGCAGCAAGTTTGATGCATGCATTTCCACTTGTTATTAAACACATAGAGGTCCAGCAATGAATACGATAGGCACTAAATAAATTGCTCTTGGAAGACTGATATTTATGATATCAAATTGCTGAAAGATGCTAGTTTGCAGTATAGGGTTCTTGCGAATTTCTTACATCGTGATGCTTTGACCTTTTCAGTTACTTTGATCAACTCTAGTTTAGGAGAGTCATTGCTATTACCGTGATTGATTAAATGTCAGTGGGGATTTTTTAAGGGAGGAGAGGGGCAGGGAAGAAAATAGTCTTTCGTTCTTTGGATTTCTAACTAGGTGAATGGAAGTTAAATTTTTTTCTTTATTTGCTTAGAGGATGGGAATGAGATGTTTTGTTATTAGATTATATTTATGTCCTTGGATAGAGTTTCATAAATAAATAACAAGGATATAACCATAAATTTGGACCAACATCTTTTAAGTATTCCTTCCCCTCCATTACTTCCAATTCCCCAATTTGGAGGAGACATTTTAATAAAAAGGAAAGGAATGGAGTTTGAAAAAACTCCCTTCCCTCCTATTAAAATGTTTTCCCAAATAAATTAACTTATTAGTTCCCCTCAACTGATTTCCTTCCTAAACAAACTGTATTGAGAAAAAAAAACGAAGAAGAAGTTTGAAGTCAGTGTTGTCAAAGGCGGAAAGTGCTAAAAGGCACCGAGCCTGTAAAATGCCCGAGGCACTAGGCGCTCGCCTAAATGAACCATGGCAACATGCTATAAATAAAAAAAAATGTATATAATTATATTATAATATATCAATCTAAAATATGTATCTTCTCAATTAAGATTAGATCATTGGAAAATAAAAAAAATATAAAATACCATAATAGAGTCATATAAAGTTATATTTTTCATCCCTAAAACAAAATGAGACAATTTAAAGTAGTATCAATGTTGTCAAAGGTGAAAAGTGTTAAAAGGCGCCAAGCCTGTAAAATGCATGAGGTGCTTGGCGCTTGGCACTTGGCGCTTGCCTAGGCAACGCTTCATTGAATATCATCACCCAAGGCCTCGCCTGTAGTGCTTGAGCGAGTGCCTAAGCGCCTTTTGACAACATTGTTCGAAGTAAGTCCCCATCTGTCTTTTTATTATCATTGTTGGAAGTTACATGGTTCACATAGTGTCTTTTATGGTATTGTCATATGGTTTTTAGTAGGAGATGAGCGCTTAAATTCCTCGATAAGAGATTTTGGAAAAAGAACTCACAAATTTTTAGAGAATAAAGAAATCAATGAATGATTTGGTAATCTTGGTGCTTTTTCACACAAAGTTATGTCTTTTTATATGTTTTGATGAATGAAAAGGACCCCCTTAGGCAAGCCAAAGCATAGCCCCAACAAGACCATTTAAAGACCTTGACAAAGTGAAGCTGGGGAGGTCTTGTGGTCTAAAGTAGGTCCACAAACAATAAGTCTGAACAACATGGCTGTTTGAAGCCATGTTTTAGTGTTCAGATTTCCCACTCTTAAGACTGACCATGCCAACCACCTTTTATAAACGCCCCTCAAAGAGAACAATAGTATCATCTTGTGTCCTTTTTCTCCCTAAACAATAGTATCGTCTTGCATTTTTGTCCCCCAAACGATCTTGTCACTTTTAAATTCTAGCTCTATTTCTTTAACTACAATCTCAATTTTCAAAATGCTTAGTTTTCTTGAAAATCTAGCCAGGCAAGTGTTTCTTCTAACATTTCTAGTGAAACCCAGATTGGTACCTCAACTTAAGAAAAATTCTTAATATAGTCCTTTCATCCAGTTTCTAGATACTTTTCGACACTTGGCCTGACATGTGCTAGACACATGTCTCCACCATATTAAGAAATAATCTAGAGTAGATGGACCAACTAAATAAAAAATGGGTAGAGAGGCCGTGATAAAAAAGGTCAAGAGCGCAGATCAAATACATGATTAATACTTATAAATTCGATGGTTAAAGTAGTGAACACCATTGATTTGAACACCAATGGTTTTTTTTTTGGTGATATGCCTGAATCATTGCTCAAAATTTGTGTTACAATCTGCTTATTTGGATACCAACAAATTTGATTTTTTATTCCTATGATTGGTGGCAACTTGACTGAGCTCTTAGAACTATCTTTATATAGAAATCAATCATTTGACATGATTCTCGAGTTTATTGCAAATTGTCAAAAATTGCAATTCTCTTTTCGATTACATGTTGAGGGGTTCTTTCTACTTTGCCTAAGAGTCTAACCTATATTGGAAGCCTTTTTGATTGATTTGCCAAACATGATAGTCTTGAGGGGTTGCATTCCTTTAGGTTTCGACAATTGTAAGAATTTGTAAACTTTAGATTTGTCATTCAATAGCTTTGGTGTTTTTTTTTTAAAATTTAGAGCCTGTTCGGCCTCTTGTTTTTCTAGATTTTACTGCTTTGATTTAAATCAGAGCAATTAAAAGTACCAAAAAAGTATTTGGTAAAGATTTTAAAAATTAGTTGTATAACTTTTGAGATTGAGGTGATTTTTATAAAAGCAAGTTAAATGCATTTTAGCTTTCACTTCAACAAGCATGGGAAGTGATGTTTTTTGAGATGGAAGGATGCTTATTTTATTCAAAAGACAAAAATAACCATAAATATTTTAGAATTACAAACATGTGCGCGCGCGCGCGTGTAATGTAGTTTACCCTAACACACTAGATTTCTAAATTAAATTATTTGGTAGCTCTATTTACTTAAAAAAAATCATGTAATGTTTTGATTCTTGTTTCTTTTTTTTGCCTTTTTTTTTTACTTATGTTTATGAAATTTGTGTGGTGTCGAAAGAAAGAATTCATTTCATAAACAATTTTATTTTAATTTCTTGAAGAAAATGTGTAATTTAAGTTATTTCCTTGATAGTAATTTTAATCCAAACAGCAACATAGTAGATTACTAAACAACTAAGTGATTTTTCTCATAGAACAACATAGCAGTTTATTACCAAATAGTTTAATCTCACAACACAACATAACAAAGCACTCACAGCACATCACAACAACCATAGTAGGGGCCAAAGAGGCTCTTAGACATTGTGGTAGCTTCAGAACCTTGGCCATTATCCTTGTTAACTTAGTACCATACCATCATCCTTTGCCCAACTAAAATTTCTTCTTACCTGGATCTCTTGAGAATAAGTTGTCTAGGAGGGTTCCTCTTGAACCCCCTTGACTTGACAACCTTAGATTTATAGACAAATCAACTTGAGGGAGAAATTCCGAGTGAATTGGGAGGCTAGGTCAGTTAGAGGGCTTCAATTTGTTTAATAATTAATAATTTCCTTTGAGATCAATTAATTTAGATTTTATATAGTGCTCTTCTTGATAGGTTCCTTTAAAAAATTGAGCTTTAAGCTGGATAAGTTACAATATGTTTATAGTACAATTCTTGTGTCCATGGTTTGTGTACCCTACTAGTGTGTCAATGGCCTTTTCCCTACACCATGTTTGAAAGTGGTCATGCGATTAGTCTCTTATTTCTAAATGTGGAAGGACTGTATCTGTAAAGATTAGTCTCTTATTTCTAAACGTGGAAGGATTGTATCTGTAAAAAGTACAGATGCTTGGGAGGCTATTTCAGTTAGAGGGCCTCAAATTGTTTAATAATTAATAATTTCCTTTGAGATCAATTAGTTTAGATTTTATATGGTGCTCTTCTTGATGGGTTCCTTTACAATTCTTGTGTCCACGGTTTATGTACCCTTCTAGTTTGCCAATGGCTGTTTCCCTACATGTGTGAAAGCGGTCATACTGGCATGCAATCGGTCTTTTAATTCTAATTGCGGAAGGATTGTTTCTGTAAAAAGTACAAATAGCATCATATGTTGGTTGTTCTATACTGGGCAAACTATGTTTTTCCCTTATAGATTTGTCAATGTTTCACCTCTACCCTCATAGTTTAAAATTTCTGAATGCTACACCTATAGTCTGAAGAAAGTTCTAATTTTCCCCTTTAATGCTAAATAACTAACAAAGAAACTTTTTTTCATTTTTTTCTTTTTTCGCACTCAATTTCCCTCTCAAATCCCCAATATGTTATAATATCTCACAAAAACACAAAAAACTAAAAATTCTCAAACCAAATTCAAAAGGTAAGATATTTAATGGTTAAGGACAACATTGGAACTTTCCAAAACTAGAAGGGTAACATTCAGGAAATTTTAAACTATGAGTAGAAGTGAAACATTAATGAATCTGCAGGGGCAAGAAGCCAACAATGTTTACCTTTTTATATTTTATCACGTGTACTTAACTAGAGATCTTGATTCATGTCTTCTTCTGTTTGAAGGTATGAGCTCGGAAGGCAACCTGCAAGCACTAAATTGTCAAGCAACAAGACAGTCAGGAGGATTAGGGTTCGAGGAGGAAATGTAAAGTGGCGTGCTCTGAGGCTTGATACTGGAAACTACTCATGAGGCAGTGAGGCTGTGACCCGAAAGACCAGAATTCTTGATGTGGTGTACAATGCATCTAACAATGAACTGGTTCGTACTCAGACTTTGGTGAAGAGTGCCATTATTCAGGTTGATGCTGCGCCTTTCAAGCAGTGGTATCTCCAGCACTAAGGTATTGACATTGGCCGGAAGAAGAAAACCACAGCTGCAAAGAAGGAAGGAGAGGTATGAGCTTGAAATAGTTTTTCCTTCCAGGCACATCATTTCCTTTTTTAGGCTGCTTTTGAATCTCGATTTTATATTGGTATATTAAGATTTATATATTTTCCATAGTGTTGCCAATGCCTTGTGATACTAGTAGATTTTATGTTCCTCAATCTTCTTTCAGCCAGAAAATGCCAATTTAATTCGTTGTTGTTATTGGTTGTTGATGCTTGTGGAATACTTGTCTCATTGTGTAGCATCAGTAAACTTGATGGGTTTTTACTTATTTTGTCAATTCTGAAGCACTATAGAAGGAATTGTGAGCACTTGTCATTTTCATAGACAAATATATAAAAAAATGTTCATTCTTAGACTTGAGTCTTAATGGTCAGCCTTTTTTGGAGATTTGGATGACTGAGTAAAAAATGAACACCTCTGAAAAATTATATGCGATATATATGCCTTTTGAGTTCTGACTGTACAAGTGCCATTCATCTTAGTGGTATTATGCTTTGGTAATGGCTTGTAAATGAACCATAAATTCTTTCTTTGTTTGTAGGAAGGTGAAGCTGTTACTGAGGAGGTCAAGAAGAGCAACCATGTACTGAGAAAGTTGGAAAAGAGACAACAGATTCGCAAGCTTGACCCACATATTGAAGAGCAATTTGGCAGTGGCCGTTTATTAGCTAGTATTTCATCACGTCCTGGTCAGTGTGGCCGTGCTGATGGGTATGTAACCCTTCTCCTGCATCTATTTCTTGTAGTTGTTAAATACGGCTAGAGGAAGATAATAGAAGTTGACCTTTTCAGTTCCTTGGAAGTGTTCTTTTCCTCTAAAAATCTCTCACATGATTTTTTTTTTTTGGTGGCAGGTATATCTTGGAGGGCAAAGAGTTGGAGTTCTACTTGAAGAAGATACAGAGGAAGAAGGGCAAGGGAGCTGGTGCATAAAATTTTGTTTCCCAAACTTGTAATTTCCGAGTAGGCTTCTTCAACCTTCACCTTATATTTTCCCTTCTTTTGGATGTTGAACTGATGGTGAGATGAGAAATTGAACTTTGAAAACCTATAAAATTGTTGAGTTGTCAATTAGAATCATAGTTTGGTCCCTGTCCAGTAATACTCGTGTTTTGATTTTGACTCAATGAATTACTAATGGTTCTTGTCCAGTAATGCTCATGTCGTGTTTTGATTTTGACTCCATGAATTACTAAAATTATGTACGGTTTAGGCGTTGGTCCCGTTAATAATTTGAGTTCTCTTCCTTGCCGGTGCTATGTTGCCTGTCTTGGAAAATTTCTAATTGTTCATGTCACTTTGAATTTACTAAACGCTAAATTGTTTGAAAAACATTTTGTTGGTACAACTAAGTACAGCATGGTCTCAATCTCAAACTGAAATTGAGCTGTTCAAGGTTATTTTGTTTCTGGGATAAAATGTGCAAACTGCAAATGATTTTTGAGTCTTTCTGTTAAATGGTGTTGGGTTTCATCCAATTTCAATTATGTGGTGGTCCTTGGTAAAAAGATTATTTAACTTTATCCCCCCCATTTCTAATCTAAATTGGAGCGGTCCAATTATGTTACTATTCACATATTTAGCTATGATATAATGTTTTCATAGTTTTTTTGTTTCTATTCTAATATAATCAAATTCAACTAAATAATAAGAATAAACATAAGATAACTAAGTAGAAAAAAAAACAATATTATAAGGGATATATTTTTATTTGTCTTTTTAATTTTCTACACAATCAAAGGAATTTTCCAACCCCCTTTCTTGTATCGAACTGATAATGATTCTTAATAATAATTCTTAATACTATTCATCAAAGATTTTTATTTTTTATTTTTTTTAAGTTTATCATAACCTGCTTTTCATTTTTATATGTATAAATTCAAATTTTTAGAAAAAGAATAACAAAAAAGAAAGAATTTTTTTTTGAGCAAATAAAACTTTTTCAAAGAACTTCTATTTTTTTTTTAGATACTAAAATAAATAAAATAATAAAGAGAGTAAGGTTCGATTAGTATGGAAAAATTGGCATGATCTCTATCAACAAAAAAAACCAAGATATGTGTGTGTGTTAGATCCAGGAAAAGAAAATTGAGCAATTCCTATTTTCTTCTAACAATATTGACAGATAAGATACTATTAAGGAAAAAAAGAAAAAAAATATTATGAATCAATTAATTTACTTTTTACAAACAACACCCAAGAAAAAAGTGTAATGTAATTTTTTGAAATATTTAAAATATCATAAGAATGTAATAATCTCTTTTTTCTGTTTGATTCAACGAGGATGCTGCTGAGTTCTTATGCTTTCATGTCTACAATTCAGTTCATCCTATCATTACAGGTATGAACCCAAGTCGAAATAGGAGTCGTAAAAAAAAATACCTATTAAACCAATCACAAGAATACTAGTAGCAATACCTATTATCCAAAGAGAAATCCTTCCAAAGAGAAATCCTTCCATTAATATCGGTCATTTATCTCACTTTCCTCAATATTTAATCAAGTTGTGAACAATCATAGATAATCATGTGATGAGATAAGAGAATTTATGCTCTAATTTACTATTCTAATACTCTCTTTTCCTTTTTTTTTTTTTAATTTTTTAATTATGTATTAATTAAATAGATAATTAGAAGATAAAACAATAAGTACAAAAATAATTAATAACCCCCATTAGAGACTGGTACGATTCAATTCAATGTTCTATTCATTCGAGTTTGATTGTGTCATAGCTCTATAATTAATTCATATTAGGTTTATTGTTGGATGAACTCCATTGCTGATATTGACTCCAAAAAAGAAACAGTAGGTACAACTAGTTTGTGAACAACAAGCCATTGCACTATAAAAATTGGATAGGTTTGATCTATAGTTCTTGGGCCTTCCTAACCTAAAAAGATCTACTAAATTCATCAAGTTGTTCCGAAGGATCAAAACGGCCAGTTATTAAGGGAATTCCTTATCGACTTTCTGTAAAATATTAATTTGGACGAGAGCTTCCAAATACATCATAAGCTAAACATGTGTTGATGAATAACCAACCTGCAATAAGTAGGGAGGGTATAATAATGCTATAAATGACCCAATATTGAATACTAATAATAATATCAGCAAAAGAAAGTCACTTGTCTAGCACGAGTCATAACTTAATTGAAAGATCTATTGTGTTGGATAATTTACTTAGGGATTATTTGGAGTTTGATGTACATATCCTAAAAAGATTAAAAGGATACCAAATCTGACTTAACAAAATAATTAATTTTTTAAAATTTTATTTAGGGAATATTAATTTTAAATAATTTATATAGAAATTCTTTACACTTTGATGAGATCATATAGATGTTTTGGTAAGTTTTACCCTTGTTTTTGTCTTGTTTTGAAACTAGTTTACAAGTCTGTGTTGTGCTGTGAGTCTTGTTAAAATTTTTCTAAACATAAAAGAAATGTCTATACTAGGTTTAAAATTGTTATTAAACTTGGATAAACTTTGAAACCTCTTGATCCGATTCCTTACTTGGCCTGAGTTTAAAATTAAATATGTGGGAGTTGTTTTGATGTGACTCAGTTGACTTGGTGAGTCTAAAGACAATCAAAATGACAAGTAAAAAAATATGGTTAGGCTTGCAAAAAACTTGAAGTTGATATATATTTTATAATAGTGAGACAACTACATATTAGATAAACCTAGGCTTTACGGCTTAACCCGCTAAACCTGCGACTTAGGTTATGGATTTCATTGAGTTTGATGATTTTTTTTATTTTTAATAAAAAAATAAATTTTACTTGATTATACGATAACAAAAATATAAGCTCATAAAATCAAGTACAAACTAAATGTAAAAATATTTATTTGAGAATGCGATAACTTTATAGAAAAAAAACTAAAACAAATTATAAAACAATTTAAAATCAACCAAATATTGAAATTGAAAGAGAAAAAATCAATACAAACCCAATATTATATGATGAAATTAGAAAAAAATCAAAGGAAAAAAATAACGGAATTGAAAGGAAAAAAGAGGGGAAATATGAAAAAAAGCCTGGGTGCCTGGACTAGCCAACCATCCTAAACCCGCACTTATGGGCCATATTTAATTATTTTTTCTTTTTGAAGGCTTTTTTTTTCTTTAAAAAACAGATGACACACTGTTTGATGTCTAAAATCTAGCTATCATTATGGTGCTGAAAAATTAGGGGGTAGTTTTTTAACTTAAAAATCTATTTTTCAACTTGTTTCTCATTTGAAGTACCTAATAAACATCCGTTAACCACCCTAAATCAATTTATCAAGCCAAAAAAACCTTAAAAAGGTAAAAAAAATATTACAAAATCAAACTAAAAAATATACACTCTCGTGATTAATATACCTTTTCAGACAAGATAAAGACAAAAAACTACCACCATCAAACTCTTATTATCAAATAAAACCATTTGACACGTTTTGATGGCATGATCAAAAGCCATTGGAAGAGTTTGTGGTGAAAGGATTGGGAGAGTACTCCGAGGAGGATTGGAAGAGGAAATATCAAGAGTTGTCTCAAAATAGATTCAACTTGCGGGCTGCTTGGATGAGTACCTTAATTTATCTAATGAGATATGGATAAAAGCCTTAGGTGCCTTTAATTAGAACAACCAGTTATGTTAGCTACGCCCCGCTTTAGTGGGAAAATAATTTAGGTATCTATAATGTGTTCCTAGAACTATTGGCCTCAATTAGTTTTCCAACACCTTTAAAGATGTTGCCTCATTGACTGAACTAGAAAATATCAAACATGAATGGGAGACCCAAGTCCTGGTTAAACAAGAAATTATTAGGAGAAGCCTTATAGTCAATGAGAGGTACCTAGAGTGGTGCGATGGAAAGTTGGTCTATGGCCTGATAATAAACAGCTAATAGGTTGAGACTTCACATGAGAAGGTCGAAGTGGGGCATAGGAGAAAGAGACCTGAAGAGAAAGAAAAGTAAAGAAAATATACAGAGCAGTTGCAAGTCAAGTTAGAAGCTGAAAAGGCATTGAAAGCCTCATGAGAACGATAATTGCTAGAAGAATTGATAGCAAAAGAAAATTTTTAGAAAAAGCTGAAGGTAGAGAAAGAGGTAAGGAGGTTAGCCAAAGTCAAATTTGAGAGAAGTTTTAGAGGACTAATATGGATAAAGTTAAACAAAGAACAATAAGCCCGACAAGCAGCCAAATAAGATATGATAGACTACAAAGAAAGATCAGAGTAGGAGATGGACATAATAACCAAAGTAGAGTTAGACATAAAGGTAGAAAAGTTTAAGATGCTAAAGACCCGACTTATTAATACTAAAGCAAAATTTGCTGGGGTAAAAAAAGACATAAATAGACTACATAATTGTGTCATGGAATTCAAGGCTGAGTTAAATACCAAGAAGCCTAAAAGATGAGAATTAAACTCCTAATTGGCTCAGGCAGAAGATAGAGAGGCTTTGTCTAAAGAAAAAGTGACTACTTAAAGAAAGTGGATGATGTAAGCCAAAAAGATGCCCAAAAACAACATAAGACCTTGGACACTAACAATTACTTCTTGGTCCGGGCTAATATAACTTTTACCCACAACTAGCAAATTTTACAATCCCAGATTGATCGAGCTACTATTGAGTCTAACCAGTTGTGATTGCAGTCCTGCCATATTGGAGGTGATATACATAAATATATGAGAAATCTTAGTGAGACTGATGATTTTTGAAAAATATATCCAATAGGGGCAATTTCAAACAACATTCAATAATGTACATATTCAAACATTTATGATTAATAAGAAGGATCTGACCAATCTTTGGTAATATCAATCTATGGGTATGTTTGAATGAAGCGTGTGGCTAAAAGCTCAAATAAAGCAAGCTGGGCAGATTCCCATTGGTAGTATGATAACAACTTTAGGTTTTTGCTCTTTAAATATATGAGTGATAATTGTTTATTACACTTGAAAAGCGAATCCATATCCAATATATCCTTTTTTTTTTCTGCACACATACTGTCTCACGTGTGCGGCGTCGCGGTGACTGTCCACTCTTTTAGTTTGAAGTCCAGGTAATCGGGAAAATGGGAAAGAAATTGAATTCTTGTCTTTTATTAGTGGAATAAGGGAATGAGAGTCGCCACCTAGTATTTTGGTCACTAGGAACCCTAATCGGTCTTAAAGATTGAGTACAGGGATTGGTTGCATAAAGAAAATGTATTAGCACCCCAAATATGCCTTATCTAAGGTAAGCTGCATTGTTTAATCGTTTGATAAAAACTAAGACGTTATTGTGTTTTCTAATTGTTGGTCTGCCTAAGGTTTAAGAAAAGTTCTCATCGGTAAAAAGATCCTTATCTTATCGGGTAAAGCTTAACCGTTCTATGTCAACAAAAGAACTATCTTTTTAATATCAAGAATAAGTTTTACGTATAAATTCGTAATCCCAGATACTAAAAGAAAACAAAATATTTTTGGGTATTTTTTGAAATATTGGCCTAGTTCTCATGGCTTTAATAAACTGGTTATTAAAGCCAAAATGCATGCTAACACATATTTTTGAATTTTTTTGTATGAAAATACAATATGATTTTTTTCTTTGAGATAGTTGATCATATGCATGAAAACAAGACTTTTTTTTTGTTTTATAATTTTTTTGCAACCTTTCAGAGAAAATCAGGTATTTTAATACCAGATTTGTATTTTTATGGTAAAAAATACATAGCAATATTAAGCAAAATTAATAGAAAAATACGTGGGAAAATCACCAATTTCCAAAAGGATTCTTTTTGAATTTTTTTGGACTGAGCCAGACCCGACCTAACCATTTTGGTCTAGGCCGGCTCTGTCCGACCTAGTGAATAGTGGAGCGGCTCTTCACTGTTCACATGCAGAACATTAGAGGTCGTAGAGAAGAAAAAGAAGAAGAAGAAGGAAACTAACCTGGCAGTGTTGGCAATGCTAGTGGCTCATGGTGATGCTGGTGGCTATTCTCGGTGGTGTTGCTATGGTGGTAGACAATGGTTGCTGCTGGTTTCTCTTTTCTTCTTCTTCCCCGCTTGCTTTTTGTTATCTCTGCTCTTTCCCTCTGTTTTTCTGTTCTTCTCATTTTATCTCTAGCGGTGCTGCTGGTGGCGACTAAGAGGAACAATGGCAGCTGTTGTGGTTCCAGACGGTGGTAATTACTCCTTTTTTTCTTCTGTTTATCTCCTGGTTCCCCTGTTTTTTTCTTTTGGTTTTTTATCCATTCTTGCTCTCATTCTTTCCTTTTTCCTTGTTTTTCTTCTCTGTTTCTCACCTTTCAAAAACCTCCGTTCACCCCCTAAAAGTTTCTCCTTGTCTTCTGTTTTTCCCTTTTTCTCATTTTCTCGTATGTTTTTTTTTTCCTCCCTTCACCCCCCCTTCCTTCCTGTCGTTTGTTCCCCCTAGGTATTTATAAAGGGTAGGGGAGAGGGCCACCTTACCCCTATTTAAGTGCAGGGTAAGGTTGTGCAGTCGCCCCAGGGCATGTTTCCCCTCTCTTTGCTTAATCATAGTGGCAGGGTATGTGTGGGTATGGGTTGTGTCGGGTTTTTATGGTAAGTGGGGGGGGAGCGGGAAAAAGGGATTGAAAAATATCCTTCTCCCTTACCTCTACACATGCAGGGGAAGAAGGAGAACAATGTCGTTCAAAACAACATTGTTTTGGGTTTTTTTTTTGAAGAAAAGGAAATGCATTTGGGAATAACCCAAAAATATGTTATGATAATACTAATGAACTTTACAATCATATACTTATCATTTATTATAATTACTGCTCTAAGTGAAATATAGATCCCCTTCAAAGGCTCGCCTGTCTACTTAAACGAGCTTTACAATCTATCCCATTAAGGGAGGGTACTTTCAGCCAATGACAAGCTCCTACTAAATCATAACCTATAACTAATACCTAACAAGCACCACCTATGCAAGCAACCCCTTTCATATTTATCCCCTTTTCATTTTCCTTTCATCTAGCTAGCGCCTCCTACCATAGATCTGACTGTTGATGAATCTTAAAAGGTTAGAATGATAAAACATTTTGAATCTAATAAGTGGATGGACCTTTATGATCCCAAGAAGGAAACAAAAATATGTTTATTCCTATATGTGGTAATCCCAAAAAAGTTTAAAGTGCACAAGTTTTTTAAGTATATCGGTACACAATGCCCAATAACTCATCTTATGGTGTACTACAATACGATGTCTAAAGTACATGATAAAAAACTACTAATATATTTTTTCTATGAAAGTTTGAGTGGCGTTACTTTCAGTTGGTATATAAGATTGGATCATACTAAAGTTAGGATATGGAAATAGTTGGTAGACACCTTCATAAAACAATACAACTTCAATATGGATGTGGCTCTTAACAAATCAAGCCTGTAGAATATGAAAAACAAATACCCAAAGAATCTATCCACACAATAATTGTTGTTGAATGAATTAAGTAAGATGTGAAGGCAAAAAAGATCATGGATTCTTCTGAGTAGAAAATATTTTATAAAAGTAGGATAGACATATAATTCAACAATGTTGAGAGTGAGAAACACAAGAAAAAGAAAAAAAAATCAAGAAAATAATAATAATTCAAGTTTCCAAACACCTATCTTAGTTATAGCTAACCTAAAATTCATAACACCTTTTCCTGAAAAACAGTAAAACAACCAAAACAACTAGCCCCCCAAATGAAAAATCAAGCTAAAAAAACTTAACAACTCCATAAAAAATTTAAAGAAACCAAGAGCAACTATCACCATTACCCTTTCCTTTAAATAAAATGTAAAAAAGGCTAGTTAATATTGGCTAGGTTGTCCCATTTTCTTTGGACCCCCTGCAACCACTGTATCCATACTGGTATAAACTCAAACAAACTTACGAGTACCATGCTACTGTTGTAGGTCATAACATTGACATCTGTTTTACATTTAAGAAAAACCGTTTATACCTCATTGAAACTCCAAATGTGAATTCTAACCTACTTTCAAATCATGCCCATGAAAGTGAAGGGGTGAATGCAATCACTGTTGAGAGTGAGAAAAGGAGAGAGAGCACCCTACGAGTAACCATATATGAGCTTTATAAAATTCTAGCAAAAATAGGTTAACTTCGACCTCCATACAAGGCACAAGCTATAAGAGATTTCAATAAATTTTATAGATACCATTACCAGTTTGGGCATGACATTGATTTATGTGAGGAGTTCCATTGGGAGATGAAAATCATGATGACTTTAGGAATGTTAAGAATAAGGAACAACAATGCTAATCTTGAAATAGGCATGGTGGCATCTTAAAAGAGGAATGATGGAGTTTGTAGGTATTAACCTACTATGGAAGGTCTCCTAAGGATTATTCTAACAAAACTTAATTGTACGACTAATGAAATTTATAATGCTTTGTTTTACAACTATGGTTACACCTCTCATATTGAGGGACCCTCCCTGATTTTTCAAGTTAAAATAGAAGGATTACCTAGAATTGAGAAATGTTTCACTCTAGAAAAATTGGAGAAGCAAGGGACATCAACAAGGAAAGTTGTTGAAGAGTTGGTCACTAATGATTAGGTCAACAAACTAGTGAGTGAAAAAGGAAGTCATTAAGTTCCTAAAATTGATGAAATATAATGAGTATAGTGTGGTAGACAAACTTCAAAAAACTCCCACTAGAATTTCCATGTTGTCACTAATTTTGAGCTCTAAGATACACCAAAATGCATTATAAAAAGTCTTGAATAAGGCTTACATTATATAAGTCATCACCCAGGAATTTATGAAGCAACTGATAGGGTAGACCCAAGTTATTAACTATATGTATTTCACCAAAGATGAGCTAGATCATCAAGGTATGAGACACAACGAACCACTATATATCATAATAAAGTACAAGGATTATGTGATATATAAGGTGTCTATCAATAATGGATTGGCCTTAAATGTTCTCCCAAGTCATGTCTTGGATAGATTACTTGCTGATGCATCCCATATAAGGTTGGATATAATGATGGCAAAGGTTTATAATGACTCCTCAGTATAAGTGATTAGGGATAATGATATTGAGCTAGTCATCAAACCCTAACCTTTCCAACTAACTTTGTAAGCACTAGATATCTATCCCTCCTATAATATCTACTAGGAAGACCACAGACTCACTCTGTTGGGGCTTTAGTGTTTTATTTACATGAAAGGCTAAAATTTGTTGTAAATGGAAGACTCATCATAGTAAGAGCTGATGAAACCATATGTAAGATGAAGAATGAGTCCATTCCTATAATTGAGGTAGAGGAAAATAAGGATGGGAACTTACACGCTTTCAAGATCATAAATGTTGAGTGGGTATCGAAAAATACTATGAAAAGGAAACCTAAGATTTCTAAGGTTGCAAAAATGACTATAAAATGCCTTTTAAAACATGGGTTGACTTTTAAGTATAACATAAATACATGGATGCCTAAGAGGATTAATGTGATGAATATGAAATGTGTAGGTCAAATGTTTGGCTTAGGATTTAAGCTAAAAAAGCCAATTGAGGAAGAAATGGAGATTTCATCCATTCATATGACCTTTCCTCGACCTATCTATATAATACAAATTGAAGATAAGTTAGAGAATTTGAGAAATGTTTTTGATGATGCCATTGTAACAACTTAGAAGAAGATAAAAAGAGGGTTTATGATGAAGACAATAAGGCTGAAGAGGATTCTCATGAGATGCAACCTTAATTGACCATAAATACTCTATAGAATGCCTCAATAGCTAAAACACTTGTAAAAAAGATGAATAAAGGGAAAAAGGTTAACAATTGGGAGGCCCAAGAATTCCTAATTATCTTTTTAAGGTAATTAATTCTATGTGCTTTGTTTACATGCTCTGTTTTTACCTTGCCAACAATCATGTCTCAAATATTGGTTAAAGGTTGCTAATTGTGTTGAGCTGTTTTATAAAGTTTTAATGAGATCATGCATTTTATATCTAAATGTGTCCTTTTCTTTTCCTTGTCTATATTTGTTTTTTCTACTATAATGCAATTTACACCAAACACTTTTTGCTTTTAGAAATCTTAAAAGAAATCCTTCATAAACACACCAAATCATTGCATTGAAATAATTAGCCTAACTTTGATGAAAGCTTAATCAATATGGATGAAGAGGATTGGGAAGATGGTTATGTAAAAGAATTTGTTAGGCTATTTAAACAGTCTAAACGTATTTGGAATCCCACTAAAGAGGAGTTAAAATTAGTGAATATAGGCACCGAGTAGAATTAAGAAAATTAAAGATAGAGATTTTGATGTAAAAAAATAAAAGAAATAGTTTGATAGCCTTGTTAAATGATTATGCAAATATGTTTGCATGGTCATATGCTTACATGCTAGATTTAGACATAGAAATTGTAGTATATAAACTGTCCTTGATAGATGGATATAAGCCAATCAAACAAAATATAAGAAGGATGAGGTATGGTATACTGGTTAAGGTTAAAACTAAAGTGCAAAAACAATGGGATGCTAGGTTTTTTTTTTTTTTTTTAAAAAAAGTGGTCAAATACCTCCAATGGGTATCTAACATCATAGAGGTCCCTAAATAAGATAACAAGATTAGGGTATATATGGACTTTAGAGATCTGAATAAACCTAGCTCAACAGATGATTTCCATTAGCCCTATATAAATGTCTTTGTGGATAATGCTGCAAAGGCTCCACTCATTCCATTATAAATGAATTTAGGTACAATCAAATTAAGATAGATGAAGAGGACAAATACTACATTTGTTACCTATTGGAGAACTTTGTGTTACAAAGTCATGCCATTTGGGTTGATGAACACTGAAGTGACCTACAACGAGCAACGATGATAATTTTTTATGCTATGATGCATAAAGAGATCAAAATTTCTATGAATAATATGATTGCTAAGTTTAAAATGGAAGACGATCATGTTCAAACTTTGAGGAAGTTATTCAAAAGACTGAGGAAATATTAATTGAAGTTGAATCCTATATAGTGCATATTTAGGGTAAAGTCTAGAAATATACTAGGATTTATTGTGAGCAGCAGAGGAATTGAAATATATCCTAACAAAATTAAGGCTATACAAGCCATGCTTACTTCGAGACCAAAAAATAAAAAAAAATGAGAAGCTTTATAAGGTAGCTGAATTATATAACCCATTTCATTTCTCAACTGACAACTACATGTGAACCAATCTTCTGGTTACTTTAAAATAAGAATCCTAGAATATAGGATGAAGACTACCAAGAAGCCTTTGACAAGATTAAGAAGTATTTGCAAAAATCACCTTTTTTGGTACCACCCATACCTAGAAGACCTTCATATTGTATTTGACCATGACTGAAGTGGCTATGAGTTGTGTATTAGGCCAACATGATAATTTTGGAAGAAAAGAGCAAGCCATTTACTACCTTAATAAAAAGTTCACTAATTATGAGTCTTAGTGAAGTTAGCTAGATAAGCTATGTTGTCATCTGGTATGGAGCACTAAACAACTTTGATAATACATATTGTATTATACAACTTGGTTGATCCAAAAAATAGATCCTCTTAAGGGCATTTTTAAAAAGTCATACATGTCAAACCAAATAGCAAGATGACAAATGTTACTAGCATGATATGTGACTTCATCTATATGATGATAAAGGTAGTAAAAGAAAGTGCAATTGCTGATCACCTTGTAAATAATGACATTAACGACTAAAGACCTTTAAACTTTGATTTCCCAGATGAAATTGTCATAATAGTGGAAAAAGAAGTAGAAAATGAATGATGGATGATGTACTTCAATTGCGCAATAAATGCATTTAGAAATGGAGTTGGCACTGTGATAATTTATTTAGAAAAACCTAATCTACCAGTGTAGCTCACCTAAAATAATAGTGACACATAATGCTCATACCTTCAATAGAAAAGTGATTATAGAATTATATGTGTAAACCCTCGAATATAATAATATCATCTTGATTTAGTAAAATAAAATAAAATACGAAGGATGTGGTGAAATAATTAAATTGAACAAATTAATTGGATTAATTGAGAAGTTATTTAATTAGAGGGGTGAAATTCAAAACAATAATAAAGGTGTAAAGAGTTAGTAAAGAGAAAGAGAAGTAGTGGGGGTTAATGGATTGATAAAAGGAATTGTGGGGTCAATGTGAAAATAGAAGTAAATATAGGGGGTAAAATGCAAATAAGGAAAGAATATAATTATAAATAACAAGAAATCTTTAGAAATCCCTAGAGTAATGGCCGACCAAGGAAAGGAAGAAAAAGGAGAAAAGAAAAATTGAGAGGAAACCTTGTAAATTCATCATTTGAATCCAAAGGAAAGTGAGAGTAAGTGAACTGAGAGTGCTTCATGTAACATTTAAGAAGAAAACTTAGAAAAAATTTACTAGTGGGAAGGGAAGGATTAGAAGAAGGAAGGAAAGAGAAGAGGAAAAGGGGTTGTTCTCAATCTCTTGACTCATTGTTTTGTAATAAAAGGTAACAAGCTCTCTTATTAAGTTACTTGAATTTGTTTGTGTTTTTCTTGAAAAATTGAGATTTTTGAATGCCTTAGTATAGGTTTAAAAAGTTTGTTAAATAATGATAGGTGGATGAAATGATGGGAAAAAAAATGCATGGGAAACAAACTTATACTTGTTGAACTTAGAAATCAAAACTGGGCAGGTTGTCTCTCAACTTCTCTGTTAAGATTTGGACCCTAAGATGATAAAATTTGAGAAACTTTTCTCATGAAAGTTGTAGACCCATGTTATAGTGTTCCAAAGAAACAAACCATGCATAAAACCAAGCTCTGTAGCTCTGGTTATACTCAAAATACTAAACAGTGTTCAGACAAGAATAACGGTCCAACGTTCGTTGATGAGCAATTTTGACTATCTTGGGGGCAGAACTGGGTTATCCTTCCTATATAGAACTTGTAGCCTCGTGTCTTAGTTTTCCAATGAGATCAATCTCGCTTGAAATGGAGTTCTATAACTCTAGATATAGTTAAAAATCTGAGGAGAGGTCAGACAGTAACAATTCAATTTTTTAGACAGTAACAGTTGGGCAATACCAGTCCAACGTTCATTGATGAGCAATTTTGACTGTCTTGGGGGCATAACTAGGTTATCCTTCTTACATAGAACTTGTAGCCTTGTGTCTTAGCTTTCCAACTAGACTAATGTCGCTTGAAATGGATCTCTATAACTCCAGATATAGTTAAAAATCTGAGGAGAGGTCAGACAGTAACAGTTGAATTATTTAGACAGTAACAGTCCAACGTTCGTTGATGAGCAATTTTGACTATCTTGGAGGCAGAACTGGGTTATCCTTCCTATATAGAACTTGTATCCTCGTGTCTTAACTTTCCAACAAGACCAATCTCGCTTGAAATGGAGTTTTATAACTCCAGATATAGTTAAAAATCTGAGAAGAGATCAGACAGTAACAATTCAATTTTTTAGACAATAATAGTTGGACAATCCGTTATGTTGAGCCACTTAAAACTTGTAAATTGGTAACTTCTGTTTGGAATTGTTTTTGAATTATAAAATGTTGAATTATGAAGGTAGTATGTATATGTGTGTATGTATGGTCAAGACTTGAAATTTAAATTAGTGTAGCTATTGGCACATGTGAAATTATGAAAAATAGACGGGAGCAGGGGACGACTAGCAGAGCACCGTTTTCATGTAGGTGTCTGACACTTCAATTTCTAATTTAAAGTCTTGTGTAATTCTTTAACTTAGTCCCTGATAAGATGTAATTCAAAATTTTGTATTTATATGTAGTGTTTGAATGATGAATGGACCAGTGTCCTGGTTTGGAACTGGTGCCCTGTGAATGGGCTGATAGCTGGACCAGTGTCCTGGATTGGAATTGGTGCCCTGTTAATGGGCTGAGGGTTGGACGAGTGTTCTGGTTTGAAACTGGTACCATGCGAAAGGGTGATCAATAGAATTAATTATTATTGGACAAAATGGGTGTGCTGACAGATGGGAAACTATAGAAATTGATGAATAAAAGAATTAAAAAGCAAATTATTAGTGTAAAGAAAAATATACTAGATTACCTTAATTAATTTAATTATGTTTATGTAAATTACTATGCAGGTTCATCTCAACAGCATAACCCTTAGTTGATGCTTGGGTGTTCCCTCTGTATAGTCACTTAAGTTAATAGGATGATGGAAGAATTTTTCCTTTGGGTTGTATATAATAATACTCCTAAATTGCATGTATAAAGTTATGTAGTGTTATTTTTGTTAAAACTGTAAGTAGTAAATTGAAATTTAAAATCTTTATTATGCTAACGTATGAATGCAATTACGATGATTAATTAATGGTTACCTCTTAAATCCTAGGATTCTTCTCATTTTTATAACTTGATAATTGTGTGAATTTTATCTTAAAAAGTCTATAGTTTGAGACTTGGAATGATTAGATTGAGTATGAACAATGAATACAGGATGTGTACAAATGATTTGTCGATAACTTGGGACCTTTTGGCATAGAAAAAACTTTGCCGAAATTTCCGTAGAAATTTCAATAAAACTGTGTATGAGTTTAAATAAAAAATTTTTTTACCATGTTATTTTTTTTAAGGTTGATGCATTGGTTTCGGTACGGGGGATGTTACAATATGAGAAGTGGAAAGTCAAACATACGCTAACTTCTCTTTATACAGGTTTGAAATGTATGGTGTTATAGAGACAATAAACAAAAACATCAAGAAGATCATCTAGAAGATGGTGGTCATATACTAAGACTAGTATGCGATACTTTTTTTTCTTCTATTTATGCATACCGTATTGTGGTAAGGACATCAATATGAGCTACATATTACTCACTAGTTTACAAGATGGAGGCGGTGATGCCTTTATAGGAAGAAATACCTTCACCGAGATTCCTAATGAGATTTAAGTTGGAAAAATTTGAATGGGCTAAAATATTGTATAAACAACTAAACATGATCAGTGAGAAGAGGTTAGCTATGATTTGAAACCATCAATTGTATTGGAAAATGATTGCTAAGGCATATGATAGAAAGGTCCAACTAAAAGAATTCAAAGATCATGCCATTACCGGGTGAAGACTAGAGCAAATGGTTCTAAACTGTAAGGGTCGCTATATGGTAAAGAAAGATATCTTATGAGGAGCATTTGTGTTAACAACAATGAATGGAAAAGTTCTAATTAGACCTGTAAATTATGATTATGTAAAGAAATACTATGTGTAGATGTATAAGTCCTCATCACATCAATAAAACAAAGCTTAGCCACGGATTCTCTTTGCATAATATTCCCTTTCTCTCTCATATATCTACTTGTAGATACATGTAAACACACACAAATAATTATATTTAGTTAAGTTTATTTTTGTTAAGATGAAAAAGATACATTAATGGTACAAGGATAAGTATAATACAAACTCAATATAGACTTTAATGTTTAAATTCAAGAAAGTTTGATATTAATATGTGTTGTAATTGTTATCTTAATCAATTTTAATACCCTCATTATTAAGTTGTGAGTCTTAATTCGTTGTGTACAATCCTTAGCACAACAAATATTTTATTCTTTCATAGCCTACCGTATGGAGAACCAACACCTCTATTATAAAATGATCTTGATTTGTTGAAATAAGTTAGTTCCATGAATTAAGACTAGTGGTGGTACTCAAATAAGATAATTAATATGATAATGCTAATAGCTTATAATGATTCATTAATGATAAATCATCCGATTGAAATCTCCTTTGTGTGTAATTTCCAGTTGAATAATTTTTTTTTTGAATTATACTTATTTAAAATACCATTAGTAAATTCTCTAACCTTAACAATTATTTTATCTCTATTAAATATTTACATTAATATCATATCTTTTAGATCTCTTTCACTCCTTTTCTTTTATTATTTGTGGTTTTGTATTCTTAACCTCCATCTAGATTTACCCCGGTGTTGCTGAATTATTTATTACTTTGACACTACTGCACTTAAAAAAAGATATCAACTATTTGATCATGTCAGTGTACCTCCTTAATAATAATAATAATAATAATAATAATAATAATAAAAGCAAGGCATTAGGCCGGCCTAACTCCTTTGTTTTATTTTTATTTATTTTTTTTCCTAGTTTTTTTTGCCCCTCATAAAAAAAACTAGACAAATTCACTTACTCTTCAATTTTGATATAATTCTTAAATTTTATTATAATTTTTTATTTGAATTTTAATATTTTTTTCAATTACTATGTATCCGATATGAAAATAATAATACTAATAATAAATTATTTATGAAAATTCAATTCATATCATTTTTTATTCTTAAAACTTTTAAATAGATTTTGAATATGATTTTATCGCATTTATGAATTTTTTGAACTTTTAATCACACATAAAAAATTAACATAATATTTTAATAGTTTTTGTTAGCTTGCTTTAATAATAATAATTTTTTTAAACAATGATTCTAGTTAAAAAAAAAAAATAATGTTCGTTAAGACAAATAAAAGATACATTAATAAGATAAATTATTTTAATAGAAAAAAATTTAAAATAAATATATTTTCACATTTAATAAGAATTTTAAAAAATCCCCTCAGAAGCTTATATTTTTTTCTAGCCCCCCACTTCGGTGAGTGCACACAACATGGAGTAGATATAATGGTGCGCGACAGGCAAATCAGAAAAGCAACCAAATAAAGCACGGAATAAAAATCACGAACACTACTAGGCGCCATCGTTACCGCACACCGGTCCTCTTCTCATTCTTCGCACGAGGAGGCTTACTTATTATCACAAACATGTGCTTCTCGACAGGCAAACGCCATCCACACTTGTGATGCTTCTATTATCCCTATTTTTAATGGTAGTGCTCCACCAAGCTATCCTAGTCTACTTTCCCTTCATCAACAGATTTTTAATTTATTTTTCCAAACCGATCATGAAATTTGCTTTTGATAGTGCAAATGAATCCCTAATTTTAGAAAAAAACATAGGGATTGAAAATTCATTTAAGCTTTAGATTCAATCTCTAAGCTTTAATTTTTTTAAATCAATAAAATTAAATTTTATTTTGTTAAGCTAATTATTAATCGAGCGAATCAATATTTCCTCGCCATTGCAAGATTCCCATTCCCTGCTGCCATGAGTATCGATCAATTTCACACGTAACCAAAAGAATTTCAACATCCAAGACTTTTCATTATCCTGCTAAACCTGTCTATGACAACTGATGGAGGCGCATATGATCCATCAAGATTGATGGCATGATACTCTAACCCTTTCCACTCAGCAATCAATTGAAAATGTGGGCGTCTAAAGTAGCTACTAATAATCTCCAGAATTATTGTTTTTGGTGTTGCAGATACTATGTGAGTGAGACCTGCGCCATGAGCACCAATGATAACAGAAGCATCTTGAACGGCTCGGACTTGCTCCTTCATAGACATATGTGCAAACAATCCATTGATAAGATTCACTTTGCACTCCAAATGATTAGATACCCAGGTCGGCAATGAATCAAAAACTTCTTGTTCATTGCTAAGCCTTGATTCAACTTTACCAACATGGCGTGGATGGGCTAAATAATCTTCGCGTCTGACAAAGAGGACATTATGCCCAGAAAATGGCTTTTCAGCTCTGTGTCTACTGACAGGGAAGTCAAAAGCTGCCCTGATCATTTCTCCAAACTCAGACAATCGAGCAGTTTTTTGGTCATCAGGGTTTTGCCAAAGATCATGCGCTGATGCTCCCTGACAATTTATTTTTTCAGTCAGTCCCTTGAAGAGTGCAGTCTCATATCCCAAAGGGACAAGAATAGCATGCCGAAGACAAACTGAGCCACTAAAGTCCTTAGCATATCTAACGCTTGAAAACAACGCTTTCCAAGTTCCTTCCAAGGGTGTCTGAAATTTGTCATCATCAGCAGGTCAGGTAACATAAGCATGTATCAGTATTCTATGCAAATTAGATCAAGAACAGAAGAACAAATTTGTAAGGGTGGTGAGCTCATAAAAGTAAATTAAACATGACCTTCATTGGGTCAGTTAGGTGAAACTTTTCCACCATCCAGCCCTGTCATGTTTCCCAACTACGCAGAACAGTAGCAGAGCAAAAACAATGTCCAAAGTGACTGCACATTACAATTTTCGTTCAAATAAGGAGAAATTGTTGCTTGTAGTTGATTATGTTTCACTAGCAAGACAGACAACATGATGACGAGCTCATCAAGAAGATTGAAAAGACTGGCCATGGGGCACTTGAAAATTCAGACGGAGAAACACGAAGCAGAGGATGACTAGTGCAAGGGATAAAAAAACTCTTGGCAGCTTGAGTATCCCCTGCTGAAATCATGATTATTGATCACTCATTCAAAAGAATTGGATCCACTAATTGCATGTTTGGAATGGAATAATGAACTTATTTTTAGAATGAAATAGCAAAACCACAGGGTTTGTTTGGGAAGGGGGGTGTTGAGGCAATCTGGATATTGGGGTGAGTGGGCAGCTTGTGATATAAATGGTGGTGTAAATTCAAATAATGGCTAGGGTTGTTCAAGCATGCTTTGAAAATCAACCTTCTCATGCTGAATTCAATCTTTCCAAGAACAAAAGCAATTGGATACTGACTTCTCAGAGTTCTACTAACTAAGCATTTCATAAATTTATGAAAGATGATTAAACGCTTCCACACCATCAAAGACATGCCATGTATGCCTGAGGAAGAAGAGTTGATATTATTTGATTACTGATTAGAACATTTCAAGTTAATAGAGAAGTACTCCACTGTAATTCATCTCTAAACCTAGAACTCTCTCTCTTCCAGTCCTCCCTTCCACTGATCTATAAAATTCAATACTAAACAATCCAAACAAACCAATTAAAGCATAAAACTAATTAAAGTCTCTCATATGCAATAATCTTAAAAGAGCCAAGAAATCATGAAAGTAAAACAGAGAGCATAACATACTCTAGAGTGACCATCCACAAAAATCAAGTGAGGTCGATAAGGCAAGTCGGTGACTCTCGAAGCAACATATGCACTGTACCAATCTGTGATAGTATGAAAAAGATTTGCATACTCAAATCTGGTGACCAAAAGGGTTGGCTCCTCAATCCACTGCAAGCAGATAGACCCATTACCATCAATAAGAGACAAGCATACCGCATAATTTAATCTACATAAACTTATTATCACCTCTATTTAGTAACAATTTGTCTTCCTCTTATGAAATATTTCATTAAATTCCCTTCCACTCCTGTCAGTCTATAAGCGAAATTAATGATCAAAATAGATCATTTATTACTTAATCAATTAACATTCCGATCCGCTTCCACCACATCTCTTGCCCTAAATAAAAAAGAAGAAGAAGAAGATTATTTACCAGATCGCAATGAAACTCCTTGCTGTTATTATCCACAACCCGAATCGATCGGATCAACCCACGCATGGTGTGTCGCATTACATTCCCATCAGGAACAAACGCATCTAAGAAACCTTCATCAACAAGCCATTTAGATCTCGCAGTCGATCCAAGAATCTCAAACGCACCGTTTTCGAAATCCGGCAACTCCTCCTCCTCACTTCTACCAATTACCTCCTCGATCCTCTCACCTCCTCTCGACATTTTAATCCTCTCCGGAAACATCCGTACACTCCCTCCCTCGCATATCGAGCTCCTTAATGTCTCGCTGTACAAGCATCTGAACCATCCGCCGCTCGAAAGCACGTCGATGCGGCGGCTAAAGCCGTTTCCGAAGTAAGCTTCGCATGAACGGACGGTGACTTTGTTAGGGTTTTGAGTCCATGGAAGGTAAGAAGGAAGTATTGGCCAAGCTTTTAGATTGACATTATTACTGTTACTGTTACTGTTACTGTTGTTTTCCGTATGGGAACGGTCGTTTGACGTTAAAGTAGAGTGGTATTCCTCTTGTTTGTTGTTAGAATTGTGGTGGTGAGAGGAGAAGTAGAGGCAAAGAGAGAGGGAGTTGAGGGCGAAGAGAAAGATAACGATCTTCAACAGCTTTGAATGCGTTTTGTTCATCTCTCTCTCTCTGCCTGGTCTCTGGAGGAGTGTTAGATTTTATGTTGAATTTTCTCTGTTCCACCAAAATGGAAGTGCAGTTGACGTAACGCACCGTGCACGCCGCCTGAGCTACGAGGAGGTTGTGGAGGAGCCCACGAAGGTTGATTTATTAAATATTAATTACCATGACTTCAGCTTGACTTGAGTTTTAAAGCTGGCTGAGCCAATGAAGAGATGACATGTGATGCGCTTGGCAAAATGTAGGAGTGTTTTTTAAGTAACAAATGTTTTTTTTGAAAAAGTAGAACAGTTACAAGAATAACTAGAAAAATAATACATTTATTTAAGTCATTTTATTTCCAAAATTAAATTCGTAACTATTAAGTTAAGATATCATATTAAAACTTAAATTGTATATAACTAATCTTCTAATTAAACCTATTAAGATTTAAATTCACTTCAACTAACTAACTATTTTTATTGATAATTATTATAATTAATAATTAATAACTTAACTATAAATAATTTTCTTATTTGTAGTTATCATAATTATTAATATTAAGTTACATAATAAATTAAATATTGAAACTTAAATGAACTGGAATCCAAACTAATATATAATAATTCCCTGCTGCATACCACCGTTTGGAAGCTTTCCATGAATGTTTTTTTTTTAAATTCGGTTTAATTTATTTTAATAATTTTATATTGTTTTGATAGGTTGATGATAAAAATAATTTATAAAAATAATAATAAAATATTATTTTAATATATTTAAAAATATATATATTTTAAAAAATAATAACTACTATATTTCTAAACACCGTCAACTATAAAGTCAGCATTAACCTAAAAGGATGTTGAATGCTCAGCACCAATTCCATAGCAAGTAAATCCCTGGTATTGAGAATAATAGCTCTGTAATGGTAGTAATTGATATTTATTTAGGAGTAATTGTTTTTTAAAATATTTTTTAATTAAAAATATATTAAAAAAAATATTTTTAATATTAAAATATTAAAATATTAAAAAAATATTAAAAAAATTAATTTAAAAAAATATTCAATTTTATTTAGATATACTTTTAAAACACAAAAATAAAAAAAATCTAAAATTATCTTCCGATTCAAATTACAAAAAATACATCTGTAATGTTTAATGGCCAACAGCTCGGAAGAAGATTGCATCCACCGCCCGCAAAACTTGTAAAAAATCCACACACAAAAGAAGCATCCTCTCTAAAATTATTTTATATAAATTAAAACTCAACTCAAAATTAAAAAATAATATATATATATATATAACAAAAGCCTTTGTTATCCTTATATTATTTTTTATTTGTCTAGAAAAATAATGTTTTGATGAATTTTTTTATTATTATAGATGAATAATGTATGTGGTTCTCTTTTGTCGAATTTTTTTGAACTCATTAACTGAAACTTTCTATAATTTTACGTGTACTCTCAGTTCTATATCTGCAAATATACTTTTATGTAGATTTAAAAGTGATTTTTTTTTATTTTAAACTTTTATTTCTCAATTTATGTAATTTACTTTGGTTAGGTTTATTTAATCTTATGCTTCATCTTTGTAATAACCCAATTTTTACCCCTTTTTTAAAAAAATTTCATGTCCGTAAAAACTGCAAAATAAAAATATATCTAACAAAAATCACACTTTTACTCTAATCTCAGAAAAAACAGCAAAAGAAAAATATATTTCAAGGGTTTTTATTGTTGCATTTTTTTTTTTGAAAAGCAAGGGAAAAAAAGTAACAATCAATCAAATAATAAAGAAAAAAAATAAAAGATATTCAATTAGGGGTAAAATTGAAAGCAATTATGAGAAAAATGGTTACAATTGGCAAAACAAAATTACAAATCCAAGGACTAAATTAGAGAAAGCGAAGAAATGAGAGGACTGTGAAAATATGCAAATAAGGACTGCATTGAAAGAAATTATGAGAAAATGTCCAATTGGCCAAGAAAATAAAAAATAAAAACGCAAGGACTAAACTGAAAAAAGCAGCAAACTTTGATGACCTACTTTAAAAAATTCCTCCTTTAAAAAAAAAACAACATCGTTTCATGTGAAAAAAAACATTAGCAAAACGACATTCTTTTACATGAAAAAAAGGCATACACCAAAACAATGTTGTTTTGGTGCATGCCCAACTTATCTTCTTCTTTTTTCTATGCTGCACCACCCCTCTTGATTAGTACTTAAAAGTGTATTCTTATTAAGGCTTTATATTATCATATTGCACTTAAAGTATCATTAAATTCCCTAACTTAAGCATGTTTTATAATAACAAGTCTAATAATATAAGATAACTTTAATTTATGGTAAATGCTCATTTTAAATGCAGGCCTATCACATAAATCAAAAGATTGATTGATGAGTTCAACTACTGAAACTGAGAAGACAAAGAGAGGGCTAAGCTTAGAAAAAAGATGCTAGTTCAGTCCAAACTGGAACACTGTTCAGCCATTGGTTCATATCTAGAGTTGTAGATCTTGGATTTCAGTTTGGTTTATATGGCTAAAAAGCTAAGACATAGGCCTAAAACATTCATGAGGAGTCCAAGACTCAATTCTGCCGTTTGGAAGTCCAAATCTTAGCATCAAAAGAGAAGTCCGAATCTATCCTGCAGCCCAGACATTATTTAGTGTTCAGCCCATATCTCGAGTTCTAGAAGTCCAAATGCAACAATTTTTTTTTTAAAAGCTGAGACAATTTCCTAGAACTTTCATGAAGACAATCTATTCAAATTCTGATGTTAGCAATGACGTTTTGTTCAGATAAGAAGATAAGGATTGTCACCAAGTCAAGATGTGGTCACCCACTCAAAATTTAGTCATTAAATCAATCGTTCCAAATTTTGGCCTATAAAAGGAGGCATTTGCCATGCATTGGCCTATTTATGTTCTTATCTTGTTTATTTATGTTTCTCTCTTTCATTATGTTTAGTTAAGTTTAATATGTCAAGGTGAAAAGGTTACACTAATGGTGTAAGAATAAGTATATTATAAACTCAACATGGACTTTAATTTTTGATACTAACATGTTTTGTATTTGTTATCTTGTTCACTTTTAATACTTTGCTTGTTAAATGGTTAACCTAGATTTATGTTGTATATCCCTTGGTATAAGAAATACTTGTCACTTTCATAGCCCAACCGTATGGTATAATTGACACATGTGCTATGAAAGGAACTTGATTTGTTGTTAACATAAGTTATAATCATGAATACTTGACAACATTTACAAGTACTAGCATTATTCGAATAAGATAACTAATGTAATCATGTTAACAATTTATAATCTGATTGGAACATCCTTTGTGTGTGGTTTCCAGTTGAGTAATAAAAAGAGTTTATACTATACTTGTTTGAAATACCATTAGTGGATCCTCTAACCTTAACAATTATTTTATCCTTGTTTAATCCTTACATCAATATCACATCTCAAAGCTCTCTTCAACTTCTTTTCTGTTATTATCTATTTCCTTATTTGTAGTTTATACAGTTAACCTCCATGTGGTTCGACCCTGGTCTTACTGAGTTATTTATTACTTCGACACTCTTACACTTGGGAGAAGACATCAACTCTTTGGTCGTGTCACCTCTCTCATGCTTAAATGATTGCACTCTATCCTTCTATCCACACTCTCCGACACAACTAAAAGGCCCTCACTCCTTTCCTTGTCATCATTTCTTTCACCGCTGCCCCTCTCAATACTAAAAAAACATTTGAAATCGCTATAAAAGAAAGGTGAAGGAGGTCACTCAATTATGATTTTTATGACGGGAAAAATGATATTAAAGACTAGGATTTGTTCCAATGGACCAATGGTCAATCAATCCACCTAAGAAAGCTTCTAGAAGCCCTTCCCTTTCTATAAATAGAGGGAAAAAAAAAAGAAAGAACAAAACTTAAAGGTGGATAAAGAAACTGCTAAAATAGAAAGAGAGAAGGAGAAAAGGAGTTTATATAGAGAAAATGGTGGTTATTTGAGCCAATAAATAAGAGAGGAGAAAAAAGGAGGAGGGAAGAAAAAAGAAGGAAAAGAAAGATAGCAGGTATCTCGTCGAAAGCAAAGTAGAAAAACCCCTCTATCACAAACACCATAATAGTCTCCACCACCAATAGCAACCCTAGCACCTCTGCCTTGTATGGAACCCCTTAAGCCAAACCATGGTCTTTTTTCTTTTCTTATGGGTGAAGAAGAATTTTACTATTCAAAGACACAAAACAATGTAAGATTATACTATTCATGCATGATTACTATTCATCCCTGTATTTTTATTTTATTTTTATAGGCTTCACATTAGCTTCAATTCATAAATTGTGTTTTTGCTTTTTTACGTATGCATGTGCATATAAAAAACCATTTTTGAAAGTAGATTACTATTCAAAATGCAAACTAATGAATTTTTCACTATTCATGCATGTCACTATTCATCCATGCATTTTTATTTTATTTTTATTGACTTTGCATTTGTGTTAGCTTAATTTTGTAAAACTTTGCTTTCTCATTTCTACGTATGCAAGCACACATATAAATTTATTTTTGAAAATAGATTACTATTCACCCATGCATTTTTATTGGCTTCATATGAAAGTTAGTTTCATTTTGTAAAACTATATTTTCATCTTTTTATGTATACATGTGCATGTAAATATTTATTTTAAAAAAACAATAATATTAATGAGCTTTCATCAAATTAGCATTGTGTTTTGATTATGATTGGATTTGAACAATTAAGTCAACATGTCTCCTTGTTTTTAAGGACCAATGTAGGCATATTGCGACATTGTTAACTGTAAAACAACTTTAATAATGAGTCGATGAATTTTCCTGAAATCGGGGACCAATGTAGGTTTCATCTCTTTATGTGAAAATTAGTTGAGTTGCATGACTCTTGATCCAGGGTCTGATGTTAGCTCAACAATCATCTATCAACAATAAATAACTTGTGAATAAGTTTAGAAAATAATTGGCAATTAATGGCCTGCATGAAATGAATTTAGAAAAAAATATGGCCAAGATAACATTTCATTTGAAAGTATTAGGTAAAGGTGATTTCTCTCTTTTCTTAAGTATAATCAACCTTTTACTTAAAATTACCTTAGAACTAATGTCTATCTTAAGATTGTTAGTCTCCTTAAAGAACTATAATTAACTCTAGTCATTAAACAACCACAACGTCTACACTAGTAATTTAATTCAATGACAACCTTAAGAACTAGATAGGTTGATAAATCTAAACAATATAATTGTCTGCAGTCTATATTTGATTTAATTGAATGTTTTTCCTAAGATTAACAATATAAATCCACCATAATTATTAAACGTAGTCGCTTCATAAGTTAAATATCACAACTTCAGTTTTGATAGCAAACTTAACAATAAATTGGTTAGAATAATAACTTAGAGTCCGCTCTAACAATCCAACTATATAATCATATGAAATAAGCATAGGAAAATATTCATACTCGTCATATAAACTGAAAATAAAAAATAAGATAGATCTCATAATTTTTGAAATCTGAAGGCTTCTGTATCCTTTCAACCAAGAAAAACTAAAAAAGAAGAAGATGAAAACATAATTTTAGGTGTAGAAAAAAAAGTGAGAGTTTCTTTCTTCTTACTGGTCGCCACCTTTTCTTTTCTTTCTCTTTTTATTTGATCAAAAACCCTATTCCTCACACTCCGACTAGTCTTTTTGCATCCTAAAAAAATAGGAGTCCTTCCAAAGTAGATAATTTATATTTAAGTATTATAATAACTACTTTTCTATAAAGAAAGAAAAATAGTCTTGTATAAAATCTTCAAGTTTTGACTTTGGACTTAGTGAAGTCAATTCGCCCAAATAAAGACCTTTTCTATACAAAGAAATAATTTTCATGTCGGTTTGGATGCTTGGGAAGTAAGTTAAACTTGTTTCTTCACAAAACCTGTCTGGTGGCAGAATTTATGGGTTATCTTAGAAATATTATATCTCTCATATGAGCTTCTTTTCTGATGTAATTTGGTAGGTTGATAGGTCTTTGAGTCAGAAATCCAAAACAATTGAGTTTTCATCAAACAGACTTCTCTAACTCAAGATATTCAAATCAGAATGGCTGAAGGTAAAATTGACAGAATGCGAGACTTGTCTTTGAAGGTTGAGATTTCCATACTCTTTTTTTTTTCTTGCCATATATATATATAGATGTTAGCTTTCTAATGCCAATAGAATCACTTTATTTTGATCTCTACAGCTCAAGCTCTGCGCAAAACATCAATCGAATGTCAAATCTACTAATATTCAACACAAGTTGGAACATGGTTAGAATTTTATCTTCAAATTACTTCTTTTTGAATCTTATATCCAAAATTACCTTCAAAACATAAAATAAAAAATATCAAGGTATTTTATATATAAAACATGGTCAAAATACTAAGTAAATATGAGTAAAACTATCGAATATTATGATTGCATTAAGCTATGAACAAGTATATGTTATAATGTTATCAATAGTTTATGAGATATGCATCACACCATATATCATACATATATCAATATATGGGTTTTTATCAAATAATAAAGTACATAATGTAATTAAAACAAACTTAAAAGATAAAAGAATGTCTTAGTATTATCATTAAATAATTATACTATAATTATACCCATAAGCTAATATCTATTGGCTATTAGGAAGTAACATTTTCAGTGTCATCCTCACTACATCAAGTCTTAATGTTCTGGTTACTTAATGGATCCACTAATATTGTTAAAGTTGATGACAAACCATTTATGATAAATTTATGAACGACATATGCATGGCTCTATAGTCGTGATGTTGGTCTAGACTAGTTCATAGGAATCAACCACATAGGTCATCTTATTGACTTTATTATAAGCAAGAAAATAGTGCGGAAAAGGCAATTAATAGTTCACTTCGCAAGGCCAAATTCTTTATAAGTGGAAGATGATGGCCAAGAGTTTGAAATATGAGATTAAATAAGTCATAATAACTTATTTACCTACATAAAAGCCTTAAAAAAAGGCCAACGATAAATATTAGGCATTAGAGCACAATTTGTTCATTATAATTGAGCGAAGATGGTTAATCAACTATAATTGATATAACAACTCTTTCTCCAACACCACTAAAGATGGATAATGGAAAGGTTGAGTTCAAGACCCTTCACTCTTTCCTCCTTTTTTCCCCCTTTTAATGAATTCCTATAATCAACAGAAACTATCCATGTTCAATGTTTGCCCCAAAAAAAAAAAGGATGTGTCAAAGAAGAAATCCCAGTCATTGATCTCTCTATTTCCACTAGAAAAAAAGTTTGCCCAAAACTGATGAAGGAATCCCAAACCTCTTTGTTTCCATTTTAAGTGACACAAAAGAAGTTTTGTCAAAGATTGGAGAAGCGTGCAAGAATTAATTAAGACTAGTTTGCCTAAAACTAAGGAGATGCAGATAGAGAACTAACCAGAAAAGCCAGAATCTACAAAAGCTAGAAAGCCACAATAAAGATCCATTGTTGATTTAATAACCAAAAGAGAGATGGGGACAAAACCTGGTATGACTTGCCTTGAAGTTTTTTTTTGTGTGGCTTAAATTCCTCTACTCTTCTTCGCAATTGATATAGCAAGATTGAAGAGATTAGGTTTTTTGTCTTCATCATTTTAGCCTTTTACTGTCAAACCGTTTGACAGAAAAATGATAAAACGGTGATTTATATATATATATATATATATAAACAGCTGGGTCTCACCTGGGTTTACCCGGGTCGACTGTGTTTGGCTGGGCCAAATCTCTGACTGGTTTTTTCATCAACCCGACCCGGTTCTAACCTCGAGTCAGCCGGGTCCCAGGCCCACCTGCTGGGCCGGTTTAGGTTTTAAAACACTGATCGTTACTCTATACTTATAAGGATTGTTTCACTTGGGATTAAGATGAGATGCCTAGGCTAGATAGAAGCTTGGTCAAACATCTATTTCCAACCAAACCTGGATTTAAGCCATATAAGCAAACTTTAAGAAAAATAACTGATGCGATCCAACCATCAAAGGATCCATTGGAGGTTCTAATTGGTCCAGTTACTAGGTTTAGGGCTAAGAAGTTCAAAGAAGCTTTCAATGGACTTCTTCAAGATACATGGGCTAAGGTGGACTTCAAGAGGATTTGTAATAATAAAGAACAAGCCTTGATTAATCTTATTCATGTTTAAGAGGGGTTTGTTGGTGGAACCAAGACCATTACACAAGGATTAGGAGAAGAAGACTAGATTCGGACAGTTTGACCTTTTGTTACTCTTGTGGTCATAAATGGAGCTATAGATATAATTTTGATGTGATTCCAGTTGAGATGGAAACTAGACTTCCATACCTTTCCAACGGTACATGGTACACCTTCTAATTCATTAAGACGAGAGAGAACCATCCATTTTAAGTTAGGATTTTACTGCTACTAGACAAAATACGGAAATAACGAACTTGTCTTATTTAATTAGTTGGGCTATCAAACTTTATTTATTTTGAGAGGAGACATTTTATTTGGGTCTTAGACTTGTTTATTTTAATTAGTTTGGGCTAGTTTTAGCTTGGGTTGATTATTATTTAAATTGGGCTTATGTGAGACCCATTAGAAAAACTAGGGTTTTGGCTTGGAGTTTAAATACTCTTTAGAATAATTTTAGGGCAGACTTTTTTTATGATATTTTCAGCATTGTAGCCGACTTCTTGGTTGCTCAATCTTGGTTTCTTGATTGAACTTTCAACTCTTCAAAAAACTGACCATTCTTTGTTGTGAATTTATATTTTATTTGCTCATCTCCAGGTATAAGCATTGTGATCGAATTGGTTTATAATCTTGTTGCCTTGGAGCAAGTCTTCCATTATGATAAGCTCATTCAAATCTCAACAAACTTAGATTAGATTGATCTTGAGGTCGTGAATTCCATTAAATTCTGCTAGGGTTCGCATCAATAACTATAAATATGATTGATCATTTAATTGAGGAATTAAAATGGCTATTAAAAGTTAGTTTTATTAGTCCAATAAGATAAGTTGGATAGATTTTTAACATTATGCTAATGTTAACTAAGGAATGGTAAACTAATAATGTGTATATATTTTAGAAACCTTAATCGTGTAACTCTAAAATATGAATATTCAATATCAATGGCTAATATATTTATCAATTTTGTAGTTGGAAGTGAGATCCTCAGCTTCATGGATAACTATTAATGTTATAGTTAATTTTTCATTATAGAAAAATGATATTACTAAGACTATTTTTAGATTTCCTCGCTCATTAGAAACATATGAGTGAATATTATTTTATTTTATCTTAAGAAATGTTGGTTCCACTTAGCAAAAAGCCATGAATTTGATCTTCTATAATATGATCAATCACAACTTGGAGGTGTATATTGAGATATCATGGTAAATTCAAAATTTAAATAAAACCACTTTAATGAGCTATGTCTACCTTTAAAACAATATGAATAAATAATTTCAAGAAGATTATGTTAAAATATACCTTTGACATGCAGGTAGGGAATTTATTAAGATTTATAATACACCAGGATGGCATAAAGGTAGAAAAATCATATCGAAGGCATTGAAGCATAACCTTCACAAACAAAAAAGAAGTTATGAAACCTTATTAGAATATCAATTTTCTAAGGAGGTTCACATCAAACATTGCAGGAAAGATCAGGTCATTTCTTGAACTCTTAAAAGAAAATAACATAGATAAGTTTCAATGTATTGAGAAGCATCATTTAAATAAATGAAAACTTATCTAGTCAAACATCTAGTTTGGCTCCACCAAGGCCTAATAAGCCTTTAAGGCTATACATTTCAATTGCACAAAGGTCAATTAAAAGCATGTTAGTATAGAAGAATGAAGCTGAACATGAAAAAACTGTATATTATCTTAGTCCTTACAAAGGTTGAAAATGATATACTTTAATAAAAAATGTCTATCTATCATTGTACTTTATATGTGTTAAGTTATGTAGATACATATTACCATTTGATGTATATGTAATCTATAAAATAAATATAATAAAATAGATGTTGTCTAAATCTTTCTTAAGAGGTCAGATTGACAAATTAACATTAGTATTGTTTGAATCTAATGAACATTACATGCCATAAAGAGAATTTAAAGGATAATCTTTAACTAATTTCTTTGCTAATCACTTTTATCTTGTTTCATCTTCCCATGATTTTTTAACAACACCATAAGTTCCTAAGCTTCTTCATAACTTATCTATAACTTTAGTGCAAATGGTATCTTGGCCTAATGATTTTATGAATCCTTAGGATAGAATGTTGTCCACTAGTTGTTAGAGATGCTATGTTTTGGTTTGGTCGCTAAGGATATGCATTCATTGCCTAGGAAACTCTAAAATCTCCTTGGCATTCCCCATTAGAGTTTTTTTTTTTTTTTTTTTTATCATCCTTAAAATCTACTTCTAAGCTAGACATCTTCCATGCAATTATAGGATCTAGAAGAGCTATCAAGTCATTCAAAGTTTCTTGGCAAGACAAAGGAAAACAATTTTTATTAAAGATGATTGTTACTTGAAACTAAATAAAAGTAAACTTAACTAATAAAAATGAATTACCTTTTGATTTGAATAAAAGGATGCCATAATAGTCTTCTTAGCACTCATAGCCAAGTTGTACTTAATCTCCAACACAGTGGAGGGACCAACATATCCAAGGGAAACAATTAGTTTTGTAGCTAATTCTTGCTCAACAAGGGATGAAACAACAACAGTTGCTAGTTTTTCTATTGCAATAAGAGCACTTTTTACTAGATTGTCTTCCATATCCATCTCATGTTATGGCAACAGTAGAGTATGTCTACTCTTATCTTCACCTGATAAGGGGATTATAGCAGCATTAGTATATACTTCTTTAATTTACCTTATAAAAGTTCCATTGATGTTAACTCCTTAGACTTCTTCCTCACTAGTATCATCCATTCTGAAATCACTAGTTAGGGAAGATTTTTCTTCTAGGATCACATCCAAATTGGCATGGCTATAGTCAGTGGCTAATGAACACACTCTCATAGGCTCTTTATAAACAATATAGAGTGGCTACAAGTTCTAGATATCCATTTAAAGATGGCGATGGTGATCTAGCTTTAGCTTATGAAAGAGTAGTTAAAGGAATGGCTTTGGGAACTAGTACCTGAAAAAAAAAAGTGATAATAGCGAAGTACAAATGTTAGAGGAATAAGAAAAAAGGAATTTATCAATAAAATACTAACCCTTGGTCTTTTTTTCAACTTACAGATAAGAGCATCATCTTTTTTTTTTTCAACAATAATGTGCTATAAATAGTTGGTAGGTTGAGAGACCTTTAGAGAAGGAGCCTTTATAGATTATGATGCTAAAAAATAAGAAAATATATTAGAAGACAAGTTATCCAATAGGGTATAATGAATAACTAAAGTATAAATATTTCTCACCAAAAGTTGTTTTTGCTTAATTTCCTAGCTAATCTACTGGCTAAAGTTTTGGTAGGCCTTATCTTACTGTCTTTTGTAAAAGGTTCTTCATCACATAAAAGTTTCTTAGCCATCTTTTTTAAAGAAGGGTTTAAAATGACATATATATAGCTTTCTTGTACAATAGGAAAAACCTTAATGAATTTCTTAATATTAGCATAAAGTCTCTCACACTATAGAATCCAAAATTATGTTTTGTTAACTATGTTACATTTTTTACTTCTTTTAGAATTTTGAAAATTATTTTCTAGATTAGAACTATTAGTGGTATAGTACATTAGAAATGAAACATATTATACAAACTTTGATTGTCTTGCCATGAAGTAAAGGTTATAAGGCTCATAAGAACAATATTTGTTCCTTTATAATAAATCTATTACTAAACTAAAGTCTAGATTCCTATAGGTTAGAATAATTTTTCGCACTATAGTGTTCTCCTCTCCCTTACAATTTATCCTTTGATGTTTAAGAATCAATAGCTATCTAGAGCATGTTCTCATTGACACTAAAATGACCATGGATCGGTAACTCCTCCTTGTCATGGATAGAAAAATTTCTAGATATCTCTTGAAAGGAAAGTTGTGGAAAGGGATCATCATCAAATTTTGTCCTCTATAAATTAATAGGGAGTCCAAATTTGATTGCAAAATACTAGATTCATGGAAATTTATAGTTTCCCATGCTTAAATCCGCCATAAAATTCAATAACAGCTTTCCTTTTATCATGAAAGGGTGGTCTTCACCTCTCACTTGGCATTCCTCCAATGCCATGTATATATGATTTAACATAAAAAGTCTTAGGAAAATGGTCCTACCATTAGCCAAGGTCACCACTATATTTAACTAGGCTTTATTTAATTTATAAGACTTCAAAAAATTAAATATCTATATACCCAAAAGAGAAAAAATTCCACATGTTCTATCTAGAAGGAAAATTTGGTTCCTTTCTTCTCTTTCTTAAAAAGAACACTATATTTGGGAGTACTTACCAATAAATCTTTAAATTGACCTGTAATAAATTATATGGATGCACAAAGCTAACCTTTTGGGTATAGGCTCCTATTAAAGCCAAATTGTATAGAAATATAATTTGCATCCTATACCTAAATACAAATATGTTATTTGATTAGACTAAAAAATGATAAAGTTATCACATCTCCATGCTAGGCTTAGTGGTAATCCTATATAGTTGGATTACGTCAAAAATCTATTAGCATTTTCATTCTTTGTCAAAGTGTAGTTTTATTCTCTTTATATATTGAGGTTCACATGATTTTTCTAGAGTGGAAGCCTCTCTTTATATATTTAAGACAAACAAGTTATCTTCTTCTTATAGATTTTCTTCTTGATATTGCCCAAAGACATTTTTGAATCAGTTTTTTTGGGGAAATGTTGATGATAGATTAGTGTACATTAGTGATACAATCTATGTAATGCTAGAAGTGGATGATAAGAGAAGGGTTTTATTTTGCAGAGCTTGAAGATGTCATTTATGTGTTTAAAGAGAGAAGGTTAAGGTTTATCTTTTTTTTAGAAATCTTTGGTTTATTCAAATATGGATTTGATTGAGGGCTTTTTTAAAAAGATGAAAGAATAGGAAATTAATTGATTGAATTGATAAATGAACTATAAATCAAAATTATAGTTATTGTAATTGTAATATCATGCTGAAAAGCTAGAGAACATTTTATTTTGAAATTTCTTAAATGTCTGACATGTTGGACAGTGAAATATGGTGGACATTTTGGAAAAACAATTCTTGATTTTCCATGTCATTCATGGTCAATTTTTTGATCGATTGAAATATAAAAGGTAAATCAATATTCTTTCATTTATATTAAATAAAGAAATATGGATGCATTATTTATATTACATTTAAACCATTTATGTATCATGTGATTAAGAACAATATAGTTTATTGTTAGTTTTTAAGAAAAATAGTGAAGAAAGATAAAATTGACCATTAACTAGTAAATAAGGGTGAGCTCGAATATCGTCTAGGAGATTAAGTTTCACATTAAGTGATTGATTAATCAAATCCTATATGTTGAAACATTTGAGGGAGAAGGGGGTTCCAAGGAGTAGAAAGCACAACTAGGACAAACCTAAGACCTTCCTAGAGCAATTTCAAACGTTCTGGGTAAGTTGCATGCAAGAAAACAACAGCCCTAGATTAAGTTCTTGAGAAAAAATGAAGAGGTAGTGAGTGACTCTTCTTCTTCCTTTTTTTTTTTTTTCGCGTTAGCTCTCTTCCTTCAAGGGATGACAATTTTCTTCTCACTCCCCCCCCTGTTTTTAATTTTTATCCCTCATTTATTCATACCTTTTAAGTTTAGTCCTCCCCTCTTTGTTTCTTCCACTTTAGGTCTTCAAATCTCTCTTTTCTTTTTGTGTGGGTTGCCGACTCTCTTCTTCTTCTTTATTTAATTGCACTATTATTATTATATATATAGTGTGTTTCTCAGGGTTTTAATTGATATGAGCACATGTGACTGATAGAAAGATGTGTGCAAGTAAATGAGTGCAAATTATGCTAGGATTAAGATTGTATAGTCTTTATATGTTATAGATTGTTTGTTTAAAATTAGAATTTTCTGTTTATGTGAGATTTTATCTCTATAAAAATATAAATAGATCATCCAATAACTTAAAACAATAATCAGTCTTATATACATAATTTATTATACAATTTACTCATAATTTTATGCTACTTATTGCTTTCTTTTACCTATGACAATTTATTTCTTTTCCTTACAACTTTTACTAGTCATCTTACACGTATTTCAATTCGGTTAAAATCAAAAGTTAATTATTAACATAAAAAAATTGTTCAGGCATTTTAAGTGTCTTTTAGCTTAAAGAAAAAATTTATTTGTTAAATAAAAAGTTAACACATGAGTTTAATAAAATAAATAAAAAATTATATGTGCGAATAAATGTTAAAAAGAGTCATTAACGCTAACTAAAAAATAAACTGGAAATTCAAGTTATAAATACAAATTAAGAAAGTTGATCTCATACCAAGAGGAGATAATCAAATTTTTTTTATTTAATTAAATGTCAATTTTTCTTATAAGAAAATTAATAATTTAAATTTCATTGAAAAAAAAATTGCTTGTATAATTACTTCATTTCTTATAAATCTATTTTTCTCTAAAAAATATTGTTTTGTTTTTCACTATATGCTTTATTTGATAAAAATTGAAAGCAATTAGAATAATTATCAAAAACAAATTTGGACGATTTGAAATAATGATAAAAAAAGGTATTTCTTCAATTAAAACCTATTCATCTTATTAATGAGCTTTTTGTTTTTACCATAATACTTATTTTATTTAAAAAAAAAGTTTATTAGAATCATAAAATACAAGTTTTAATAAAAAATATTTTTTTGATAATCTTGACATGAATATATTAAAAAAAATATAAGACTAATACATTGCTTGAGTGATTCCACAATGAACTTTTTAGGTCTATTTTTTATTTAGTTATACAATAATAAAAATAGACATGTATAGAAAAGTCAATGAATAAGAGTTTTTAAAAAAATCATGAAAGAGTGTATAAAAAAAGCACTCACTAATATTATAAAAAGAACATTATAGTCTTAGTTGAAATCCAAGTAAAAATAGAACAATATTTAATAAAATGATGTCTTTGATATATTTTTAAGTAATTTATTTAAATAAAATTTAATTAAAATAGAATGAAAAAACCATAAATACCTTAACAAAAAGAGGTTGTGTAATTGGGCTTGGGTGGGCCAACACACTTGGCCCATAAGAAAGGAGGCCAAGTCCACATGCTTGGCCATCTTAAAAAAAAAACAAATAAGAGAATGATGTGACGTCTATAGTCGTAAATGATGCGTCACTTACTAGTAGGCTTTAGGCCACTTGATGCACTAGAAAGTCAGGTCCTTATTTATTAGACAAAAAAAAAAAAATTCAACCTGTTTTTTACTTGAAAATACCAAAGAAACACCTTATAAACCTCCACAAACTAATATATAACCTCTAACAAACCCTTTATTTGTCAAAAAAAAACAAAACATCATCCTAAATATAAATAAAGATCCAGAGATCTTATCTATTTTTTCTAACAGGATCAAAGGTAAGAAACACCTCAATAAAGCTCCTTTCATCAAATAGAACTCATTGACATAAAGATTAACTTTTTTATTGTCAAAATATTATTGATCGATAACTTTCTCTCACGTCCCTCATTTTCCTTTGATTTTTCTCTTATTGCAAACCCAATGACTAAAACGTGAAAAAAATAGTTTTGGACCAAAACATAAAATGTTAAAACTAAAGGAACCAAATGAGGAGTTAATGGAGAATATGTGAATAAATGATGCAACCATATTATTTGATAGTTTTACCCACATTTACCTAGTATTTTGCCTATGTTTTATATAAATAATGCCTTGATATTCTTTGTTTTATATTTTTAATGTACTTTTGGATGTAAGATTTTTTTAAAAAAAAGTAAATTGGAGATAATTCAAACCATGTTCTAGCCCATGTCGAACATTGATAGATTTGACCTCCGATCGATGTTTTGTGTAGAGCCTGAGGTCTAGAGATCGAAATGAAGTGATTCTAATGAAATTAGAAAGCTAAAATTCATACCTTTCTATACATATATGAAAAGAAAAATTAAAAAAAAAAGAAGCATGGAAATTGCAGTCTTCAAAGATAAATCTCACATTCTGCCAGTGTTGACTTTCAGTCATTCTGACTTGAATATCTTGAGTTAAATAAATCCATATGATGCAAACTTAATTTTATTGGATTCCTGACTCGAAGACCTATCAACCTACCAAGTTTCAGCAGAAAAAGAGCTTAAATGAGAGAGATATGATTTTTCTAAGACGATTTGTAAATTCGACCAGCATATAAGTTTTGTGAACAAACAAGTTCAATTTACTTCCCAAGCATCCAAACTAACATCCAAGTCTTTATTTAGGAAATTTAACTTCTCTAAGTTCAAAGTCAAAGCTTGAAGATTTTATGCAAAACTATTTCTTCTTTTTTAGAAAAATAGTTGTTGCACTACTTAAATGTAAATTGTCTACTTAGAAAAGGACTATTTTGTAGGGAAGTAGGGATTAGGGTTTCCTATCAAATAAAAAAGAAAGAGAAAAAGGAAGGTAGGGGCGGCCAGAAAGAGAAAAAAAACTCCACCTTTTCCTCCTATACCCGAAATCATGTATTCATCTTTTCTCTTCATTAGTTTTTCGATAGATATGCAAGGCTAAGTTCTTTTTCTTAATTGCAAGAACATAGAAACTTTCGAATTTCAAAAACTGTGAGATCTATTTTACCTTTTCTTTTCAGTTTATATGATGAGTATGTTTGTTTTCCTATGATTATTTCCTATTATTGTTTAGTTTGATTGTTATAGTGGACTCTAAGTTATTATTCTAACTCATCTATTACTAAGTTTGCTATCAAAATCGGAGTTGTGATATCTAAACTTGTGAAGCAACTAAGTTTAATAATTATGGTGGATCTATATTATTAATCTTAGAGAAAACATTCAATCAAATCAAACATAGACTGCAGACAATTATGTTATCTAGATTTATCATCATATCTAGTTCTTAAAGCTACTATTGAATTAAATTACTAGTGCGGACACTATAGTTGTTTAATAGTTAGGGTTAGTTGCACTGCAGATCGGTTAACTAACTAATATTAAGAAAAGATAAATATTCAGAATATAAATTGATGTATCGTTTCAATGATCAGTTTTGATTTTTATAGGTAACCATTTACTTGAGACCAATGTTTTTCTCTTGATAAGTTTCAGATTTATTTAATTCAGCTTGATTGTTTTATTTTGTTTACCATAGCATAACCTATATAACTTCAAAACCTCTTCAATTTCATATCATCTAGTGTAAAAACTTGAATTAAACTTTTCTCGTGGGATTGACCTCTTACTTACTTTATATTATCTTGTTTATTTAAGCTAGAATAATTAATTTGTGTTCAAAACCCCTTCAATTTTATATCATATAGCGTAAAAACTTGAATTAAACCTTTCTTGTAGGATCGATCTCTTGCTTACTTTATACTATCTTGTTTATTTAAATTAGGATAATTAATTTGTATGACCGTGACATCGCAATAATATAATAAAAATGAAATTCTTCACCCAAATTTCAAATGAGCCATATTTTTTTAGCTTGGTCATTTCTCTTTTTAATTGTGTCTTTGCGCTACAAATTCGAACTTTATCTCATTAAATCGGCCTGTTCGAAAATCTGACTGAAACCTTGAACTTCCGAGAATATACAAATAGAAAACACCATAAACCAAAAAAAAAAAAAAAAAGCCATAAACGACACATGCAAAGTTGCAATAAAAATAAAAAAAGTTGGAGGACAAAAAAAAAACTAATATAATCCATGGTGGACCATAAAGAGATGAGCAGTGGAGCACGTTACAGCGAAATCATCACATCTTCTAGTATTTCTTGTAATTATAATTTACATGCTTTCTTTTCTCTGTGTTTTAGTCAAGTTATGAACTCTACATTTCATTTGATTAGCGAGACTTCTTTGATCAAGATTAAGTTTTTAATTGTAATTTTTCTTTGTTGGAAAAGAACGAAAAATTGATAGTATATTAATTAAAGAATTAATTATCAATCAACAATTCACTTTATTTATTAGATCAACAAATGAAAATAATTAAATAAGACATTTCAATGAGAATAATTAAAAGAAAAAATAGATTGATTCGTGTACCACGTCAACGTTTCTTCCATACCACCCATATACTTTACCATCAAAGAATAATAATATCTTACAAACATGAAACAGGCAGTCAATTCACCATTACATCTTACGTGTCCTCTAAGGAATTTGTTTTCTTTTCACAATACGTAGGGAATTAAGGAAGAAAATGCCTACAATGATACATAAAAAAGAAAGCTTCACAGCCGTCCAATAAATAAACCCAAATGAGAGGGGAAAGAACACAAAAGATTAGCTTTGAACAGTCGTTCAACAAAAAGCTCCAAGGTGCTTCATCTTTCACCAAAGAGATTGGAAATGACAGCACATAATGATCTTGAATAGAGTGATCATCTTAAAGTTTTAAAGCAGCAGAAGAATGGTGATGAGCATAGCCAAATTGGACAGGAAGATGCACGCACCAATCTTGGGCAGCCCATTTGGAGCTCCTGGTGGTACTGCTGTAGCTCCACCACCTGGAACTGGGGGGGGACTTGCTGTATGAGAGGGCAAGGGTCCCTCCACAACATCAGATGGAGCTAACACTGGGTTTGGAGGCTCAGCTGGGGGCAAGGCAAAAGATGGGATTAGCTGCATGAGTTCGCCAGGCTGAGCAGGGCTCATGTAAGGAGGTAAATCTTTGCCCAAGCATCGGTTCCCTGCAATAAAATGGAGCAATGTGTTACTAAATAGCAAACCGATATCACTACATGTCTGGTGGATAAATTTATTATGGAATTTCCCTAAAATCTGAAATGAGACTAACACAAATAATGGTTGTTAAATATACTCTCAAGTCATATTGTATGATCCTAACCTGATTTCTACATGTAATATGCGAACCTATTTTTCTCAGCCTAGTACTGCATGAAATTAAACTGACATTTTCATGAGAACAAGATCATCTAAGGAATAATTTGTCCAGAACATACAACTTCGTCCAGGATTCACTCTGTATTGTTGCATATAAACTAGAAACATCAGTGACTTACTCTTGTATCTGGCAGAAGTCAGAGGGAATTCTGTGATAACACCGCTGATGTTGGCTACCATGGCGTAGGAGTTAATTTCAACTGTTGAATCTGAGAAGAAGTCCCATGCCTGAGATACAAACTCATTGCTGAAAGTTTCCACATAAACTGAGAGCCCATGCGATTGCAGCTTTGGCACAACATTTGTGACACCACTGAGGAATAAAGAACTTTCAGGAAAGACAGAGATCTTGCTAATGACCACAGAATTAGCAAAGTCTTTGATGTCCTTCAGTGCTGCATCTTCAGCATCTTGAATATCCTCTTCAATCCGGTACACAAGCTCATAATTTTTTTTGTCCCTAAATTTCATTAGAACTGAGCTGTTGGTGGACTTAATCATAACTTTCTTGGAAGTTGGATCATCATAACCAGCTTTGCTCAAGACATCAAGTACTTTGTCAGTAATGGCTAATCCCTCTTCCTGTATAAGATAGGCTGCATTCTGAAATGAAAAGAACAGACAACAACATCAGTCAGGGTGGGAACAACCTTCATTTTTTCAATGTGGACAAAAATAATAATCACATATTCTTCTTTTTTTTGGCTGCTGTTGAAGACCTTATTCTATTATTCTATGAGAGAAATCCTCAGGCGTGCAATTGTAGCTCAAAGGTCTGTACCAAGCATGCGAGCTACTCATGAGACTAGAAGCATGGCAGGAAGTTACGCCAAAGGATGCGGTTAATACAACCACAGGAACCAATGTCATCTTTATTGCTACTAAAGAAATGAAAATGCAGATTGCTAGCAGATGAGATATCTGATATGAGCAACCATTGAATATGATGGTCCATTAAGTTTCATCAACCATGGAAGCTAACACCATGTGTGAAATGGTTTCCAAGTTGGGGAAGAAACATAGAAGAGATAATATGTTCCACTGACAGAACTAACCAATTAAGCACTGCTTTGTTTACTAATAAGGGGTAGTGTGATGATAAATTTGATTTTGATAACATGCTTTGCATCCAACAGGAAAAATGTAAAATTTCCACAAACAATCAAAGGAATATTAAGTGCAAGCAGTTTATGCAAGTTCAGAGTAAAAATGCAGCAAATGCTATAGCAGGAATCAGATGATTCAAACGAAGGATCATGTACGAGTAATGTGAGCTTAGCAAAAACCCACCTCAATGCTAATCAAGACACCAGAAAGCGAGCTAGTGTTCTTTGCCAATGCTAAGAAATCAGACAATGTTAGAAAGTTCCCTGAATTTCTGAATTTGGGATTCCGTGACAACTCATATTTTGAATATGGATTGGACATCACAGCTACAAAGAAAACAGAAAAAGATCAACACAAAATCATTATCTTCTATGAAAACATTTGGACAATCATACATCCACAAAGAAACATAAAATGGAATTCAAACAACAACTAGATTACAAAGCAGAATTTAGAGTTGGGCAGGAGTCAAAAAAAAAAAAAAAAGAGCAGAGGAATATTTCTGTTCCTTTTCTCACAAAATTCTACCTTTCAAAATGTAAAGAGAGCAAAATCAAAAGAATGGTTCCAGGCAACGGACATTTGCGTTTAGTATTGTTCCAAGAATTGTAATTTCTGTAATTCTTTTCATGTATTTATTCTCAAATCTCAAGTGGTGGGAATAGCTGGTTATGAGATCTTGCCTTGTGACTCCCACGACCAAGACATGATTTCCTTTGAGCCCTAGATGGATGTGTTTTTTTTGGCTGGCCACTCTTTATTTCTCTTCCTCAATGTCCTAAATTATTTTAACTTTGTGATCCAGTACTGAGTATTCTATTTTAACAGAAAGTGAGGATTGAGTAATGCCCCTCCATGTAATTGTTTGTTCATAGACCAAACTTTGTCCCACAATAAAAGCATAAAAAATTATAAAAAAAATCATGTTTTATTGGGAAGGGGGTGCAACCGAAGATTGAAAACGCAATGAAGTAAAAGCCAACCAGTTTGAACTTACGACGTAAGTTCTGAATCTCACTCCATGTTAAGCTAAAGGTGAATATCCCACTGCCTGCCTTAATCTGTGGAATATTCTGTGAACGATTGCTGTAACTTGATTGGGCAACTGTTGTACTATCATAAAGATTTATAGAGCCCAAGCAAAATGGTATCCTGTCTTTTGATATTTGAACAGGACAATCAATAACATCAGCACCATATAAAATAGCTTTCTGGTAAGCCAAATCAGTGCACCCAGGGTAGTCTCCACTTGCACCATTTTTTGAGATGACCGAAAGGTTCACTGAACCATGAGAAAAGGAGGACGGAAGAGGTAAGTACTAATGTTCAAAAAATGCAGTATCCTTTGAAGTTAAATCTCATATAAAAAGAATCAGAAAATAATTTTGCACCTTGAGGTGTAGCATTCCTGCCTAGACCAGAAAAACAATCTGCAATACAGAAGGAGAAATCAGAATCTCAAAATATTTATTCTCCGGATTGGGAGAAATATCCAGACAGAACTTAAGCATTATAATCTTTAACTCCAACCGAAAGATTACAGCTAGGATAAGAAGAGAAATTGTCTCAATGGTTCTATGAGTCAATGATAACAGCAGTCACAGTACTAAACCTTTTAAGTTTGGCCAAAATTTGAATCATGCAGTGATAAGGAATCAAGTATCAAGCATGTTCTGACATGAGAAACTAGAAGTAGCAACAGTTGAAAGTTAAATGATGGTAGGCAAGCTAACAACTGCTCCCATAAAGAAATTACTGCCGAATGTCCAGTTATTTAAGTTGAAAAACACTAGATTGAACCAATAGTTCACGGTTTCTTCAGATCCATGATGCTTAAAGAGAAGGATTACAGCTTACCAATAGCCGCAGAAGGAGTTACTGGAAAGTCAGAGAGCACGCCATCAACAGAGAAGACACCATTATCAACAAAATTGAGATACTCAGTTACAGGATCATAACTGTAATTGTAACTCAGTGGAACATCATTATAAAATTCTGATACAAAAACCTCTAGCCCTGCCTTGTGTGCATCCGAGACGATAGAAGTATGAGGCTGTAAGTAATTACTTGCATCTAAAGGCCATATGTATGACTTAGGGATAAGAATTCCAGATGCAAATGTCTTGATGAAAGTAAAGTTCTTTGAGAGAGAACCATATGTCTCATTTGTTGATGGCTCGATGACATTTGGTTCCAGAAACCGGAAGACCAGTTTTGTTACATTTAGGTTAAATCTCTTAACAATACTTCTCAAGAAACCCGCTTCTGGTGATGAGAGATGATTAATGACAACCCTTCTGTATAGAGACAGTACATAGTTTCTCATACTCAAATTGTGCTGTGTGAAGAATGCATCATGCTGCAAAAGTATCAGAACAAAAAGATTTGGTTGAAATAATAGATGGTAGTGCACATTCCACTGAATTAAAGGGAAGGGAAGAACAGAAACAGCAGTAAAGAAGGCTTCATGTTAATAAGTTCGTAGAAGGTACTGGTGTAAGATAAAACAGAAATTATATTGCTTCTCTACCTGAATATTCAACCATAAGCCTGGTGGTTTTAAGTTAGCCACATCCTCAACAGTTTGGATGGGATAAATGTAATCAAACCTTTCACTCCGAGAATAGATTCCCTGAGTCACTGTCAAGGAAAAACAATGTCAGAATCAGAAGTTCAGGGAAGGAATTGAGAAGTTAAGAAACAGTTGATCCACACAGACTGGTATGCTAAGAAAATTTTCATAGTCAATCTCATGAAGATCAATTTAGATAAAATCTCCTTCAGAGACTAATGAGCAGGTCCCTATCAGTAAAATCTGAAGATCAACAATGGGATATCCAAATCCAAAAACAAAACAACCCCCCATTGGTTTTTTCTTCAAATATTTGATTGAAGTATCCTATCTGCAATAAAACTCTCAGTGTCTCTAAATGACCTGATGTTAACTGTCTTTCATGCTTGACCATTACTATCACTTATACATCAAGCAAACTTCACAAACAGAAGGACTATAACAACAACAATAAATAATAAGAATGGAGAATAAACAGCTTGTACTTTTGTGTTATTCTTATGCAAATAAAAGGGGTAAGGTCTTGAGTTTGATTCCCGCCTTTGTCAATTCATTGCTAATTTCAACAAAAAATGAAAAGAAGGAAATGGCAGCTGATTCACTTGATTCATGCAAATTTTTAGCAATCAACAATAAGAAAATCTGGATATTTCAAATGATCACTTCATGTAATAATAATACTTTACAAGAAGTATAGAAATAAACAGGCTACCAAAAAACGACCAATAACCATATGAAGCAAGTTGTTGAAGTCTTAGCGAAACTCACAGGATACAAGTGACAATTCATTGAGAGTGAAATCCACTGTGAACCATCCTCGGGTAGGAATTCCATTAACTAGGTACAACTTATCCTTATTTTTCATATCTAGTGCAATGCTAGTAGAATTGTCAAGCCTGAGATCAGGGGCACAAATCCCCACAACATCTTTAGTTAACTGCACATCACACCATAGGACAACATTCGGCAAACTTGTAAACGTTGCAAACTGGAAAGCAACTGAGCTAGAATAAGGAAATACTCCTGAAAACCCGCCACGTGCTATGACTAAAGGGCGATTTCCTGCAGAATGAAATTAATTAGTGAGCTTTTTTCATTATAAGGTCGATTGACTCTACTCAAATGTGTTATAGGGTCATATTTTTATCCATGCAAATTTACTGCAACACAGATTGCAAGTTCACTAACCAAAAATTGTTATTGCAACACAAATTACATCAAATTATTTTGTGAGCATATCAGAATTAGTTAAGTTGCAAGTTCAACATTTTTTGGGTATTCATAATAGAAATATTTTGGAAAGCACCAAAAATCTTATGATTAGCCATTTTTCTTGAAAGAATTTTATTGACCAACAATTTTTTTTTGTCAATTTTCTCAACAAACTCAGATTTATAGAAACCTCCGGTTTTTGGGAAGCCAGGTTCAAGCAAATTAACTATCACATAAAACAATTGACTTATCAGAACTTAGAGTGTGGGGAAATGTAAAAATAAAAATGAAAAACCACCCACAACACCAATATCCAAAAGCCTGTAATTCATGAAAAAGAAATGCATGCACTTTTTTTTTTGTGTGTGTATAATGAACTGAACTGGTAGGAATTTCATATAAATTGAAGGTTTTCCATAAATGACATGATGTGATTTCTCCAAGAAAAGAAAGAAATTCAAGAATTCATTTTGCATAAGCCCATGATGAAATCAAAATCAGCTTTCGGAAAAGAAATCAATTTTAATAAAATTATCACAAATTCTACTAATTACTCATTTATCATGAATCAAATGTAAAAAAAAAAAAAGTAAAATATTGCATCTCTTATATATTTTCAATATTTATTTAAGGCCAAATCTTCAAAGACGGAAAACAAACTTCCCTACAAATGCAACTAGCTCCTAAGCTGTAATTCTAAAATAGAAAATCGAGCATCACATGCATTTTCCTAGCAAACAAACACAAAATCTAGAGGGAGAGAGAAATCTGAGTGCGTGGTAGTGAGAGAAAAGCAAAGACAGACCGGTGAGTGTTTGCCAGGTATTAGCAGATCCCTGAGCAGAGACAACAACAACCAATGACTGAAGTAGAAGTACAGCTAGTAGAGGAGTGAAGAACGAGCGTAAGTTACACATTGCCGGAAAATCTAGCCGGCGACTTGTTGGAGGAGCTTAAGCAAAACTCCGGCCAATATATATATATATAGACAGAGACACCGACCATTAATCTTACTAAAACAAATATATCAGATAATATGTGGTAAATTAACAATTGAGTTGGACTAGAGATCCCTTTCTGCCCACTCAGTGATGGAATCGGGATGGCTCGAGCCACTGAGTAAAAGGTGACAAGTGCTGGTTGGAAGACAGCTAGAATGGCGTCCACACCATGAGCACAAACAATCCGGCAACAGTCCACTTGTCATGATATGATTGGTTCTTCTATTTTAGGAGAAGGTGACTTGTCAGCATGCAAAGAGAAAACAAGAAGACATCCACAAACGACAGAAGATATTGGAAAAAGATGATGGTGAACCATTTGGCAACAATAGTTTACATTTAGGAGTCAATAAATAGAGTTATCATTTTGACATGACTATTTTAATAATGACCCATTGTTTTTTTATAATAATTATATATTTATTTACTAATTTTTTATTTTATATATATATTGTGGTTTTCTTAGGTTTTTAATGGAATATATATATATATATATATATATATATATATATATATATATATATATATATTTAAAACATACTCTAAATGGTGTGGGGGAATCATTGTTCCCCACGTACATTTCACTGTGGATTATAACGAAGTAATCTACAGTGATTCTTCTTCTTCTTTTTTTTTTTTGCTAACTTTTCCCTTTTTTTTTTCGTTTTTTTTCCTTTTTTTCAAATTTTTTTTTCAACTTTCTTATTTTTTCTTTTTTTTTTCATTTATTTTTTTTTCAAAATTATTTTTGTTGATTTTACCTTTTAAATATTGACCTGGTTAAAATTTTTGCTTTGTAATTTTTTTCTTTAAAATACTGTGAATTGCTGCGATGTTTTTCCACATAGTTTTTCTATTTTATTTCTTTATTTTTCAAAATTATATTTGTCGATTTTTTTTAATATTGAGCTGATTGAGAATTTGGTTTTGTAATGTTTTTTTAAAACATTGTTGATTGCTACAGTGTTTCTCCGCATGGTTTTTTTTCTCCAAAATTATCTTTTTTTATTTTATTTTTTAATATTAAGCTGGTTAAAAATTACAGTTACAATATGTTAGGAAAGCACTGTAACGTTTTTTGAAAATTACTGTTGATTGCTACAATGTTTTTTCCCACATGGTTTTTTTTGTTTTTATAATGTTTTTTCCTAAAATTATCTTTGTCAATTTTATTTTTTAAATGTTAAGTTGGTTAAGAATTGCAATTACAAGTAAATACAAGTTTTTCCTCACAAAACACTATGGATTGATACAGTTTTTCCTCACACCACACACATTTCACTGTGGATTACAACAGTAATCCACAGTGATTCTTCTCCCCTTTTTTTTTCCTTTTTTTTCAAATTGTTTTTCAACTTTCCTATTTTTTATTTTTTTTTCATTTATTTTTTTTTCAAAATTATTTTTGTTGATTTTACCTTTTAAATATTGACCTAGTTAAAATTTTTGCTTTGTAATTTTTTTTCTTTAAAATACTGTGAATTGCTGCGATGTTTTTCCACATAGTTTTTCTATTTTATTTCTTTATTTTTCAAAATTATATTTGTCGATTTTTTTTAATATTGAGCTGATTGAGAATTTGGTTTTGTAATTTTTTTCTTTAAAACATTGTTGATTGCTACAGTGTTTCTCCGCATGGTTTTTTTTCTCCAAAATTATATTTTTTTATTTTATTTTTTAATATTAAGTCAGTTAAAAATTACAGTTACAATATGTTAGGAAAGCACTTGTAACTTTTTTTGAAAATTACTGTTGATTGCTACAATGTTTTTTCCCACATGATTTATTTCTGTTTTTATAATGTTTTTCCCTAAAATTATCTTTATCAATTTTATTTTTTAAATGTTAAGCTGGTTAAGAATTGCAATTACAAGTAAATACAAGTTTTTCCTCACAAAACACTATGGATTGATACGCTTTTTCCTCACATGGTTTTCTTCCAATTTCTTTTGTGTTTTCTTTTTTTGTGATATTTTTTTCCAAAATTATCTTCGTCAATTTTATTTTTTTTAATATTGAGTTGGTTAGAATTTAACTTTTTAATAAAACTTAATTATGTGGGGAAAACATTGTAACTATGCTCATAAAACATTGTGGATTGTTACAGTGTCTCTCCGCATGGTTTTTTGTTATAACTTTTTTCAAATTATCTTTTTTAATTTTATTTTTTTAATATTGAGTTGTTTGTAAATTATAATTACAAGTCATTACAAATAAGGCTAAATCATGTAGGGAAGCACTTTGTAGCTTTCATCACAAAACACTGTGAATTGCTACAGTGTTTCCAACATGATTTTTTTTTCTTTTTTTGGTGTTTGTTTTGTTATTTTTTTTTCTAAAATTGTCTCTGTCGATTTTTTTTTATTGAGCTGATTAAGAATTTAGTTTTGTAATTTTTTTCTTTAAAATACTCTGAATTGTTGCAGTGTTTTCCCATGTGATTTTTTTTATGATTTTTTTCAAAATTATCTTTGTCGATTTTTTTTTTAATATTGAGTTGGTTAAGAATTATAATTACAGTAAAACTAAATCATATGAGGAAAGCGTTGTAGTTTTTCTCACAAAACACTGTGGATTGCTACAATATTTCTCTAAATGGTTTTTTATTTTATTTTATTGGGAAAAGCGCTATAGTTTTCCTCACAAAACATTGTCAATTGCTACAACATTTTTTCTCATGGGTTTTTTTCCTTCCAAAATTATCTTTGTTGGTTTTTTTTTAATATTAAGTTGGTAGAGAATTTAGCTTTGTAATTTTTTTTCTTTTTATTAACCGAAAAGTTAAATCATGTGGCGAAAGCATTGTATTTTTCCTCACAAAACACGGTAAATTGCTACAAATCATTTTGTTCGGTCTCTAAGTTTTTGATCACCAACACAACTTTTTTTTTTCGTCATGAAACATTTGCTCCATCATACTTTTAATTTCTATTACTTATCTAGTGCTGGTTCACAATTAAAACGCTATTAAATATATTTGTTTTATAAGCCCGCGGCAGTGCGCGGGCATGTCATCTTGTATAAACTAAACCTAGAGATCTTTTCATTATACACGCATGCATTGTGCATCCTTTTACAAATTATTATTAATTAAATAAGTGATCTTGTTTTTTTCATTTTAATCTCTAATTTGTTTTTTTTTTTTTTTTTGTACGAATCTTTTTCTAGCAAAGTTGATAGTCAATTGTTTCAAAATGGTTAACAAAAGGCAAAATTAAAGGATAAAAGACTAAAGGGAAAATAAATGTTGTTTCTATTGATCTTTAAGTAATACATTTATGATTTTATATATGTTTTGACGATAATAATAATATCAAAATTGTACTAATAATATGCTTGGTTGAGAATAACTTTAAACTTGTTTTATATGAAGAATATCAACAAGCATGGATCATGTCCAAGAAGAAAGCAAAACGAAGTATTTATTTTAGTGCTCATGTGTAAATCTTTATATACTACTTGAAAGCACTAATTAAAATGAATTCACACATTTCACTTCACATATATTTTAAAAGGATTGATAAAGCGGTTCTAAGAATTCATCAAGTTTAAAACTATCAAAACTAGAATTATGCGTGAACCAGTTGATCATTTGATGATACCAAATGAACCGGTCGACTGCTTGCTCATCAGGGATGAACACCTAGAAATTTATAGAAACTGGTCGATCGCTTCAGCCGTCAGTGGGTCTAACTACTAGTTTCTTTTGGAAACTTATAAATAGCTCTCATTCTTGCAAAACTGTAAGAGAATTCCGAACATAAAATATATAGAGACTATTTCAGAAGCAAAACTAGCTAGAAATCATCAATCCTAACACACTATAATGTTATGCTAAATTCAACCTTCATATTCTAGCACAAGAGTATAAATTCTCACACTCACTATACTTAAACACTTTCATACTTTCTAAGTGTTATTTAGTGAGTTATAGACATCATAGTTTTTAATTGTATTATCTACTCTTTAAAAGAGTGTTGTCACATTTCAAACAATTGTAAACCTTCAAAAGTATAGGTGAAAAACTCTTGGTCATTGGTGAGGTGCATCTACAAGGTAAAAAATGTAAAGTTGATATTTCTTCAAGTGGTGAAAAAAGGGCTCAACAAGGATTCATCAAGGACATTGTAATCTCTAACTTGGATTAGTAAAGAATATAATACTCAAGACCAGCTTAGTGAATGAGGTGTGGAAGTAAGCTTTTTAAACTACATTAAAAATCAGTTTGCAATCTCTCTTCCTTATCCTTTTACTATATGCAATTTAATTATATTGTTGGTTAATTGTGTTTAATTGTTTTTTTAATTAATTGGAATAGTTGTTAATAGTAGTGGAACACCTAATTCATCCATCTTAAGTGTTATTGTTGCATTAATCCCATAACAACAGCCTGGTTCTCATTTATATAAGTTTGCTCAGACTTTAAGTAGAATTGCAACCTTTAGTTTTAATGTACAAAATGAAGGATCATCAACCTCTAGGCCACCTTTCTTTGATGGTAATGACTATGCCTAATGGAAAACTATGATGATTATATATCTTTAATACATTGATTATGATTTATGTTTATCTATAAAGAATGGACCTCATAAACATACCAGAACCGAAAATGGTGTTACAATTCCTAAGGATATGAGTGAGTATATAGATGGTGATAAAAAATTACTTTCTATGAATACTAAAGCTTTGAATACTTTGTATAATGCATTACGTAAAAGTAACTTTAATAGAATCAACTTTAATAGAATCACATCTTGCAAAAATGCTAGGGATATATGACATGCTTTAGAGATAACACATGAAGAAAGTAACAAGGTTAAAAAATCCAAAATAGAAATGTTAGTTCATTAATATGAATTATTCAAAATGCTTTTAAATAAGTTTACTAGAATGACAATTATGACTAATAGTTTGTATAATCTTGGTAGGACTAATATGAATTCTAATATCGTGAGCAAAACTCTTAGGTCCTTACTGAAGACTTGTGACGCAAAGGTGATGGCTATTCAAAAAGCCAATGATCTCACCAAACTTCCATTGTAATAGCTTATTGGTTCTTTGATGACATATGAAATAATAATGGAAAAGCAAGAGCAAAAAGAAAATCTAAAGAAGCATTCAAAAATCATACATCATGTTGATAATGATGATGATAAAAAAGGAATTGAAAAAGATATTTCTTTGATCACAAGACAATTCTGAAGCTTTCTAAGGAAGAAGCAAGGAAATAAAAGATTAATAAACTTTACAAAAAAAAGAAAACAAAGAGGAATCTAGCAAAGAGCAATCAAGGTCTTTCAAATGCAACAAGATGAGATATATCAAGGTAGATTATTCTATTCTTCAAAACAAGAAGAAAAGTTATCATCACAAGAAGGCAATGAAAATAACTTGGAGTGACGATTCAGATTTTAGCTCAAACAATGAGGAAGAGCATGTTGCAAACATGTGTTTCATAGGAATTGAGGATGATAATGAGGTACTTTCTTCAGATGATGAACCAGACCTCTCTTATAATAAATTGTGTGATGCTTTTGAGAAATTGTATGATGAATTCTAAAAGTTAGGTTCTAAGTATAGTTTACTAAAAAAGATTTATGCATGTTCACTTATTGATAAAGATATATTAGAAAAGAAAGCATGCATTATAGTTGATGATTGCAATAAGATGAACCAACTTGAAAAGGAAAATAAGGCTTTAAAGGAAAATGTTTAAAAGTTAAACATTACATTAGGAAAATTCACTCAAGTTTCTAAGATTTTGGAAACCATGTTGGCTAGTCAAAGATGTGTTTTCAACAAAAAAAGGTTAGGTTACCAACCTAAAAAGAAGCAAAAGTATTTGAAAAATTACTTCGTCAAAGCCAAACAATCACATGACTCAAACCATGGGTCATTTGATTTATACATGTTCTATTAAGAAGGACAAGAGTTATAATATGACTCGGGTTCCAAAAGTAACCACCACTAACCACAAAGGACTGAAGAAGGTATGGGTACCAAAAACCTCATCATGGTTTTATGTGTGTAGGAATCAAGTGAATATAGGGAGTGGTTCTTGGATAGTGTTTACTCAAGACATATGACCAAAAATGATTTATTGTTCTTAAGCATTACCATGATCAATAGTGGAAAATTCATATTTGGAGACAACTTAAAAGGAAAGATCATTGAAGTTGGCAATATTAAAGGGAAGTCTTCTCCTTTAATAGAAAATGTATTTCTTGTTGATAGCTTAAAACATAATTTGCTTAGTATTAACCAATTATATGATAAAGGCTATATGATTGTTTTTAACCATGCATGTTGTTTAATCCTTGAAAATGACAAAGTTATATTAGTTGATAATACAAAAGGAAATGTTTATAAGATTAAGATTGATGCATGCATGGAGATAGAAAGTTGTCTTTTTGCTAGCATTAATGATAGTTTTCTTTGGCATAGAATACATGTCATATAAGCATAGACATCTTTTCTAAACTTTTCAAAAATGAACTTGTTAAAGATCTTCCTCATATTGCATTCAAAAAGAAAAAGTTATGAGATGTTTTTCAAATGGCTAAACAAGTTAAAACATCTTTTAAGAACAAGAACCATATTTCTACCGAAAGATCTTTAGAATTGCTACACATAGATCTTTTTGGTCCAATTAGAAATAAAAGCTTCAATGGTAATAAATTTGTGTTTGTGATTATTGATAATTTTATAAGATATACATGAGTTTGTTTTTAAAATCAAAAGATTAAACTATTTATGAATTTGTAAAGTTTTCAAAGAAGGTTGAAAATGAAAAGGTTTTTCGATCATAAACATAAGGAGTGATCATGGTGGTGAATTTGTTAGTGATTTGTTTGAAAAGTTTTGTGGAAAAAAAGGATACCACCTGATTCAAAATGTTTTATTCTTAACACCAAAGACAAATTGGATAAATTTGACTCAAAATCTAATGTTATATTTTTTCTCGGTTTTTTCTCCTCAAGCAAAGCATATAGAGTCTATAATAATATAACACTGTGTCTTGAAGAATTCATGTATGTTGTCTTCAAGGAAACTCAAAATGATAAAATTGTTGAGATTCTTTATCACATTAATGAATGTGGTCACCATTTGAGTCTTAATGATAAGACCCCCATGGAGGCTAACAATAAAAAAATAAACAAAGACCAACCAAGCACAAGTAATCAATAAGAGATGGTAAGTAACTCTTTTATTCCACCAAAAAAGCTAAGGTACATAATCTCTTACCTTTTTGAGTTAATTATTGACAACCATTTTGAAGAACAAAGGCTATAACTTCATTTACAAATATAAATGGTCATTTTGTTTTTGTTTCATATATAAAACCTAAATCATTTCTTGAAACTGAAAATGATGATAATTGAATTTTAGCCATGCAAGATGAATTAAACCAATTCAAAAGAAAATTATGTATGAGAACTAGTCCTTAGACATAACAACCAATTAATTATTGGAACTAAATGGGTTTTTAGGAACAAAGTTGATGAGCATGAGACCATTGTTAGAAACAAAGCTAGACTAGTTGTCAAAAGTTATAATCAAGAAGAAGATATTGATTATAAAGAAACCTTTGCACTAATGGCTCGATTAAAATAAATAAGAATGCTTTTAGCTTTTTGCATGCCATGCTAATTTTACACTTTTTTAAATGAATGTTAAAAGTGTATTTTCAAATGGTCTTATTATGGAAGAAGTGTATGTTAAGCAACCTCAAGGTTTTAAAAACTTTCATTTTCCCGATCATGTTTTCAAACTCAAATAGGCTTTATATGGTTTAAAACAAGCAACATGAGCATGGTATGATAAATTAAAATCTTTTCTTATTGATAATAGTTTTAACATTGGTAAAATTAACATCACCCTCTTCACAAAGAGAAAAAGGTAAAGATATCTAGTTTGTGTAAATATATGTTGATGTTACTATATTCGATGCTACTAAGGAATCTCTTTGTAAGGAATTTGCAGGATGTATGCAAGATGAATTTGAAATAAGCATGATGGGAGAATTAAATGTTTTTCCTTAAATTGCAAATCAAACAAGCAAAGGATGACATCTTCATCAACCGAAGCAAGTGTATCAAATATCTACTAAAAGATTTGGGATGAAACATGTCAAAGAAGTTGACACACCTATAAGAACATCAACCAAGCTTGATATGGATGAAAATGATAAGAATATAGACATCACCAAATATCGAGGTATAATCAGTTTATTCTTATATTTAACTGCAAGTATACTCGATATTATGTTTTGTGTATGTCTATGTGGAAATTTTCAAACATGTCCTAAAAAATTCCATGTTAGTGTTATAAAATGAATTTCTTCGATATTTGCATGTACAATTGATTTAGGGTTGTGGTATTCGAAAGGAAACGAGTTGAATTTGATTCGGTATTCAGATGCTGGATTTATTGGGTGTAAAGTTGATAAAAATAGTACTAGTGAAACTTGTTATTTTAGGATCATCACTAGTATCTTGGGCTAGTAAAAAACAAAACTCAATAGCTCTATCAACAACTGAAGTCAAATATATTATAGCGGGTAGTTGTTGTGCACAAAGTTTATGGATAAAACAAACCTTAAAAGACTCTGGTCTTAATTTTGATAATATATTGTTGGTTAATTGTGTTTAATTGTTTATTTAAATTAATCACAATATTTGTAAATATTAGTTGAACACCTAATTCAACTCTTTTAGGTGTTATTATTGCCTTAATCTTAGAACAACAGTTTCCAAAAATATACGTTACTCCTCCTATTTTTCACTTTATCACTTTTTAGCCCTTTTAGTTTTTTAAAATGCATTTTAGTCCAAAATTTTATTTTTCTTGTTTTTTAGTCTTTGTTTTAGAGTGGAGGGATAAATTCATTAGATTCCAATGATAGAGAGAGAAAATATTTGTTGACATCGATTTAGGTCACTAAAAAAGTCAATTTTGATGTTAATGGGTTCCAATCGATGAGAGGAGTTGTAATGGGGTGTTATTTAGCCTTCCTATTGCTTGAGATGATATATTTGAGCTCAACAAGGTTTTTGAATTCTGGTTGATTTTAGGTTTATGGACATGTTTTTAGGTTATTTGATCCCATAAACAAGCTTAACAAGGTCTTTAGGGTATTTTCTAAGTGTTTTAGGTCACAAATAGGTTGAAAAAATAAATTTTATGGAAAAAATACTACTATCCTAATTTTTCAGCGACTCTCTATTCGTTGGATTCTGGAGACGTAGATGACATGTCTTTTGCCTCATTTTATTTTTTAAATAGTGAGCAGACGATGTGTTGTCCACCCTCTATTATTAGAAAAAAAAAGGCTCAACGTGCCGGCCATGCCTATGTTTATGGGCCAGATGTGTGGCTTGGCCTGCGCACTTGGCTTAATTGATATTTTTTAAAATGGTATTTTTTAATGTTTTTTTAGCTCTTTAAAATTAAAAAAAATTCATCCTTCGTCATTTAAGTTTCTCTTTTTGTTATTTTCATTAAAAAAAAACCTTTTTGTATCTCCAACTTTAAAAAAGGCATTTTTTTCTTTTTTCAGCCCCACACTTCGTGTGACTAAATGAAGAATAATTTAAAAGATAAAAAGTTATTAAATTTAATATGATACATGACCCAAATCACGAGTTTAATAGATTGATCTAGATTTACTTGGGTCTTTTTTTTTTGTCTTTTTTGAATTGAATATTTTTAATTTTTAATTTAGTCTTTTAACATTCAGTTCCTTAGGTATTGAGCCTTGTTATTTGTTTTGATTTGTTTTGGATGGATTATCATGGTCTTATGTTTAGGTTGCAAATTGAGCTGGTTAATCTTGATTGACTCAGGTCGATCTAATATGTTGTTGTTACAATATTTGAAAAAATAATTATTCAATATGTCATCATCTCAATATTAAAAAAATATATTATAAAATATGTGTTGGATTTTGTATTCATGATTAATTCTTTTTCAGAAAACACATCAATCCCTAAAGGTTATTTTTGTTTTTTTTTGCATTAGAAAAAAAGATTTATGGAAAAGTGTGTTTTTAAAATCTTTCAGTTTAAAAATATTGTTATTGTTAAATAAAAATAATAATTTCTTTCCCCTCAAGATTGTGTTGGTCATCCAAAATGATTAATATAATCATAATTTTTTTTTAAAAAAAATATTAAATTGATAATAATTTTAATGATTTTAATAAAAAATAAAAAAATATTTTAAAGTGTTTTTACATATTAATAAACATTTTATACACAATTATTATGCTGCCATCAACATTTACATTAAAAAATATATAACTCTCTTTCACTATAGTCAAATAACCCTTGAAGGTTTATCCTTTTAATAAATTATTGTATTTGGTATTAGTTCATCTTAAAAAAAATTATATGTTTTTTATACATATCATCAACAAGTTTGGTTATTTTCTATTTCCATAGCCGATTTTATCTTATGACAATATTATAAAGAGAGGTTTATTAGCTTTTATTGCAAACTAAATTCTCTTCTTCTTCTTTTTTTCTATTGATACTCATCTAAATTTTAGGCTAACATATGAATTTTAAAACGTTTATTTTTATTTTAAATATAAACAAAAATAATGCTATATAATTGATTAATTTTTAGAATTAGAAAAACTATTTAATTTATTATTAAAATAAAAACCAAGAGACTAATTTATAATTTATTGTGTTATTGAGTTTATTTGTCTAAAAATATCCAATGTGTATTTATGATATGTTAAACCGTTTATTATTGTGGTAATTTTTATTTTTTTATTTAATTATAAAGAAAAGTTTTTTTGATTAGTCAAATAATTTATATTTTTAAATTGAACCCTACATATAATTATATTTCAAACATTAATTTTATAAAAACTAAAATAATTTGTTTATCTCACAACAATTTTAACTAAACAGTTTATATTTTTAAAATAAAAATTACTTATTAATTTTTTTTTAAAAAAAACTGCAATTGCATAAGCTAAACACTACCTAATCTAACTTGCGTTTTGAATTTTTTTATCTTGACGGTGAGATCAGCTGGCTTAAGGTTATTAAATTATTTGACTGGATGATGAGCTGAGAGAGGTTTTTATTGTCATTACTTGTTATTTTAATGAAAGCTTCGTGTATTCAATTCATGGAAGTCTGTACAATGACAATAATGCCTCGAGGTAAAAGGATTGGTGAGGGAGTTCCATTTGTGTTACGGTGAACCATACTTCTAACCTTCTTTTTTTATTTTATTGTATTAGTTGCGAATGAGTTCTTCATTATATTTGATTATAGGAGTAATTGACTGATTTATTTTTATATATTGGATAGTATTCTTTGACATATTCATCCTTATATATTTATTATTTTCTCCCATATACTTTTTTATTATTATTATTTGATAAAATACCCCTCAAATTATAAGAACATTAAAAAAAAAAAAAGGGGGTTAAACTTAACTATAAAAAATTAAAGAAACTTGAAAACTCTAGGAAAAGAACTTACAAAACATAATAACAATAAAAAGAAAAAAGAAAAAAAAAATGAAAGTACCTAGTAAAATCTAAAGGTTAAAAAATTGATCTGATTTTGTAGGACACGAGTTCTAAACATTTTTCATTAGTCTCTATGTTTTTTCTATATTTTTATTAATTATTTTAATTTTTTTGAAATATTCAAAGTTTTTGTCTTTCTGAATTTTTTAATTTTTTTAGTTTTTTTGTTCTTAGATTCGGTTAATTTTTTAAAAAATTGTAATTTTTTATATCTTTATAAATATATAAGGATATATGAATTTTAAGAAAATTCTCACATGGAGAAATATGTTCAAGGATCGATGAATATAATGTCCTTAAATCATATCTCTCTCTTTTTTAAAATTGAAATTCACTTGCCAATAATTATTCTTCTAACTTGAATTTTGATTTTCAATTATAAAATTTTCTTTCTTTTCTTTATTTTTTCCTAAGAATATATTTAGAAAGTTTGTTTTCGTGTTAATAATTTTAATGTGTTAATATATATATATATATAGACAGAGACACCGACCATTAATCTTACTAAAACAAATATATCGAGATAATATGTGGTAAATTAACAATTGAGTTGGACTAGAGATCCCTATCTCGCCCACTCAGTGATGGAATCAGGATGGCTCGAGCCGCTGAGTAAAAGGTGATGAGTGCTGGTTGGAAGACAGCTAGAATGGCGTCCACACCATAAGCACTAACAATCTGGCAACAGTCCACTTGTCATGATATGATTAGGGGGCGCATTGAGGGAAGCAAAATGTGTGGAATGGTTCTTTTATTTTAAGAGAAGGTGACTTGTCAGCACGCAAAGAGAAACAATAAGACATCCTCGAATGATAGAAGATATTGGGAAAAGATGATGCTGAACCAATTTGCAACAATAATTTACATTTAGGAGTCAATAAATATACTTATCATTTTGACATGACTCTTTTAATAATGACCCATGGTTTTTTTATAATAATTATGTCTCCAATTTTTAAATTTATATTTATTTACTAATTCTTTGTGTTTATACATATTGTGGTTTTCTTGGGTTTTTTATGGAATATATATATCAACAACAACAAAAAAGGAACTAAGCCTAGAGGTTATTTACTGGACACACCTGCATTGTCCATCTTTTTACAAATCATTATTGATTAAAAAAGTGGTTTTTTTTTAATTTTAATCTCTCTTTTTTTACTGAATCCTTTTCTAGCCAAGTCGATGGTCAATTATTTCAAAATTGTTAACAAAAACTAAAATTAAAGGATAAACGACCAAAGAGAAAATAGGTGGTTGTTTCTATTGATCTTTAGGTAATATATTTATGATTTTATATATATTGATGATGATAATAATATCAAAATTATATTAATAATATGCTTAGTTGAGAATAAGCTTTAAACATGTAAGAATACATCAACAAGCATGGATCAAGTCCAAGAAGGAAGCAAAATGAATTTTTCATTTTAGTGCTCATATATAAATCTTTATATCCTACTTGATAACACTAACAAAAATGAATTCACACACTTCACTTTGCATACATTTTAAAAGGATTAATAAAATGGTTCTAAGAATTCATCAGGTTTAAAACTATCAAAACTAGAATTATGCGTGAACTAGTTGATCGTTTGGTGATATCAAATGTTATTTAGTGAGTTATAGATATCATAGTTTTCAATTGTATTATCTACTCTTTGAAAGAGTATTGTTACATTTCAAACAATTGTAAACCTTCAAGAGTTTAGGAGAAAAACTATTAGTCATTGGTGAGATGCATCACCAAGGTAAAAAATCTTGAAGTTGATATTTCTTCAAGTAGTGAAAAAAAAAGACTCAATAAGGATTCACCAAGGACATTGTAATATCTCGGCTTGGATTAGTTAATAATATAATACTCAAGACCGGCTTGGTGCATGAGGTGTGGATGTGAGTTTGTTGAACCACATTAAAAATCGAGTTTGCAATCTCTCTTCCTTATCCTTTTACTTTACGCAATTTAATTATATTGTTGGTCAATTGTGTTTAATTGTTTTTTAATTAATTACAATATGTGTTAATATTAGTGGAACATCTAATTCACTCCTTTAGGTGTTATTGTTGCCTTAATCCTATAACAACAATTGGCATTAGAGTCTGGTTCTCATTTATAAGTTTGCGTAGACTTTGAATAGAATTGCAACCATTAGTTTTAATGTACAAAATAAAGGATCATCAACCTCTAGGCCACCTTTCTTTGATGGTAATGACTATGCCTATTGGAAATCTATGATGATTCTATATCTTCAATCGATTGATTATTGATTAGTACTTAAAAGTGCATTTTTATCAAGGTTTTATATCATCATTTTGCACTTGAAGTATCTATAACTCCTTAACTAAAGTATGTTTTATAATAACAAGTCTGATACCATAAGATACCTCTAATTTATGGTAAATGTTTATCTTAAATGCAGGCTTATCACATAAATGAAAGGATTGATTTATGAGTTTAAGTACGGAAAATGAAAGGACAAAGAGAGGGCCAAACTTAGTAAAGAGATGCTGGTTTTGATATCAAACTTAGCAATAGATTATCTACAATAATAACTTAGAGTCCGCTCTAAGATAACCAGTCGCTTCATAACGAGAATAATGAGAATATTCGTGTTAGAACACTTAGAGACCACATGAATCCCACAAGAATAAGTGCACCCTCATGCATAGTTTTTCCTCCTGATGCATCTCATTTTAATTTTAAGCCAGACATTATTCAACTTTTACCTTGTTTTCATGGCTTAGATTTAGAAAATCAATACTTGCATTTAAGGGAATTTGAGGAGGTCTCAGAACACCTATAATGACTCAAATTATAGCATGAACACCATCAGGTTAAAGCTTTTTCCTTTTTCATTAAAAGATAAAGCTAAAACATGGCTACAAAATTTGAGACCAGGATCTATTCGTGCTTGGGATGAAATGCAACAACAATTTTTAAAGAAATTTTTTCCATCTCACAGAACAAACTCTTTCAAAAAACAAATCATCACTTTCACTCAAAAACCGGAGAAACATTTTACCAATGTTGGGATAGGTATCGAGACTTGCTTAATACTTGCCCTCATCATGGTTTTGAGACATGGAGATTAGTTTCACATTTTTATGAAGGGTTAACTCCTAGAGATAGGCAAATTATTGAATTGATGTGCAATGGAACTTTTGAGGATAAAGACCCTAATGAAGCAATGGAGTACCTAGACTTGCTAGCTAAAAATGCTCAAAATTGAGACACTATAGGCACTTATGAGGCACCAAGTAAAACCCAACCTCATACATCTAGTGGAGGTATGTACAACCTTAGGGAAGATCATGACCTCCAAGTCAAGTTTGCATCTTTAGCTAGAAAAGTTGAGGCACTAGAATTAAAAAAGAGTGGTCAACTAAAATCTGTTCAAGACATTGTGTGTCAAATCTGTGAAACTAATGAACATTCAACCAATGACTGTCCAACTTTGCCTTCTTTTAAGGAATGTCTCCATTAACAAGCTCATGCTTTAAACAGTTTCCAAAGGCCTAATCATAACCTATACCCGCAAACATACAATCCTGGTTGGAGAAATCACCTAAATTTCAATTGAAAGAGTGATAATAATAATGCACAAACTTCACAGCCACCGTTTCAAGCACACCATAATTTTCAAAAGTCTCATGGATATGCACCTCCTTATGCTCCACCTCATAGAAGAAATCTTGAGGAAACATTGCATGCATTCATTGAAAAGCAAGAGACAATCAACACTCAACTTGCTCAAAGCATGACAGATTTTAAAGATACTCTTGCAAAATTGACATATGCTCTCAGTTTTCAAGAGAAAGGTAAGTTTCCATCTCAACCATAACAAAATCCAAAGGGGCAATACAATGTGAATGCAAGTAGTTCTGGAAGCCAACACATGGATCAAGCCAAATCAGTCATCACTGTCGCGGTGGTAAGGTTATTGAAAAACTCATTCTTGAACCTTGTGAGAAAGATGATGAGTCAATCTCTGAGGGTAAGGAAGGGGTTTGATGCAACCATATTATTCGATAGTTTCACCTACATTTAACTAGTGTTTTGCCTATGTTTTATATATAAAATGCCTTGATATTCTTTGTTTTATGTTTTAAAGGCACTTTTGGATGAAAGATGCAAAAAGAAGTAATTTAGAGATAATTGGCAGATTTGACCTTCAGTCGATGTTTTGTGCAGAGCGTGAGCTCTAGAGGTTGAAATGAAGTGATTCTAGTGGAATTAAAAATCTAACATCCATACCTTTCTGGACATCTAAGGCAAGAAAATAAAATAAGGAAGAGGATGGAAATCGCAGCTTTCAAAGTTAAATCTCGCAATCTGCCAGTGTTGCCCTTCGGCCATTCAAACTTGAATATCTGGAGCTACAGAAGTGAAATTGATGCAAACTCAATTTTGTTGGATTTATGACTCAAAGGTATATAAACGCTCCAAATTTCAGCCAAAACCGATGTCATATGAGGGAGATATGAGTTTTCAAAGATGACATCTGAATTCTGCCAGCAAAAAGGTTTCGTGAAGAAACGAGTCCAAATTACGTTCCGAAGCATTTAAATCGATATCCAAGTTTTTATTTCAGTAATTTAGCTCCTCTAAGTCAAAGCTTGAAGATTTCATGCAAGGCTATTTCTCATTTTTTAGAAAAATAGTTATTGAAGTACTTAAATGTAAACTATCTACTTAAGGGAGGATTATTTTGTAAAATAGAGACTAGGGTTTCCTAGGATATAAAAAGAATGAGAGAAGAGAAGGTGGGCAGCCAGCCAAGAAGAGAAAAATGCCCCTTTCCTCTAAGAAACCCTAAATTATGCATTCTTCCTTCTTTTTGATTAGTTGTTCAACAAACATGCAAGGCTAAACACTTTTTCTTGGTTGCAAGGACACGGAAACCTTCGGATTTCAAGAACTGTGAGATTTATTTTACCTTTTCTTTTCAGTTTATATGATGAATATGTTTGTTCTCCTATGTTTATTTTCCTATGATTGTTTATTTTAATTGCTAGAGCGGACTCTAAGTTATTATTGTAGACAATCTATTGCTAAGTTTGATATCAAAACCGGAGTTGTGGTATATGAACTTGTGAAGCAACTGAGTTTAATAATTATGGCGGATCTATGTTATTAATCTTAGGGAGAACATTCAATCAAATCAAACATAGATCTGGACGCTTATGTTCTCTTGATTGATAAACTTATCTAGTTCTTAAGGCTGCCATTGAATTAAATTACTAGTGCGGACATTGTGGTTGTTTGATGGTTAGGGTTAGTTATACGGTGGATCCGTTAACTAACCAATGTTAAGAAGAGATAAATATTCAGAATATAAATTGATGTTTCGTTTCCATGATCAATTCTGATTTCTGTAGGTGAATGTGTGCTTGCGACCAAGGTTTGTTCTCTTGATAATTTTATGATTTTATTAAATTTTGTTTGATAGTTTTCTGTTTTCTTTTGCTTTAGCCTAGATAACGTCCAAACCCCCCCAAATTGCATATCATCTAGCATAAAAATCTTACTTGAATCTTCCTCGTGGGATCGATCCCTTGCTTGCTCTATACTATCTTGTGTGTTGTTTTTGAAGCTAGGGTAATTAATTTGTGCAATCGCGACATCGCAACAGGGTTGAATCTGAACATTGCAAAAAAAAGACTGATTCCCCACCAGCACTTCCATTTCCTCATGCCATGACCAAACAAAGGAAAGTCAATCACAACTCTAAAATCTTTGAAACTTTCAAACAAGTAAGGATCAATATACCTTTGTTGGATGCTATTAAATAGGTTCCTTCTTATGCTAATTTTTTTAAAGATCACGTGCACTTGTGAAGAGAAAGCTGAATGTGAAAAAGAAAGCCTTTTTATCCGAACAAGTAAGTGCCATTCTTCAGAACAATAATGCTTTGAAATATAAAGACCCTAGTTGTCCTACAATTTCATGCTTTATTGGAGAACATAAAATTGAAAGAGCTTTACTTGATCTTGGAGCTAGTGTGAATTTACTTCCATATTCAGCTTTTTAAAGTCTCAATCTAGGTGAGTTAAAACCAACTTCGTAACTCTTTTACTTGTCGATAGATCCGTAAAAGTGCCTAGAGGAATAGTTGAAGATGTGTTAGTACAAGTCGATAAATTCATTTACCCCGTGGATTTTATTGTCTTGGATACACAACCCTGTTGAAGCATGTAATTCATTTCCGTTATTTTAGGACGTCTGTTTCTTACAACTTCTAATGCATTGATTAATTGTAGGAATGGACTGATGAAGCTAACATTTGGAAACATGACATTGGAGATGAACATTTTCAATATTTGCAAGCAACCTGGAGATGATAATGATTTACAGGAAGTGGACTTTACTTGAAAAATTAGTTCATGATCAATTTCAAACCACTTCTAGTGAAACGAGATTGATGAATCGACGATTTGCAAATGGTTTATTTTCGGGAAGAATCAAAGGCAAATAGTTGGAGACCGAAAATTGAGGAATTGCCACCACGATCAATTGAGTCCATACCTTCAAGTGTTCAACCACCAAAACCTGATTTGAAGCCTTTACCATTCAATCTCAAATACTTATTTTTTGGAGAAAATAAAACTTTTCCGGTAATAATCTCTTCCAAACTTAATGCACTTCAAGAAGGTAAGTTATTACAAACTCGAAAATGCACAAAAATGCATTAGGATGGACCATAGTCGACATAAAAGGAATTAGTCCTTTGATTTGCACACACGGGATTTATTTGGAGGAAAATGCTAAACCCTATAGAGAAATGCAACGAAGGCTTAATCCTAATATGAAAGAAGTAGTGAAAAATAAAGTCATTAAGCTTCTAGATAATGGAATCATTTATCCTATTTCTCGACAAAAATGGGTAAGTCCTACCCAAATTATACCCAAGAAGTCCCGAGTCACTTGTGATAACAAATGAGAAAAATGAGTTAATTCCAACTAGGACTATTACTGGTTGACGCATGTGCATTGACTATAGGAAACTTAATTCAATGACTAGAAAAGATCATTTTCCTTTACCTTTCATGGATCAAATCCTAGAAAGAGTTGCAGGTCATGAATTTTATTGTTTCCTAGATGGTTATTCAGGTTATAACCAAATTGAAATTGCATTGGAAGATCAAGAGAAGACTACTTTCACATGTCCATTTGGTACTTTTACATATCGAAGGATGCCTTTTGGATTATGCAATGCACCAGCCACATTTCAAAGATGCATGCTCAATATATTTAGTGATATGGTTGAACGTTTTCTTGAAATTTTTATGGATGATTTTTCTGTTTTTGGCGATTCATTTGATGATTCTTTGACTAACTTAGAAAAGGTTTTAAGCAGGTGTGAAGAGAAGAATCTTGTACTGAATTGGAAAAAATATCACTTTATGGTAACAAATGGCATTGTACTTGGTCACATTGTTTCATCGAAAGGAATTGAGGTTGACAAATCTAAAATCGAGTTAATTGCTAACTTGCTAACACCAAAATCTGTTAAAGATGTTAGGTCATTCTTAGAACATGCTGGTTTTTATAGAAGGTTCATCAAAGATTTTAGTGTGATATCCAAGCCCTTGAGTAGCCTTCTAACAAAGGATAATATTTTTGAATGGACTGAACATTGTGAAGAAGCCTTTGTTAAACCGAAAAACTTGCTTACTTCGCCTCTGTCATTCAACCTCCCGATTGGTCATTACCTTTTGAAATAATGTGTGACGCTAGTGATTATGTTGTGGGTGCTGTCTTGGGACAAAGAAAAGATAAGAAACCTTATGTGATTTACTATGCAAGTAAAACTTTAAATAGTGCTCAAATGAATTACACCACCACTGAAAAAAGAATTACTTTCAGTAGTATTTACATGTGAAAAATTCAGGTCTTATCTTGTTGGCTCACCTGTTGTTGTTTTTAGTGATTATACAAAGATTGAAATATCTTCTTTCTAAGAAAGATTCTAAGGCTAGATTGGTTCGGTGGATTTTGTTACTTCAAGAATTTGATATCACAATCAAAGACAAGAAAGGCACCGAAAATTTTATCGCAGATCACTTGTCAAGATTGACAACAGATTCGAGATCTGACATCACACCAATCGATGACTACTTTCCTGACGAATCTTTATTTTCTGTCTCTACAATGCCTTGGTATGCTAATATTGTTAATTTTCTTGTTTCGGGACAATTGCCAACTCATTGGAGTACCCAAGACAAAAGAAAGTTCTTGAATGAAGTAAAGAACTTTTATTGGGATGACCTTTATTTATTCAAATATTGTCCTGGTCAAATATTTCAAAGATGCATTCCTGACAATGAGGTAAGTAGTGTCATTAAATTTTATCATTTTGAGGTATGTGGGGGTCATTTCTCATCAAGAAAGACCACCGCAAAAATCTTACAAAGTGGATTTTACTTGGCCCACCATGTTCAAGGACTCACATGCATTCCGCAAGACTTGTGAAAATTCTCAAAAGTTGGGATCTATTTCAAAACGTCACATGATGCCTTTAAATCCTATTCTTGTCATTGAGATCTTTGACTGTTGGGGTATAGATTTCATGGGTCCATTTCCTCCATCATTTGGTTTCTTGTACATATTAGTCGCAGTAGATTATGTTTCAAAATGGATAGAGGCAATTCCAAGTCGAAACAATGACCACAAAACAGTGATAAAGTTCTTGAAAGAAAATATTTTGAGTCGATTTGAAATCCCTCGGGCCATGATAAGTGATGGTGGAACACATTTTTGCAACAAGTCATTTGAGTCTTTAATGAAGAAATATGGAATCACACACAAAGTTGCCACCCCTTATCACCCTCAGACAAGTGGACAAGTAGACCTTGCTAATAGGGAGATCAAACAGATCTTGGAGAAAACAGTAAACCTTAATAGGAAAGACTGGTCTTTAAGACTTAATGATACACTTTGGGCTTATCGAACTGCTTATAAAACATCATTAGGTATGTCACCTTATAGATTAGTCTATGGAAAACCTTGTCACTTGCCTGTGGAACTTAAACATAAAGCTTATTGGGCTATTAAAGCTTTCAATTCTAACCTTGATGATGCTAGTCAGCTGCAAAAATTATAAATAAATGAGCTTGAGGAAATAAGAAATGATGCACATCAGAATTCAAAAATTCATAAAGCAAGAATCAAAAAGTTTTATGACAAGAGAATCTTGAGAAAAACATTTGATGTTGGTCAAAAAGTTTTGCTTTATAATTCTCGACTCCATTTATTTTCTGGAAAACTAAGATCAAGATGGAGTGGTCCATTTATTGTGAAACATGTGTATCCATATGGGGCCTGTGATATCGAGAATCCAAAGAATGGCAATGTTTTCAAGGTAAATGGACATCGTTTGAAAGTTTACCTTGACAATTTTTTAGTTGAAAATGACTCTATTGAATTAAGTGATCCTGTATATAAAGATTGATTCTTTTTCTCACATTGTTATGTGTTTCATTTTGATGTGAATTTTGTTTTGCTAGTCTCTCTCACCCCGGTCAAATGACGGATAATGGTACTCCGTGACTTAAGTCGGTTCTTTCAGTTTCCCATAATAACTGATATATGTATATATTTGTGTAATTCTTTGCTCTTTCTCCCTTCTTTGAATATCTTCTCCAACTCTCATTTGAAAATGGACACCACTCTTGAAAAATTAAAAAAGTACTTTCCCGTTCTGCCTTAGAATGCGATTACAAAAATTTATCGTGCTAGGTGTGCAAGATTGAGGTTGTTAATGAATCATGGAATTCCTGAAGATATTCGTTGGCTGATTGAAGCAAAGATCCAATTATCAGGTGAGTCCTCCAATTCTTTCATCTTATACATGCCTGGAACAGGTAAAAGCATTTTTGCAAAGAAACGTCGTGCAAAACGACTGAAAATCTGTCACCGATGTGCCAGATGGACTTGTAATGCAACATGTCATTCTTTAGGAATGGTATCTATAAACCGTGAAGATAAAATACAATTCATTAAGGATGGCCTGAGTAAGGGGTCTTTAGATAATCTTCTATTGACTCTTGAGACGCATCCTAGTGGAGATGTGCATCGTGCAATTCATGATTTATGGCAACAATTCCATAAAGAACATGATAGACTTAGTCTTGGAAATCTGACTATAAAAGACCCTGTTTGCCAGTTTTTAAGAAAATTGGATGAGAAGCCTATCCCCGACCCATAGAGGGCGTTTAAGCCGTTCTTGGACGTAAAACCAAGGGAAGATATGAGCCACAATTACAACTACCTGTACATACACATGCTTTTTCAAAATAAGTAAATAAATAAATAGAGAGAGTGTGTGAGACTCCAGCTAGCCTACATATAGGTGGTATGATTGCATTTTTAATTTCTCATCTATAAAATCTTTTCTTTCTTCCCTTCATTTCTACTTAACCCATACATTCAACTCTTATTAGGATGGCAGAGTAAGGAGAAATTTTATTGACTCTTGAGACGCATCTTAGTAAATAGTTTTATCAAGGCCTATTAGAATACTTCTTGAAATATTCATGTTTACAAACTCTCGCATTGTTATCACTTGATTCTGCTCATATACTCATTTAACAAGTATTCTTAAACCTTTATTTTCACACACACACTCTAACATATGATTGTGGGTTGCACATTAGATTATTATATTATTTATGTTCTTTTGTTAAAGGTAACAACTAAGGGAAAGGGATAGTATATAATTTGAAAAAAAAACAAATTGATAATATTGATGATAATAAAAACGTAGATAAGTTTGGTTTCGTAGCCTCCCTAACCTAAGCAATTAAGCCCGAAGAGGTGTTTTAACACCTAATACCCTAAAGTCAACTGACTTGGGAGCTATTGGTCCAAAGCTTGTTATATGGGTTAAGGAGAAAAGCTTAAGAAAATCAAACATTGCACTATCTACGTATCAAGATCTCGCAACCCGAGTTACTAAGCTCGTAAGGGTGTCTCAACACCTAATGCCCTAAGACCAACCTGTCCGGGAGTCATTAGCCGAAAGCTCGTTCCATGGGTTAAAGATGCATTGTGTTTTAAGTTATATGTATATATATTTAAAAGAAAAAAAGAAAAAAAAAAGAAAAAAAAGAAGATAATAATCTCAACCCAAGAAAGTTAACCTTAAACATTAGAATATAATATTGTTTTCTTCCAATAAAAGCCCCATCATCTATGTTTTCATACATTAAGCATATAAAAAGGAAGATTTTGTTTAAGAGGTATTGAGCAGATATATAAATTTAATGAGAGTTTGTTTATCTGGATAGATTAATGGAAGTTGAATGATGAATGCCTTGCTTTGTGGAATTTGCAAATTATTTTTCTATTTTAACGCTTTGATTACTAGGGACTAGTAATAAGCTGGTTGGGGGGTGTGATTAGTACTTAAAAATGCATTTTTATCAAGGTTTTATATCATCATTTTGCACTTGAAGTATAACAAGTCTGATACCATAAGATACCTTTAATTTATGGTAAATGTTTATCTTAAATACAGGCCTATCACATAAATGAAAGGATTGATTGATGAGTTTAAGTACAGAAATTGAAAGGACAAAGAGAGGGCCAACCTTAGAAAAGAGATGCTGGTTTAGTCCAAACTGGAACACTGTTCGGTCATCGGGTCATATCTGAAGCTGTAGATCTTGGATTTAGATCTGCCTTATATGGATGGAAAGCTAAGACATAGGACTAAAACTTTCATAAGTCCAAGATTTAAAAAGGCCATTTTCAAGTCCAAATTGTAGCAACAATGGAGAAGTCCGAATACGTCCTGCGGCCCGCATACATCGTTCGGTGTTCAGCCCATATCTCGAGTTCTAGAAGTCCAAATGACCTCAAATTTTTAGCCTGGAAATCTGAGACAATTTCCTAGAACTTTCATGATTTAAGTCTGTTCAAATTATGACGTTATCAATGACCTTTTTGGCAGACAAGAAGATAAGGATTGTCACCAAGTCAAGATGTGGCCACCCACTCAACAATTAGTCAACAAATCAATAGTTCTGAATTTTAGCTTATAAAAAGAGGCATTTGCCATGTATTTAGGCATCTTGGTTTTCAGATCAAGATCATGCTCTTGCTCTCTCTTTATATTTTGTAATGCTTAAGTTTTGCTTATATTAATCTCTTACTTATGCTTTTCATTTCCTTTCCTTGTTTATTTATGTTTCTTTCTTTCATTATGTTTAGCTAAGTTTATCATGTCAAGGTGAAAAGGTTACACTAATGGTGTAAGAATAAGTATAATATAAACTCAACATGGACCTTAATATTTGATACTAACATGTTTTATATTTGTTATCTTGTTCACTTTTAATACTTTGCTTGTTAAATGGTTAATCTAGATTTATGTTGTATAACCCTTGGTATAACAAATACTTGGCACTTTCATAGCCCAACCGTATGGTATAATCGACACCTGTGCTATGAAAGGAATTTGATTTGTTGTTAATATAAGTTATAATCACGAATGCCTGACAACATTTACAAGTATTAGCATTATTCGAATAAGATAACTAATGTAATCATGTTAACAATTTATAATCCGATTGGAACCTCCTTTGTGTGTGGTTTCCAGTTGAGTAATAAAAAGAGTTTATACTATACTTGTTTGAAATACCATTAGTGGATCCTCTAACCTTGACAATTATTTTATCCTTATTTAATCCTTATATCAATATCACATCTCAAAGCTCTCTTTGTTATTATTATTATTGTTGTTGTTGTTGTTTATAATTTATACAATTAACCTCCCTGTAGTTCGACCCCGGTCTTGTCGGGTTATTTATTACTTCAACACTCCTGCACTTGGAAGAAAACATCAATCTTTTGGTCGTGTCAATTATGATTTATAGTTATCTATAGAGAATAGACCTTGTAAACTGAAAATGGTGTTACAATTCCTAAGGCTATGAGTGAGTATATGATGAAAATGGTGTTACATTATCCATTGCATGACAAGTGTTAAAGACTCTTTATGGTACTCACACACAAGATCGTATTCAACAAATCAATGGCGAGTTACAGTCCTTGAATAAATGTACTTATTCTTTAAAAGATTATTTACACAAAGCAAAATCTTTGGCTGTCTCTCTATGGTGCAGGAAAACCAATGGATGACGATGAGTTCATCATTTGTATTTTTCAAGGATTAGGATCTGAATTTGATCTTATAGTAGCAACATTGAATGCAAGAGATATTTTTCCATCTCTTGAAGGAGTTATTGGCAAACTTCGTGAATTTGAAATTCGACTTCAAGGAGCACAAGCAACTACTTCCAACATTGGTTTTTATACAAATCATGGCTGAAAAAACTCAAAGCCATGGGTGAACCCCGACACTCAAGGCTGCAATAATCACAATTTCACTAGAAGAAATTCCACGGACAGTACTTCATCATCACGAGCTAAAAAGACTTGATTCCCTCACTTTAATATAGGCTCATCTAGAACTCGTCAGAAATAATTCTCACATCATGGTGGTCGTGGATATGGTGGCATCACTTGTTTTTAATGTGGGGGGCTTAATCACAAAGCAGACAGATGTTTTGCTTTTGATGAAGATCAATAAAAAGCTTTTGCTAATATCAAAATTGGAGAAACTACAGAAGAGATCTGGTATTCTGTCACTGGTACAAACCAACTTATGACCTCTAACAAAAATGAAGTTCAAGGTATTAACTTTTATATTGGCAACGATTCTTTCATGGTTGGTAATGGTCATGACTTGCCTATCACTAGCACTTGACACATTATTTTTCTTACCACTAATTTTAAGTTAAATGATGTTCATGTGGTTCCTGCAATTAAGAAGAAACTACCATCTGTCTCTCAATTTATAAGAGAAATTAATTGTTATTTTTTGTTTTATCCATGGGGATTTGTTTTCAAGGACATGAAGATGAAGTAGGTAGTTCTTAAAGGCTCCATAAAGGATGGTTGTATCCGATCAACCTGCAACAACTTTCAACATCTCCAGTTAGTTTTTTAGCCAATAAAGTATCTAGCAACTTGTGGCATGCATGACTTGACCATCCTCAAGCCCGGATTCTTATAAAGTTATGTTTCCCATCTATAAATAAACAAAATGCTTTCTATGAAGGCTATATTTTGGGAAAATCAACAAAGTTACCATTTGAATCTCGTAAATCCTATGCTACTTCTTTTCTGTATACACTTCACACAGATGTATGAGGTCCTGCATCTGTTTCTTCTTATGATGGCTATTAGTTTTATTTAATCATTGTTGATGAATATTCTTGATGTATATGGTTCTTTCTTATAAATCATAAATCTGACGTAGCAACAATATTTTCTACATTCCTCAAGCAAATGGAAAAACAATTTGATGTTTATGTTAAAATAACTCAAAGTGATGGGGGTGGTGAGTTTGTTAATCAAAGCCTGCGTAATCTTTTCAAAACTAATGGTATCATTCATAGATTCTTATGTCCATAAACATCATAACAAAATGAATTGGCTGAACGTCGTCAATGGCATATTGTGGAATATGGATTAACATTGTTATCACATGCTTCTATTACGATACAATTCTGAATAGCAGCCTTTTGTACTGTAATATTTCTAATAAATCGTCTACCTACTTCAGTTCTTGGTTACAACTCACCGCATAAAGTTATTTTCGGTTATGCTTCTGCTTATAATTCCCTACAAGTTTTTAGGTGCTCCTGCTACCCATTACTTGCACAATTTGGTTGATCAAAATTGGACTTTAAATCCACATGGTGTGTGTTTCTTGGTTATTCAAATAATTATAAAGGATATCTTTGTCTTGAACCTTAGACAAGTCGCCTCTACATATCTCATCATGTGAAATTTAATGAATCTCAGTTTCCCTACAGATGCATGCAGAAACGTGACACATATGTTTCTCAGTTATTTAAAGTTAGAGCACTTCCTCGACTACTCAAGACCATGACTGAAAAAACAACTGTCTCAGCTCAATAAATAATACATCATGTTTCAGCAAAAAATATCAAAAGTGTATGAGTATCTTAGTCTCTAATTCCTGAACCAATTCCTCCATTCACTGCACTAGAATTCAATACTTTAGCACCAGAGGCTTCTCCCATACTTGCTCCACAACGACATCATCATATGGTTACATGGGCTCAAATATGGAAGCTAAAACCCAAGGTATTTTTCTCTTCACAACATCCAATACCTGCTTGTTTTGTTGTTGACCTTATCACTCAACAACAAGAGCTAGCGTACTTCAACATCTGCAATGGCATCAAGTAATGCAAGCTGAAATGGATGCTCTTCACACCAACAACACCTGGACTTTGGTACCTAGACAGCCAAACATGAATGTTATCAGCAGTAAATGGGTGTTCAAAATCAAAACACGATCTGATAGCTCTATTGAAAGTTATAAAGCTCAACTAGTGACTCGTGGATTTACACAACAACCAGGCCTAGATTATGATGAAACCTTTAGTCCAGTCATCAAACCAAGTACTATTTAGTTAATCTTTACCATTGGGCTATCTCAAGGCTTGTCTGTCAGACAACTGGATGTTAATAATGCCTTTCTTCATGGTGACCTACACGAACAAGTATATTTGGCTCAACCCCAGGTTTTGAGGATTTCTCCCATCCAAATCATGTTTATCATCTCAAGCTTTGTAAGGTTTAAAGCAGCCCCTCGCACCTAGTACCTAAAATTCAGTACTTATATCTAGTAAATGAGATTCACATAATGTCCCTATGATTAATCTTTATTCTATCACACTCAGGGATCAGGCATTCTTCTTTTACTCATTTATGTTGATGACATTCTTTTAATAAGAAGTTCCTCTTCACAGATTGACAAGTTTATTGCACACCTATCTTTCATCTTTCATATGAAAGATCTTGGTGATATTCATTACTTCTTAAGTCTTCAAATCATTTGCGATGCGTCCACGGTCACTCATACAAGGTATTTACTGTCTCTTCTTCAAACGTTTGGTCTTGATGGCACCAAACTTGTAAGCACTCCACTAGTATCGGGGCCTTCTATGTTTGCTGTTGATGGTGCTCCCTTAGTTAATCCTTTCCTTTATCGTCGTTTGGTTGGCTCATTATAATATCTCACTCTAACCAGACTCGACATCTCCTATGTTGTTCATCAAGTCTGTCAATTTATGCAAACACCCCATGATATTCACCTCATTGTTGTTAAGAGGATTTTTCGGTATCTGAAGGGTACTCTTAATGTTGGTCTTCACTACGTCTGTACCCCTATTCATAAACTTCGTGGTTTTTGTGATGTCGATTGGGCTAGTTGCAGGGATGATAAACATTTCATTACTGGTTTTGCTATCTTTTTAGGCGATAATTTGATATCTTAAGGCGATAAGAAACAAGCTATTGTGTCTCGATCGACAACTGAAGCTAAATACTGTGTCTTAGCCTTAACTACAAGTGAGCTTATGTGGTTTGTGCATTTACTAAAAAATATTGGCTATTGTGTCCCTCCTTCTACGTTTTATAGTGACAATATTAGTGTCATTCATATGGCCAAGAATCCAATGTTCCATCACCGTATAAAACACATCAAAATTGATGTTCACTTTGTTCATGAATGGGTTGCGTGTGGTGTTCTCTCTTTGGTATACATTCCAGGATCGGATCAAATTGCAGATATTTTTACCAAATCCCTTTGTGCTATAAAATTTATTCCAAATCATGGCAAGCTCTGTCTCGATCCGGCCCGCCTTGAGCTTGAGGGGGGATGATGAGATATAGAGATATGCAAATGCAGAGATCCTGCTGAGATCTCTTTACTGAGAGATCCTCTACTGGGATCTCTATGTCAGGATCCTCCTTATTTATTCACTTCATGGTCTCCACAATATTTGTAATTCATTATGTTTCTATAATCTCTGTAGACAAATTATATATATATAGCAAGAATCAATCCTGCATAAATGTCCTATAATGCCTATTTAAAGGTAATAACAATACATAGAAATATAAGTTCACCATTTCCTATAAGCATCATCTTTTTTATTTTTCAATAATAATGTGCTATAAATAATTGGTAGGTTGAGAGACCTTTTGAGAAAGAGCACTTATAGATTATGATGCTAAAAAATAAGAAACTATATTAGAAGACAAGTTATCCAATAAGGTATAATGAATAACTAAAGTATAAAGATTTCTCACCAAAAGTTTGTTTTGCTCAATTTTCTAGCTAATCTACTAGCTAAATTTTTAGTAAGCCTTCTCTTACCATCTTTTGTAAAAGGTTCTTCATCATATAAAAGTTTCTTAGCCATCTTTTTTAAAGAAAGGTTTAAGATGACATATTATAGCTTTCTTGTACAATAGAAAAAACCTTAATTAATTTCCTAATATTAGCATAAAGTCTCTCACACTATAGAATCCAAAATTATGTTTTGTTAACTACGTTACATTTTTCACTTCCTTTAGCATTTTGAAAATTATTGTCTAGATTAGAACTATTAATGGTATAGTACATTAGAAATGGAACACATTATACAAACTTCGATTGTCTTGCCACGAAATAAAGGTTATAGGGCTCATAAGAACAATAGTTTCCTTTATAATAAATATATCACTAAACTAAACTGTAGATCTTTTTAGGTTAGAATAATTTTTCACACTACAATGTTCTCCTCTCCCTTACAATTTATACTTTGATGTTTAAGAATCAATAGCCATCTAGGGCATGTTCTCATAGACATTAAAATGATCATGGATCGGTCACTCCTCCTTGTCATGGATAGAAAAATATCCAGGTATTTCTTGAAAGGAAAGTTGTGGAAATGGATCATTTTGTCCTCTACAAATTAATAGGGAGTTCAAATTTGACTACACAACACTAGATTCATGGAAATTTATAGTTTCCCATGCTTAAATCCACCATAAAATTCAATAAAAGTTTCCTTTTATCATGAAAGGGTGGTTGGTCTTCACCTCTCACTTGGCATTCCTCTAATACCATATATATATATGTGTGTGTGTGTGTGTGTGTGTGTGTGTGTGTGTGTGATTTAACATAAAAGGTCTTAGGATAATTTACATTATCAAAAAATTGATGTCTTATCCCAAGTGCAGGAGTGTTAAAGTAATAAATAACCCGGCAAGACCAAGGTTGAATCACATGGAGGTGAACTATATAAAATTATAAACAACAAATGAAAAGGAGTTGAAGAGAACTTTTGAAATGTGATATTGATGTGAGTATTAATCAAAGATAAAAGCAATTGTTAAGGTTAGAGGATCCACTAATAGTATTAGAAATAAGTATAGTATAAACTCTTTTTATTAATCAACTGAAACCACACAGAAAGAAGGTTTCAATCAGATGATTTATCCTTAATAGTTCATTATAAATTTTTAACATGATCATATTGATTATCTTATTTTAGTAACACCATACTTTTAAATATTATCAGGAATTCATGATGTTAACTTATGTTAACAACAAATCAAGTTCCTTTCGTAGCACAGATGTCGATTATACCATACAGTAGGCTATGAAAGTGTCAAGTATTTGTTGTACCAAGGGTTGTACAATACAAATCTAGATTAATTATTTAACAAGCAAGGTATTAAGAATTAGTAAGATAAAAAGATAAGACATGTTAATAACAAACTTTCTTGGATATAAACATTGAAGTCCATGTTGAGTTTATATTATACCTATTCTAACACCATTGGTGAAATCTTTTCACCTTGACATAATAAACTTAGCTAAACATTGTGAAGAAGAGAAAACATAAATAAACTAGATAAGAACATAGTTATGATGAAAAGCATAAATAAGAGATTAATGAAAGCAAAACTTAAACATTACAAAAATACAAAGAAAGAAAGCAAAAAGATGATCTTGATCTGAAAACCAAGATGCCTAAATGCATGAAAAATGCCTCCTTTTATAGGCCAAAATTCAAAACTATTGATTTGAAGACTAATTGTTGAGTGGGTGGCCACCTCTTCACTTGGTAACAATCCTTATCTTCTTGTCTGTAGAAAACGTCATTGCTAACATCATAATTTGAATAAATAGTCTCATGAAAGTTCTCGAAAATTGTCTCAGCTTTCCAACAAAACAAGAATGAGGTCATGTGGACTTCTAGAACTCGAGATATGGGCTGAACACTAAACAATATCTGGGCTGCAGGACAGATTCTGACTTCTCTGTTGTTGCTACAATTTGAACTTGAAAATGGTCCTTTTGAATCTTGGACTCTCATGAAAGTTTTAGGCCTATGTCTTAGCTTTCTATCCATATAAACCAGACCTAAATCCAAGTTCTACAACTCTAGTTATGATCCAATAACCGAATGGTGTTTCAATTTGAATTCAACCAACATCTCTTTTCTAAGCTTAGCCCTCTCTTTGTCTTCTCAATTTCGTAGTTAAACTCATCAATCAATCCTTTGATTTATGTGATAGGTCTGCATTTAAAATAAATATTTACCATAAATTAAATGTATCTTATATTATCAGACTTGTTATTATAAAACATGCTCTAGTTAAGGAGTTATTGATACTTCAAGTACAAAATGATGATATAAAACCTTGATAAAAATACACTTTTAAGTACTAATCAACAATGGTCCTACCATTATCCAAGGTCACAATTATATTTAACTAGGCCTTATTTAATTTATAAGACCTGGAAAAAATTAAATATCTATATACCCAAAAGAGAAAGGAAAAAAAAAACCACATGTTCTATCTAGAAGGAAAATTTGGTTCCTTTCTTCTCCTTTTTAAAAATAACACTATATTTAGGAGTACTTACCAATAAGTCTTCAAATTGACCTATAATAAATTATATGGATGCACAAAGCTAACCTATTGAGTATAGGCTCCTATCAAAGCCAAATCATATTGAAATATAATTTGCATCCTATACCTAAATACAAAGATGTTATTTGATTTGACTAAAAAATGATAAAGTTGTCACATTTCCTTGCTAGGCTTAGTGGTAATCCTATATAGTTGGATTACGTCAAAGATTTATTAGCATTTTCATTCTTCATCAAAGTGTGGTTTTATTCTCTCTATATATTAAGGTTCACTTGATTTTTCTAGAGTGAAAGCTTTTCTCTATATATCTAAGGCAAACAAGTTATATCTTTTTTATAGAATTTCTTCTTGATATTGTCTAAAGACATTCTTGAATCAATATTTTTAGGGAAATGCTGATGATAGATCAGTGTAAATTAGTGATACAATCTATGTAATGCTAGAAGTGGGTGATAAGAGAAGGGTTTTATTTTGCAGAGCTTGAAGATGTCATTTATGTGTTTAAAGAGAGAAGTAAGGTTAAGGTTTATCCCTTTATTTAGAAATCTTTGGTTTCTTCAGATAAGGATTGGGGGCTTTTTAAAGAAGATGAAAGGATAGGATGTTAATTGATTGAATTGATAAATTAACTATAAATCAAAATTATAGTTATTGTAACGGTAATATCATGCCAAAAAGCTAGAAAACATTTTATTTTGAAATTTCTTAAATGTCTAACATGTTAGACAATGAAATATGGTGGATATTTTGGAAAAACAATTCTTAATTTTCCATGTCGTTCATGGTTAATTTTATGATTGATTGAAATATAAAAGGTAAATCAATATTCTTTCATTTATATTAAATAAAGAAATATGGATGCATTATTTATGTCAAAGTTAAACCATTCATGTATCATGTGATTAAGTTAGTTTTTAAGAAAAATAACGAAGAAAAATAAAATTAAACATAAACCAATAAAGAAGATTAAGCTCAAAAATCATCTAAGAGATTAAGTTTCACATTAAGTGATTGATTAATCCTATATAAAAAAGAACTTAACTTATGGATATTATAAATTGATATAAGCATATGTTATTATAAAGATGTCTGCCAGAAAAATATGTGCAAGTTATGCTAGGATTAATATTGTACAATCTTTATATGTTATAGATTGTTTGTTTAAGATTTAGATTTTATGTTTATGCGAGATTTTATCTCTATAAAAATATAAATATACCATCTAATAGCTTAAAACAATGATTAATCTTATATACATAATTTATAATACAATTTACTCATAATTGTATGCTTCTTATTGCTTTCTTTTATGTATGACAATATATTTCTTTTCCTTATACATTTTACTAGTTATCTTACACGTGCTTCAATTCAGATCGAATCAAAAGTTAATTTTTAATATAAAAAAATATTCAAGCATTTTAAGAGTGTTTTTTAGAATATACAAATAAAAAAGACCATAAACCAAAAGAAAATGACCACACATGCAAAGTTGCAAATATAATCCACGGTGAATTAGAAGGAGGTGAGCAGTGGGTCACGTTACAGTGAAATCATCGCATCTTTTAGGATTTCCTGCAATTATAATTTACGATTTCAAGTTATAGTGAAATCAAAGCTTCTTTTTCTTTTTCTTTTTTTTCTTAACATATTGAAGTCAAGTTACGAATTCTTTGATCAAGATTAAGTGTCTAATTATAATTTTTCTTTGTTGGATAATCAATGATCACTTTATTTATTAGATCAACAAATGAAAATAATTAAATAAGACATTTCAATGAGAAAAAATAGATTGACATTACTCTTTATTTATTAAATCATATACTTTACCATCAAAGAATAATAATATCTTACAACCATGAAACAGGCAGTCAATTCACCATTACATCTTACGTGTCCTCTAAGGAATTTGTTTTTTTCACATTACGTAGGGAATTAAGGAAGAAAATGCCTACAATTATACATCAAAAAGAAAGCTTCACAGCCGTCCAATAAATAACCCAAATGAGAGGGGAAAGAACACATAAGATTAGCTTTGAACAGTCGTTCAACAAAATGCTCCAAGGTGCTTCACCCTTCACCAAAGAGATGGGAAATGACAAAGCACATAATGATCTTGAATAGAGTGATCATGTTAAAGTTTTAAAGCAGCAGAAGAATGGTGATGAGCATAGCCAAATTGGACAGGAAGATGCACGCACCAATCTTGGGCAGCCCATTTGGAGCTCCTGGTGGTACTACTGTGGCTCCACCACCTGGAACTGGGGGACTTGCTGTATGAGAGGGCAAGGGTCCCTCCACAACATCAGGTGCAGTTAACACTGGGTTTGGAGGCTCAGCTGGGGGCAAGGCAAAAGGTGAGATTAGCTGCATGAGACCGCCAGGCTGAGCAGGGCTCATGTAAGAAGGTAATTCCTTGCCCAAGCATCGGTTCCCTGCAATAAAATGGAGCAATGTGTTACTAAATGGCAAACAGATATCACTTCATGTCTGGTGGATAAATTTATTATGGAATTTCCCTAAAATCTGAAATGAGACTAACACAAATAATGGTTGTTAAATATACTCTCAAATCATATTGTATGATCCTAACCTGATTTCTACATGTAATATGCGAACCTATTTTTCTCAGCCTGGTACAGTATGAAATTAAACTGACATTTTCATGAGAACAAGATCATCTAAGGAATAATTTGTCCAGAACATACAACTTCGTCCAGGATTCACTCCGTATTGTTGCATATAAACTAGAAACATCAGTGACTTACTCTTGTATCTGGCAGAAGTCAGAGGGAATTCTGTGATAACACCGCTGATGTTGACTCCCATGATGTAGGAGTTAATTTCAACTGTTGAATCTGAGAAGAAGTCGCATGCCTGAGATACAAACTCATTGTTGAAAGTTTCCACATAAACTGAGAGCCCATGCGATTGCAGCTTTGGCACAACATTTGTGACACCAGTGAGGAATGAAGAACTTTCAGGAAAGACAGAAGCCTTGCTGATGACCACGGAATTAGCAAAGTCTTTGATGTCCTTCAGTGCAGCATCTTCAGCATCTTGAATATCCTCTTCAATCCGGTACACAAGCTCATAATTGTTTTTGTCCCTAAATTTCATTAGAACTGAGCTGTTGGTGGACTCAATCATAACTTTCTTGGAAGTTGGATCATCATAACCAGCTTTGCTCAAGAGATCAAGTACTTTGTCAGTAACGGGTAATCCCTCTTCCTGTATAAGATAGGCTGCATTCTGAAACGAACAGAACAGACAACAAAAATCAGTCAGGGGGGGAACAACCTTCATTTTTTCTACTGAGCTGCATGAAATGTGGACAAAAAAAAAATCACATATTCTTCTTTTTTTTGGCTGCTGTTGAAGACCTTATTCTATTATTCTATGAGAGAAATCCTCAGGCGTGCAATTATAGCTCAAATGTCTGTACCAAGCATGTGAGCTACTCATGAGACTAGAAGCATGGCAGGGAAGTTACGCCAAAGGATGCGGTTAATACAACCACAGGAACCAATGTCATCTTTATTGCTACCAAAGAAATGAAAATGCAGATTGCTAGCAGATGAGATATCTGGAATGAGCAACCATTGAATATGATGGTCTATTAAGTTCCATCAAACATGGAAACTAATACCATGTGTGAAATGGTTTCCAAGTTGGGGAAGAAACATAAAAGAGATAATATGTTCCACTGACAGAACTAACCAATTAAGCACTGCTTTTGTTTACTAATAAGGTGTAGTGTGATGATAAATTTGATTTTGATAACATGTTTTGCATCCAACAGGAAAAAATGTAAAATTTCCACAAACAATCAAAGGAATATTAAGTGCAAGCAGTTTATGCAAGTTCAGAGTAAAAATGCAGCAAACGCTATAGCAGGAATCAGATGATTCAAATGAAGGATCATGTACGAGTAATGTGAGCTTAGCAAAAACTCACCTCAATGCTAATCAAGACACCAGAAAGCGAGCTAGTGTTCTTCGCCAATGCTAAGAAATCATACAATGTTAGAAACTTCCCTGAATTTTTGAATTTGGGATTCCGTAACAATTCATATTTTGAATATGGATTGGTAATCACCGCTACAATGAAAAAAGAAAAAGATCAATACAAAATCGTTATCTTCAATGAAAACATTTGGACAATCATACATCCACAAAGAAACAACATATGGAATTCAAACAACAACAACTAGATTACAAAGCAGAATTTAGAGTTGGGCAGGAGTCAAAAAACAGAGCAGAGGAATATTTCTGTTCCTTTTCTCACAAAATTCTACCTTTTAATATGTATAGAGAGCAAAATCAAAAGAATGGTGCCAGGCAAAGGACATTTGCGTTTAGTATTGTTCCAAGAATTGTAATCTCTGTCATTCTTTTCATGTATTTATTCTCAAATCTCAAGTGGTGGGAATAGCTGGTTATGAGATCTTGTCTTGTGACTCCCACGACCAAGACATTATTTCCTTTGAGCCCTAGATGGATGTGTTTTTTTGGCTGGCCACTCTTTATTTCTCTTCCTCAATGTCCTAAATTATTTTAACTTTGTGATCCAGTACTGAGCATTCTATTTTAACAGAAAGTGAGGATTGAGTAATGCCCCTCCACGTAATCGTTTGTTCATAGGCCAAGATTTTTTCCCCCACTAGAAGGAAAAAAAATTTATAAAAAAAATCATGTTTTATTGGGAAGGGGGTGCAACAGAAGATTGAAAAAGCAAAAGAAGTAAAAGCCAACCAGTTTGAACTTACGAGTTAAGTTCTGAATCTCACTCCATGTTAAGCTAAAGGTGAATATCCCACCGCCTGCCTTAATCTGTGGAATATTCTGTTCACGATTGCTGTAACTTGATTGGGCAACTGTTGTACTATCATAAAGATTTATAGAGCCTAAGCAAAATGGTATCCCGTCTTTTGATATTTGAACAGGACAATCAATAACATCAGCACCATCTAAAATAGCTTTCTGGTAAGCCAAATCAGTGAAACCAGGGTAGTCTCCACTTGCACCATTTTTTGAGATGACCGAAAGGTTCACTGAACCATGAGAAAAGGAGGACAGAAGAGGTAAGTACTAATGTTAAAAAAATGCAATATCCTTTGAAGTTAAATCTCATATAAAAAGAATCAGAAAATAATTTTGCACCTTGAGGTGTAGCATTCTTGCCCAGACCAGAAAAACAATCTGCAATACAGAAGGAGAAATCAGAATCTCAAAATATTTATTCTCCGGATTAGGAGAAATATCCAGACAGAACTGAAGCATTATAATCTTTAACTCCATCCGAAAGATTACAGCTAGGATAAGAAGAGAAATTGTCTCAATGGTTCTATGAGTCAATGATAACAGCAGTCACAGTACTAAACCTTTTAAGTTCGACCAAAATTTGAATCATGCAGTGATAAGGAATCAAGTATCAAGCATGTTCTCACATGAGAAGCTAGAAGTAGCAACAGTTGAAAGTTAAATGATGGTAGGCAGGCTAACAACTGCTCCCATAAAGAAATTACTGCTAAATGTCCAGTTATTTAAGTTGAAAAACACTAGATTGAACCAATAGTTCACGGTTTGTTCAGATCCATGATGCTTAAAGAGAAGGATTACAGCTTACCAATAGTCGCAGAAGGAGTTACTGGAAAGTCAGAGAGCACGCCATCAACAGAGAATTCACCATTGTCAACAAATCTGAGATACTCAGTTACAGGATCATAACTGTAATTGTAACTTAGTGGAACGTCATTATAAAATTCTGATACAAAAACCTCTAGCCCTTCCTTGTGTGCATCCGAGACGATAGAAGTATGAGGTTGTAAGTAATTACTTGCATCTAAAGGCCATATGTATGACTTAGGGATAAGAATTCCAGATGCAAATGTCTTGATGAAAGTAAAGTTCTTTGAGAGAGAACCATATGTCTCATTTGTTGATGGCTCGATGACATTTGATTCCAGAAACCGGAAGACCAGTTTTGTTATATTTAGGTTAAATCTCTTAACAATACCTCTCAAGAAACCCACTTCTGGTGATGAGAGATGATTAATGACAACCCTTCTGGATAGAGACAGTACATAGCTTCTCATACTCAAATTGTGCTGTTTGAAGAATGCATCATACTGCAAAAGTATCAGAACAAAACAATTTGGTTGAAATAATAGATGGTAGTGCACGTTCCACTGAATTAAAGGGAAGGGAGAATAGCAACAGCAGTAAAGAAGGCTTCATGTTAACAAGTTCATAGAAGGTACTGGTGTAAGATAAAACAGAAATTATATTGTTTCTCTACCTGAATATTCAACCATAAGCCTGGTGGTTTTAAGTTGGCCACATCCTCAACAGTTTGGATGGGATAACCGTTATCAAACCTTTCACTCCGAGAATAGATTCCCTGAGTCACTGTCAAGGAAAAACAATGTCAGAATCAGAAGTTCAAGGTAGGAGCTAAGAAGTTAAGAAACAGTTGATCCACACAGACTGGTATGCTAAGAAAATTTTCATAGTCAATCTCATGAAGATCAAATTAGATAAAATCTCCTTCAGAGACTAATGAGCAGGTCCCTATCAGTAAAATCTGAAGATCAACAATGGGATACCGAAATCCAAAAACAAAACAACCCCCATTGGTTTTTTCTTCAAATATTTGATTGAAGTATGCTATTTGCAATAAAGCTATCAATGTCTCTAAATGACCTGATGTTATTAACTGTCTTTTATGCTTGACCATTACTAACTACCACTTATACATCAAGCAAACTTTACAAACAGAAGGACTATAACAACAATAATAAATAATAAGAATGGAGAAAAAACAGCTTGTATTTTTGTGTTATTCTTATGCAAATAAGAGGGGTAAGGTCTTGAGTTTGACTCCCACCTTTGCAATTCACTGCTAATTTCAACAAAAAATGAAAAAGAAGGAAATGGCAGTTGATTCACTTGATTCATGCAAATTTTTAGCAATCAACAATTAGAAAATCTGGATATTTCAAATGATCACTTCATGTAATAATAATACTTTACAAGAAGTATAGAAATAAACAGGCTACCAAAAAATGACCAATAACCATATGAAGCAAGTTGTTGAAATCTTAGCCGAACTCACAGAATACAAGTGACAATTCATTAAGAGTGAAATCCACTGTGAACCATCCTCGGGTAGGAATTCCATTAACTAGGTACAACTTATCCTTATTTTTCATAACTGGTGCAATGCTAGTAGAATTGTCAAGCCTGAGATCAGGGGCACAAATCCCCACACCATCTTTAGTTAACTGCACATCACACCATAGGACAACATCCGGCAAACTTGTAAGCGTTGCAAACTGGAAAGCAACTGAGCTAGAATCAGGAAATAATCCTGAAAACCCGCCACGTGCTATGACTTAAGGGCGATTTCCTGCAGAATGAAATTAATTAGTGAGCTTTTTTCATTACAAGGTCGATTGACTCTACTCAAATGTGTTATAGGGTCATATTTTTATCCATGCAAATTTACTGCAACACAGATTGCAAGTTCACTAACCAAAAATTGTTATTGCAACACAAATTACATCAAATTATTTTGTGAGCATATAAGAATTAGTTAAGTTGCAAGTTCAAGGTAGTAGCAGATCCCTGAGCAGAGACAACAACCACCAATGACTGAAGTAGTAGCACAGCTAGTAGAGGAGTGAAGAACGAGCGTAAGTTACACATTGCCGGAAAACCTAGCCGGCGACTTGTTGGAGGAGCTTAAGCAAAACTCCGGCCAAGTTGGGTTGTGGAGAGAGAGAGGGATGGGAGGTGTGGAACCTTGTCAGACAGGCTTTTAACAGATTTGTTAATGTATCGAGCCTTTTCTTTCTTCTTTTTTTAGTGTTATGATTTGTTATTGCAAGTGCTTGACCGATGTTTTAACATGGATTGTCAACAAGGGCCGTGACTATAGTCAAATAACCCTTGAAGGTTTATCCTTTTAATAAATTATTGTATTTACTATTAGTTGACCTTAAAAAAAATTATATGTTTTTTATACATATCATCAACAAGTTTGGTTTATTAGCTTTTATTGCAAACTAAATTATCTTCTTCTTCTTCTTTTCTATTGATACTTAACATATGAATTTTAAAACGTTTATTTTTATTTTAAATATAAACAAAAATAATGTTATATAATTGATTAATTTTTAGAATTAGAAAAAATATTTAATTTATTATTAAAATAAAAACCAAGAGACTAATTAATAATTTATCGTGTTATTGAGTTTTTTTGTCTAAAAATAGGCAATGTGTATTAATGATATGTTAAACCGTTTATTATTGTGCTAATTTTTATTTTTTTATTTAATTATAAAGAAAAAATTATTTGATTAGTAAAATAATTTATATTTTTAAATTGAACCCTAAATATAATTATATTTCAAACATTAATTATGAAAAAACTAAAATAATTTATTTTTCTTACAGCAATTTTAATTGAACAGTTTGTATTTTTAACATTACTAATAAAATTACTTATTTAAAATATATTTTTTTAATTCTAATTGTGTAAGTTAAACACTACCTAATCCAACTTGTGTTTTGAATTTTGTTATCTTGACGGTGAAAGATAGAGGTTTCTGTCGTCGTTACGCATCCCGTTAATCAGAGACTGCATCGTCCATTTTAGATGGATGTATATGACTGTTGGCACTGTATTTGAGTGGCTTGTCCGTCACCCAAGCATCTTGCCAGAACCAGCCATGTTTTCCGATGCCTATAACCCATTTAGCTCCATGCTTCACTAGTTCCCAGCTCTCATTTATTTCTTTCCAAATGGTTGATGCCCTTTCGCTATTATGTTCCGAATCCACTCCAATCGGTGAGCGAATATGAGTTTTCTGTGATTATATATGATATTCATTTTCGCAGATGAGTTATAGCAAATCCGCTGTCGCAGATCCGCTGTGCTTTCTATCTTTATAGAGTATGTTGCATATCAGCTGTTATAGTCGCATTGTCGGCGGTGGTTCAGTAAACTCACATCTACACCTCACGCATAAAGCTGATTTTGAGTATTATATTATTAACTAATCTAAGTTAGAAATTACAATATTTTTGATGAATTCTTATTAAACTTTTTTTTTTTCATCACTTGAAAAAATATTAACTTCAAGAGTTTTTATCTTAGTAATGCATCTCACCAATAACCAAGAGTTTTTCTTCTAAACTCTTAAAGGTTTATAATTGTTTAAAATGTAATAACACTCTTTTAAAAAGTAGATAATACAATTAAAAACCATGACGTTTATAACTCACTAAATAACATTTGGTATCACCAAACGACCAACTAGTTCACGCATAATTTTAGTTTTGATAGTTTTAAATCTGATGAATTTGTAGTGTTATGATAGTTTTAAACCTGATGAATTCTTTGCTTTGTGAATGGAATGAATTTTTAGTGTTGAACCTTTTATTTGGCAAAAAACCAAAACATCATCCGAGATATAGAAAAAATTCAGAGATCTTATCTATTTTTTCTAGCAAGATAAAAGATAAGAAACACCTTAATAAAGCTCTTCTTGTCAAATAAAACTCATTGATCAATAACTTTCTTTTCTTGTAATTATAATTTACATGCTTTCTTTTTTTGTGTTTTTTTCGGTTTCTAGTTTTGAGATTACTTTTTTTTTTTCCTTAACATATTGAAGTCAAGTTATGAACTCTTTGATCGAGTATCTAATTATAATTTTCCTTTGTTGGAAAACGAATGAAAAATTGATATCATATTAATTAAAGAATTAAATATCAATCAATGGTCACTTTATTTATTAGATCAACAAATGAAAATAATTAAATAAGACATTTCAATGAGAAAAAATAGATTGACATTACTCTTTATTTATTAAATCATATACTTTACCATCAAAGAATAATAATATCTTACAACCATGAAACAGGCAGTCAATTCACCATTACATCTTACGTGTCCTCTAAGGAATTTGTTTTCTTTTCACAATACGTAGGGAATTATGGAAGAAAATGCCTACAATGATACATCAAAAAGAAAGCTTCACAGCCGTCCAATAAATAACCCAAATGAGAGGGGAAAGAACACAAAAGATTAGCTTTGAACGGTCGTTCAACAAAAAGCTCCAAGGTGCTTCATCTTTCACCAAAGAGATTGGAAATGACAAAGCACATAATGATCTTGAATAGAGTGATCATGTTAAAGTTTCAAAGCAGCAGAAGAATGGTGATGAGCATAGCCAAATTGGACAGGAAGATGCACGCACCAATCTTGGGCAGTCCATTTGGAGCTCCTGGTGGTACTGCTGTAGCTCCACCACCTGGAACTGGGGGGGGACTTGCTGCATGAGAGGGCAAGGGTCCTTCCTTAACATCAGGTGCAGTTAACACTGGGTTTGGAGGCTCAGCTGGGGGCAAGGCAGCAGGTGAGATTAGCTGCATGAGACCGCCAGGCTGAGCAGGGCTCATGTAAGGAGGTAAAACATTATAGCCCAAGCATCGGTTCCCTGCAATAAAATGGAGCAATGTGTTAGTAAATGGCAAACAGATATCACTACATGTCTGGTGGATAAATTTATTATGGAATTTCCCTAAAATCTGAAATGAGACTAACACAAATAATGGCAGTTAAATATACTCTCAAGTCATATTGTATGATCCTAACCTGATTTCTACACATAACATGTAATATGCGAACCTATTTTTCTCAGCCTGGTACAGTATGAAATTAAACTGACATTTTCATGAGAACAAGATCATCTAAGGAATAATTTGTCCAGAACATACAACTTCGTCCAGGATTCACTCTGTATTGTTGCATATAAACTAGAAACATCAGTGACTTACTCTTGTATCTGGCAGAAGTCAGAGGGAATTCTGTGATAACACCGCTGATGTTGACTCCCATGACATAGGAGTTAATTTCAACTGTTGAATCTGAGAAGAAGTCCCATGCCTGAGATACAAACTCATTGTTGAAAGTTTCCACATAAACTGAGAGCCCATGCGATTGCAGCTTTGGCACAACATTTGTGACACCAGTGAGGAATGAAGAACTTTCAGGAAAGACAGAGTTCTTGCTGATGACCACAGAATTAGCAAAGTCTTTGATGTCCTTCAGTGCTGCATCTTGAGCATCTTGAATATCCTCTTCAATCCGGTACACAAGTTCATAATTGTTTTTGTCCCTAAATTTCATTAGAACTGAGCTGTTGGTGGACTCAATCATAACTTTCTTGGAAGTTGGATCATCATAACCAGCTTTGCTCAAGACTTCAAGTACTTTGTCAGTAACAGGTAATCCCTCTTGCTGTATAAGATAGGCTGCATTCTGAAATGAACAGAACAGACAACAACATCAGTCAGGGTGGGAACAACCTTCATTTTTTCTATTGAGCTGCATGAAATGTGGACAAAAATAATAATCACATATTCTTCTTTTTTTTGGCTGCTGTTGAAGACCTTATTCTATTATTCAATGAGAGAAATCCCCAGGCGTGCAATTATAGCTCAAAGGTCTGTACTAAGCATGTGAGCACTCATGAGACTAGAAGCATGGCAGGAAGTTACGCCAAAGGATGCGGTTAATGCAACCACAGGAACCAATGTCATCTTTATTGCTACAAAAGAAATGAAAATGCATATTGCTAGCAGATGTGATGTCTGAAATGAGCAACCATTGAATATGATGGTCCATTAAGTTCCATCAACCATGGAAACTAACACCATGTGTGAAATGGTTTCCAAGTTGGGGAAGAAACATAGAAGAGATAATATGTTCCACTGACAGAACTAACCAATTAAGCACTGCTTTTGTTTACTAATAAGGCTTAGTGTGATGATAAATTTGATTTTGATAGCATGCTTTGCATCCAACAGGAAAAAATGTAAAATTTTCACAAACAATCAAAGGAATATTAAGTGCAAGCAGTTTATGCAAGTTCAGAGTAAATATGCAGCAAATGCTATAGCAGGAATCAGATGATTCAAACGAAGGATCATGTACGAGTAATGTCAGCTTAGCAAAAACCCACCTCAATGCTAATCAAGACACCAGAAAGCGAGCTAGTGTTCTTTGCCAATGCTAAGAAATCAGACAATGTTAGAAAATTCCCTGAATTTCTGAAATTGGGATTCCGTGACAAGTAATATTTTGAATATGGATTGGAAATCACCGCTACAATGAAAAAAGAAAAAGATCAATACAAAATCATTATCTTCAATGAAAACATTTGGACAATCATACATCCACAAAGAAACATAAAATGGAATTCAAACAACAACAACTAGATTACAAAGCAGAATTTAGAGTTGGGCAGGAGTCAAAAAAAAAAAGAGCAGAGGAATATTTCTGTTCCTTTTCTCACAAAATTCTACCTTTTAAAATGTAAAGAGAGCAAAATCAAAAGAATGGTGCCAGGCAAAGGACATTTGCGTTTAGTATTGTTCCAAGAATTGTAATCTCTGTCATTCTTTTCATGTATTTATTCTCAAATCTCAAGTGGTGGGAATAGCTGGTTATGAGATCTTGTCTTGTGACTCCCACGACCAAGACATCATTTCCTTTGAGCCCTAGATGGATGTGTTTTTTTGGCTAGCCACTCTTTATTTCTCTTCCTCAATGTCCTAAATTATTTTAACTTTGTGATCCAGTACTGAGCATTCTATTTTAACAGAATGTGAGGATTGAGTAATGCCCCTCCACGTAATTGTTTGTTCATAGGCCAAACTTTTTCCCACACTAAAAGAATAAAAAATTATAAAAAAAATCATGTTTTATTGGGAAGGGGGTGCAACAGAAGATTGAAAACGCAAAGAAGTAAAAGCCAACCAGTTTGAACTTACGACGTAAGTTCTGAATCTCACTCCATGTTAAGCTAAAGGTGAATATCCCACTGCCTGCCTTAATCTGTGGAATATTCTGTTCACGATTGCTGTAACTTGATAGGGCAACTGTTGTACTATCATAAAGATTTATAGAGCCTAAGCAAAATGGTATCCCGTCTTTTGATATTTGAACAGGACAATCAATAACATCAGCACCATCTAAAATAGCATTCTGGTAAGCCAAATCAGTGCAACCAGGGTAGTCTCCACTTGCACCATTTTTTGAGATGACCGAAAGGTTCACTGAACCATGAGAAAAGGAGGACGGAAGAGGTAAGTACTAATGTTCAAAAAATGCAATATCCTTTGAAGTTAAATCTCATATAAAAAGAATCAGAAAATAATTTTGCACCTTGAGGTGTAGCATTCTTGCCCAGACCAGAAAAACAATCTGCAATACAGAAGGAGAAATCAGAATCTCAAAATATTTATTCTCCGGATTAGGAGAAATATCCAGACAGAACTTAAGCATTATAGTCTTTAACTCCAACCGAAAGATTACAGCTAGGATAAGAAGAGAAATTGTCTCAATGGTTCTATGAGTCAATGATAACAGCAGTCACAGTACTAAACCTTTTAAGTTCGACCAAAATTTGAATCATGCAGTGATAAGGAATCAAGTATCAAGCATGTTCTCACATGAGAAGCTAGAAGTAGCAACAGTTGAAAGTTAAATGATGGTAGGCAGGCTAACAACAGCTCCCATAAAGAAATTACTGCCAAATGTCCAGTTATTTAAGTTGAAAAATACTAGATTGAACCAATAGTTCACAGTTTGTTCAGATCCATGATGCTTAAAGAGAAGGATTACAGCTTACCAATAGTCGCAGAAGGAGTTACTGGAAAGTCAGAGAGCACGCCATCAACAGAGAAGTCACCATTGTCAACAAAACTGAGATACTCAGTTACAGGATCAAAACTGTAATTGTAACTCAGTGGAACGTCATTATAAAGATCTGATACAAAAACCTCTAGCCCTGCCTTGTGTGCATCCGAGACGATAGAAGTATGAGGTTGTAAGTAATTCCTTGCATCTAAAGGCCATATGTATGACTTAGGGATAAGAATTCCAGATGCAAATGTCTTGATGAAAGTAAAGTTCTTTGAGAGAGAACCATATGTCTCATTTGTTGATGGCTCGATGACATTTGGTTCCAGAAACCGGAAGACCAGTTTTGTTATATTTAGGTTAAATCTCTTAACAATACTTCTCAAGAAACCCGCTTCTGGTGATGAGAGATGATTAATGACAACCCTTCTGGATAGAGACAGTACATAGTTTCTCATACTCAAATTGCGCTGTGTGAAGAATGCATCATGCTGCAAAAGTATCAGAACAAAAAGATTTGGTTGAAATAATAGATGGTAGTGCACGTTCCACTGAATTAAAGGGAAGGGAAGAACAGAAACAGCAGTAAAGAAGGCTTCATGTTAATAAGTTCATAGAAGGTACTGGTGTAAGATAAAACAGAAATTATATTGCTTCTCTACCTGAATATTCAACCATAAGCCTGGTGGTTTTAAGTTGGCCACATCCTCAACAGTTTGGATGGGATAACCGTTATCAAACCTTTCACTCCGAGAATAGATTCCCTGAGTCACTGTCAAGGAAAAACAATGTCAGAATCAGAAGTTCAAGGTAGGAGCTAAGAAGTTAAGAAACAGTTGATCCACACAGACTGGTATGCTAAGAAAATTTTCGTAGTCAATCTCATGAAGATCAAATTAGATAAAATCTCCTTCAGAGACTAATGAGCAGGTCCCTATCAGTAAAATCTGATGATCAACAATGGGATATCCAAATCCAAAAACAAAACACCCCCCATTGGTTTTTTCTTCAAATATTTGATTGAAGTATCCTATCTGCAATAAAACTCTCAGTGTCTCTAAATGACCTGATGTTATTAACTGTCTTTCATGCTTGACCATTACTAACTATCACTTACACATCAAGCAAACTTCACAAACAGAAGGACTATAACAACAACAATATATAATAAGAATGGAGAATAAACAGCTTGTACTTTTGTGTTATTCTTATGCAAATAAAAGGGGTATGGTCTTGAGTTTGACTCGCGCCTTTGTTTCATTGCTAATTTCAACAAAAAATGAAAAGAAGGAAATGGCAGCTGATTCACTTGATTCATGCAAATTTTTAGCAATCAACAATAAGAAAATCTGGATATTTCAAATGATCACTTCATGTAATAATAATACTTTACAAGAAGTATAGAAATAAACAGGCTACCAAAAAATGACCAATAACCATATGAAGCAAGTTGTTGAAGTCTTAGCCAAACTCACAGGATACAAGTGACAATTCATTGAGAGTGAAATCCACTGTGAACCATCCTCGGGTAGGAATTCCATTAACTAGGTACAACTTATCCTTATTTTGCATAACTTGTGCAATGCTAGTAGAATTGTCAAGCCTGAGATCAGGGGCACAAATCCCCACACCATCTTTAGTTAACTGCACATCACACCATAGGACAACATCCGGCAAACTTGTAAACGTTGCAAACTGGAAAGCAACTGAGCTAGAATCAGGAAATAATCCTGAAAACCCGCCACGTGCTATGACTAAAGGGCGATTTCCTGCAGAATGAAATTAATTAGTGAGCTTTTTTCATTACAAGGTCCATTGACTCTACTCAAATGTGTTATAGGGTCAAATTTTTATCCATGCAAATTTACTGCAACACAGATTGCAAGTTCACTAACCAAAAATTGTTATTGCAACACAAATCACATCAAATTATTTTGTGAGCATATAAGAATTAGTTAAGTTGCAAGTTCAACATTTTTTGGGTATTCATAATAGAAATATTTTGGAAAGCACCAAAAATCTTATGAGTAGCCATTTTTCTTGAAAGAATTTTACTGACCAACATTTTTTTTTTTTTGTCAATTTTCTCAACAAACTCAGATTTATAGAAACCTCCGGTTTTTGGAAAGCCAGGTTCAAGAAAATTAACTATCACATAAAACAATTGACTTATCAGAACTTAGACTGTGGGGAAATGTAAAAATAAAAATGAAAAACCACCCACTACACCAATATCCAAAAGCCTGTAATTCATGAAAAAGAAATGCATGCACTTTTTTTTTTTTGTGTATAATGAACTGAACTGGTAGGAATTTCATATAAATTGAAGGTTTTCCATAAATGACATGATGTGATTTCTCCAAGAAAAGAAAGAAATTCAAGAATTCATTTTGCATAAGCCCATGATGAAATCAAAATCAGCTTCCGAAAAAGAAATCAATTTTACTCTTTGAATTTAAAGTAATCTTCAAGGCCCAATACAAACAAGTGATCTTCTTCTAGAAATAGTAACCATGTTGTTCCTTGCTATTTTCTTAACTAAAGCTTATTTAAAACGGTGTTTAACGATCTAAGATACCATAAATAAAATTATCACAAATTCTACTAATTACTCATTTATCATAAATCAAATGTAAAAAAAAAAGTAAAATATTGCATCTCTTATATATTTTCAATATTTATTTAAGGCCAAATCTTCAAAGACGGAAAACAAACTTCCCTACAAACGCAACTAGGTACTAAGCTGTAATTCTAAAATAGAAAATCGAGCATCACATGCATTTTCCTAGCAAACAAACACAAAATCTAGAGGGAGAGAGAAATCTGAGTGCGTGGTAGTGAGAGAAAAGCAAAGACAGACCGGTGAGTGTTTTCCAGGTACTAGCAGATCCCTGAGCAGAGACAACAACCACCAATGACTGAAGTAGTAGCACAGCTAGTAAAGGAGTGAAGAACGACCGTAAGTTACACATTGCCGGAAAATCTAGCCGGCGACTTGTTGGAGGAGCTTAAGCAAAACTCCGGCCAAGTTTTCTCGATAAATGCGACAGATTTCCGGGGGGGGGGGGGGTTGTGAGAGAGAGAGAGGGGTGTGGAACCTTTTCAGACAGGCTTTTAACAGATTTGTTAATGTATCGAGCCTTTTCTTTCTTCTTTTTTTAGTGTTATTGCAAGTGTTTGATCGACATTTATAACATGGATTGTCAACAAGAGCCGCTAGATTTCGAGGAAACATATATTTATTTTAAAAAAATATATTAAATTGATAATTTTTTAATATTTTTAATGATTTTAATAAAAAATTTAAAAAAATATTTTAAAGTGTTCACAATTATTACGCTGCCATCAACATTTACATTAAAAAAATATATAACTCTCTTTCACTATAGTCAAATAACCCTTGAAGGTTTATCCTTTTAATAAATTATTGTATTTGGTATTAGTTGATCTTAAAAAAATTATATGTTTTTTATTCATATAATCAACAAGTTTGGTTATTTTCTATTTTCATAGCCGATTTTATCTTATGATAATATTACAGAGAGAGGTTTATTAGCTTTTATTGCAAACTAAATTCTTTTTTTTTCTATTGATACTCATCTAAATTTTAGGCTAACATATGAATTTTGAAACGTTTATTTTTATTTTAAATATAAACAAAAATAATGCTATATAATTGATTAATTTTTAGAATTAGAAAAACTATTTAATTTATTATTAAAATAAAAACCAAAAGACTAATTTATAATTTATTGTGTTATTGAGCTTATTTGTCTAAAAATATGCAATGTGTATTAATGATACTTTAAACTGTTTATTATTGCGGTAATTTTTATTTTTTTATTTAATTATAAAAAATTATTTAATTAGTCAAATAATTTATTTTTTTAAATTGAACCCCACATATAATTATATTTCAAACATTAATTTTATAAAAACTAAAATAATTTGTTTATCTCACAACAATTTAAACTAAATAGTTTATTTTTTAAAAATTACTTATTTAAATTTTAAGAAAAAACTGCAATCGCGTAAGCTAAACACTATCTAATCTAACTTACATTTTGAATTTTGTTATCTTGACGGTGAGAGCAGTTGGCTTAAGGTTATTAAATTATTTGACTGGATGATGAGCTAAGAGAGGTTTCTGTTTTCATTACTTGTTATTTTAGGCTATATTTGTTTCCCGGAATTCACTTTCCGGGAATTCACTTTCCAAACTTTCCTGTGTTTGTTTGCCATTAGGAAAGTTGGTCAACGGAAAACACTTTCCAGTCAAAGGAAAATTTGGCTTGGTTTTCAGGAAAGTGTTTTCTTGAAAAATTTGGGCGGAAAACACTTTCCAGAAATTGTGAAAAATTTAGAAATGTCATATTATTTGTTGATTATATCAAATTTGATCATCAAACTTTTGATTACTATATATATTTTGTTTTGAATATTTATTTTTCAATTTCATCTCTTAAAATTTAATTTTTATATTGACTTTGGTCCTCATTTTTATAATTGTTATTTTCTTTTTCCTTATCATTTTTTTATTGAAATTTTTTATGTATCAAATTTGGTCCTCATTCTTTTGATTGTTACTTATTTTATTTGAAATAATTTATGAAATGTTAATTATTATTATTTTAATTTCTTCATCTTTCATTTTTTTTTATTTTTTAGATTTGATCTCTATTATTTTGATTATTATTTATCTTATTTGAGATAATTTAAGAAATTATTTTTTTTTTCAATTTCATTCTCATTCAACTTTTTAATTTGTAAGATTTGTTCCTCATTATTTTAATAAACTTGAGAAAAATAAAACATTAATAAGTTATTTTCCAGCTCATTTACCATGACATAACCAAACACTGGAAAGTGTTTTCCAACTTATTTTCCATTACACTACCAAATATCGGAAAATAATTCACTTTCCCGAAATTCACTTTCCAAAAGAAAACTACATTCCTGCAAACAAACAAGGCCTTAATAAAAGCTTCGTGTATATCTGTATAATGACAATAATGTCCCGAGATAAAAGGATCGGTGAGGGAGTTCCATTTGTGTTACGGTGAATCATACTGTTTTAACCTTGAATTTTGATTTTCAATTATGTAATTTTCTTTTTTTTCTTTATTTTTTCCTAAGAATATATTTAGAAAGTTTGTTTTCGTGTTAATAATTGTAATGTGTTAATATATATATATATATATATATATATATATATATATATATATATATATATATTAACAATCGGGATGGCTCGAGACACTGGGAGAAGGTGATGAGTGCTGGTTGGAAGACAGCTAGAATGGGGTCCATACCATGAGCACTAACAATCTGGCAACAGCCACTTGTCATGATATGATTGGGTGGCGCGGAGGGAAGCAAAACGCGTAGAATGGTTCTCCTATTTTAGGAGACGGTGACTTGCCAGCACGTATGGTATTTATTTCATTTTAATCAGCATTGAATGACAAAACATAGGTTCTCGCTGTCCCCGTAAAGGATTTATTTACCTTCTCTTGCCCCCGAAAGCAGAAAGCACGACGTTCTTTTTTCTTTTTTTCTTCGATATAAATTCAAGAAAGTTGACAACCTATTAGCTCACATAGATAAAGCACACAGAAATAAAGAACGAAAAATGATAAAGTTTGGAAAAACCTCAAATTAAAATTAGCCTTTCCATGACTACTAGTGCAATGGATTTTAGAAGATTTTTTTTTTTTAGTTGGGTTGTATTGGTGTTTCACGAACCCTTCAACAGCAGGTCTTTTTTTTATTAGTGAAATATGAGAAGTGAATAATATATAACAAAAAGAATGAAAACATAAAAGAGTGCATGTTGTGTTTGTTGTGTGTGGTGTTACATTGTGGCTTGTTATTGTTACTTGGTAAGATCGGATATTTATACACCTTGGTTACATGAAATTGCCCCGAGGAGAGTGGATTTGCAAATATATCATGCGAGAGTAATCATAAAGAATAATTACTTTTACCGCGTAGGCAACATATAAAATGAGTCATTGGTTGTTGCATCACACTATTAATTGGTGAGATGAGGTAGCATCATAGTAGTCATTGGTGAGACATGTTGACGCCCACACTAATATCTCTATAATAGAGAATTATGTATGTGTTATGTAACACTAGTAAGTGGTTGTGTGGCGTCGTACTAATAAGATGTGTGCCCATGACTTTCATAACTTTTACAATAAAGAATTATGTGTGCTTCATGTAACATCAGTGAGTAGTTGCGCGATGTTGTGTTAATAAGGCATGCACTCATAACTTGTGCCAACTTAGATGTGTTAAGTGCTTGGGTGGCAATAGTACGTGCATGATAATATTTTATCGTTTTTCATTTCTTCTTCCCTCCCAACCTTGCATGATGTCCATTCAAATAAAACTGAGAACTGAATTGAAGGAAAAAGAGAATAATTGGTTGGCGAGTGTATTACAGGTGCCTACATATAAGCGAGCCCCATTAAGTTATGGTGGTGCATTTGAGATCGTCTTATCTCTGACGATGACATTCTTTGATGTTATTGGATTTGTCTCGATGAGAGCTTTCTCATAGTACAACATGTTACATCATCGAAGTCACAATGCTGCTTCAATGACTTATCTTTCCTTTCTCTTATTTTTTTTCTTTTATTTCAATTAATGAACTGGTCTTTTTCTCTCCTCTTGTTGTCCGATTTTCTTCTCTTTTTTTTTTGGACTGAAGACTAGCCTAACTATTTGGTCTTCCTTTTTTATTTTAATTGGGCCTCTAGCCCAACCAATTTGGCTAGATATGTTGTTATTCTATCTTAGTTGTTGAGCCTCTAGCCCAATAGCTTCATCAAATAGGTATTTATTTAGAGCATTAGGCCTTTTAGGCATCATAATCCATATATCATTGATATTAAAGAGAAATTATTGCTTAAGTCTTATTAAAAACAAGCATCAAGTATGTCTTAAATAAATAAAAAATAATCAAACATCGAATGTGATCGAGATTTTAGTGTTAATGCTTTGCATTTTGGTGACAATTTATTCTAGAAGTTTCTACGATAATCGATGTATAATGACACATTAAAAATCAATATTCTAAATGGTTAGTTTCCTATTTATCATAGGTTATTATTTAGTTATACAATTCTAATTGCATTAATTATTCAATTAGAGTTTTTTTCAATATTATCAAGTTTTGTAAAATTTATGTTTGCAACCTACATCAAAGGCAAGTTTCAAATATGATGAAATGACCACAATACCCTAATATATATTGTAACAAAAACACCAAAATACATATCATTTTTCCATCTCTCTCTTTCTCTTTGAAATATATTTGTTTTTCATTTATTTTGCATACAAAAATCCATCTCATAACAATTTTAATTAAACATATTTTTTAAAACCGCAACTAAAATTATTTTTCTTAAACCTATTTTTTAAAACCATAACCATAAAAGCTATCATAGTACTAAACACACATTTAAAGTGAATTTAGTTTTGTAGTAGCTTTTGTGGTTGTAATTTGAAAAAATTAGGTTTAGAAAAATTACTTTTAGTTGTAGTTGGTTTGATTAAAATATATGTTTGGTTAAAAATATAGTTGAAATTGTTGTTTAATAAAAAATATATTAAAGATGTTTGGTTGAAACTATGGTTGAAATTGATGTTGCTAATAAAATGATTAAAAAAAACATGTATTAATTTCTTATTTTGCAATTATATTAATGTATATTGGATTATTAATACATAGTAAATACAACAATGCAAATTACAATCCCACTTTTATTTTCCTATTAAACTTGCTACAATCCCATCAAGAACATAATTCATACAAGGCCTCTAGTTTCCATGGGTTTGTGAATACGGAACCACATCAGTTAAAAAATTATCAGGAACAAAATTGAAATAATGATCAAATTTTATAAATTCCATATCTTCCTGTGACTTCCTTCTAATATAGTTATGTATGTATTGTCATTGATGCCACTACAATCTAAACTTGTGTTTTGTAAGGAAATGCAGACATATTCTGCTAAATTCTCCATCTTTTTTTTCACACTCTAAATGTACGTTTTATCACATAACGTATTGGTGAGTAAGCATGATTGAATACTTTTTCCTTATTTCGTGGTTGTCCTCATCGATGAAATTCTGACAAGTAATATCTCTTACCTTTATATAGACCTAAAACTTCATACTCATTTGGATATTCATAATCAAATAAGTAGTACTTCACTGCGATAACACATAATGACTTTATAATTTATTCCCTAATAGTTACAATAACATTAATTTTTCCTTATAGAATTAAATTAAATTGTTTGTTTGTTATTATCTTCTAGTTAGTTTGGAAATTTGATATTGGGATTGCCAATTGCCTTAAGGGAAATTCGCGTATCATTTGCACTACTTTCCTATCTAGCCTAAACAAATATGAATTGCATGTCAAAACTACATGCTACCATTACTTTTTGAGTCGGCACACCTTTTATGCCAATAAATGATATTTGATTTTCTATAGATACACAAGCACACACATGTGTGCAATTGATAACTTCTATACAATTCTACATGAAAAACAAGAAGCATGAAGCATTAATTTCTAAGTAATTTGAAAAAAAAACTATCCAAATTATTAATGATAAAGAAGTATATTAGAGTTACCTTGAAATGAAGTATCTAACTTGGATTCATCGCAATTTCAAGTGGTATGTTTACAAACTCAAAATCTTTTGGTTTTATAACATCTATTACGAGAGAAGAAACTATTCTCAGAACTTTATTAAAATATCTACTAATAGTTTCTCCTCGATGTTGAAATCTTTCCTAAACTTCCCTATTTGAAGCATCTAATGTTGATGTATACAGAAACATGCCAACCTTTTCAATAGTTCTCATCTTTCTTGAAGCTTTTAACCTTCGTTGGCTTTCTAAATCAAAGAATAGACTTTAAAATATTGTTGCATCGATCCTAAATATGTTTACACATATTTCTCAATGTCCATGTAAAATTTCATTTAACCAGCGCATATTTGTGTTGTTTGAAATCATACAAGGTTCTTTATATATATAATTATTATAGTTCATTGAGTGATCTTTAATTCTACATAATACTAATTTATGATGATCAAAAGCATTTTCATCGTTATTATCATCATCCTTTTTATTGCTACCATCACCAACACAACCAACGCTACTGCTAAAGAAACACAACACAGCAACTGTTTCAATGAGTAATTCGCTTCACTATATTGATAATTATTGTGTGCAATATATACAGCAACGTGGAATCAGTTTTGGAAACAAATAAATGGTAATGCTAAAACTGTGCTATTACAATATACAAATTGCAGATTTTACGTTCCAAATATATCGTTGATGGCAGAGTCTGTGCCATGATTTTCTGCTATTCCTTCTTTGTGTTGATTTGAGCAGATTCTCTGCATGTTTCCCTGATACGCCCCCGCAAGATTGAGCTTCCATCGGCAAGACCAATCTTGTTACGTAACACAATTGTTCTTTGTTTGGACAGTGGCTTGGTTAACAAATCAGCGAGTTGGTCTTGTGTGTGTACATGTCTAACCTGAAGACTTCCTTGTTGCACTAAATCTCATACAAAGTGGAGATCAATTTGAATATGTTTCATGCGTGAATGGTTCACTGGATTGAAGCCGAGGTGCGTGGCTCCTAGATTATCACATAACAATGAGAGGAGAGTCTTGGATTGGAAATGCAAGTTCTTTGAAGAGATTGGACAACCAAATTGTTTCGAGGCCGCATTAGCCGGTGCCGGTATTCAGCCTACGTTGAGGAGCGTGCAACCGCTCTCTGTTTCTTGGATATCCATGAAATGGGATTAGGTCCTAAGAAACTGATGTATGCAGACGTCGACGTGCGGTCATCCACGTTCCCAGCCCAGTCGGCATCAGAATATGTGTGTAACACCGAAGGTCCAGCTACGTGAACTCGAATACCATAGAAAATGGTTTGTTTTAAGTATCGTAGAAGCCGTTTGGTTCTTTGTCCGTGAGTTGTAGTGGGCTTGTGCATAAATTGAGAGAGTTTATTGACTTCCAAATGAAATATCTCGGGCGCGTCAAAGAGAGGTATTGAAGGCCGCCCATAATGCGGTGAAATTCGAGCTATCCACGGCGAAGAGTGCCATCAACCGGTTGAAGGGACCGTGATGTGGACAGAGGCGTGGAGATATCTTTGGCACCGCTCATGTTCTTTGTTAGCTAGAAGCTCACGAATATATTTATGTTGTGTGAGGAATAAGCCGGCCTTGGTGGGAATGACTTCAACACCCGGAAAAAGTGAAGAGGTCCTATATCCTTGAGAGAAAACATATCTCCTAGCTGTTGAATGAAGGTGGTCACAAGCGTGGGATTGTTTCCTGTTATGACAAGATCATCAACATAAACCATGAAAGTAGCGAGATTGGATTCATTCTTTGTAAATGAATAGAGAAGAGTCGGCCTTGGAGGTGTGGAATCCCATCCGAAGAATAGCGCTTCGAAGTCTTTGTATGCCAAGCTCTAGGTGCTTGTTTAAGGCCATAGATGACCTTATTCAACCTGAGACATGGTTAGGTTTGGATAAATCTACGAACCCGGAGGCCGCACCATAAAGACAGTTTCAGTTAATGCACCATTAAGAAATGCATTGTTAACATCCATTTGACGTAATTCCCAGCCACACATGACTACAATAGATAATACAGCACGTATAGTTGCTGGTTTGACTACAGGGCTGAACGTTTCCGTATAATCAACCCCTGGACGTTGATGGAAACCCTTAGCAACAAGGCGGGCTTTGAATTTATCGACAGAGCCATCTGCATTCCTTTTTACCCGAAAGATCCACTTGCAACCCACGGCTGCACAGTTGGGAGGTAATGGCATTAGGTCCCATGTTCCATGTTTCATTAGAGCAGTGAGTTCATTTGACATAGCCTCACGCCAGTGAAGTTGAGTAATGGCTTGGCTCACACAAGTTGGTTCTAAGGTCGGGGAAGAGGGTGTTTGGTTACTGTGTGAAGTTGTTTAGGTTTGAAGATTTGGTTCATGGAGCGTGTGGTCATGGTGCGGGTGCGATGAGGAGTATTTACGGGTGGGATAGGACTGGAAACAATAGAATGTGAAAGAGGAGAAATTGGACTATGCAGTTCAGTAGGGTGAAGAAGGGGGTGTTGTTCCAAATTTAACGAAGACGCAGGGGTATTGAAATTACCTGGGAAGGATGCAACAATGGCAGGGGAGTCTTCCGGAGACAGTGATGAGGCTGGTGTTGTGGAGACCATTGGTGGTGGCACAACGATCTGTGGGAAACCAAAATGCAGTGGAGTGACTTGATGACTGGCTGGACTAACCGGTTTGGACAGGATTTGCGAGGAGGTGCAGTGATATTGAGTTTCATCAAACAATACATGACGAGAGATAAAGAATTTGTGTAAATGAGGATCAAAACATTTATATTCATTTTGAGTAGATGAATAACCAAGAAAAATGCATGCTCTGGATTTTGGTTGCATTTTATTTGAATTATAGGGACGTGTGAGGGGATAACAAATGCAGCCAAATTTTTTTAATTTTAAATAACTTGGGGTTTGATCAAAAAAAGCTTCAAAAGGTGATTTGTGTTGCAGGAGTGGTGTGGGTTATCGGTTTATAAGGTAGGATGCTGTCTGAAAAGCATAGGGCCAGTACGAAAAATCAAGTTTTGCATCTTGAAGTAGTGTAAGGCCCGTTTCCACAATGTGACGGTGACGACGTTCGGAAGCGCCGTTTTGTTGAGGGGTGTATGGAGCAGTGGTGTAGTGAGTAATGCCATGACGTGAGAAATAAGATTTTAAAGCAATAAATTCACCTCCATTGTCAGAGTAGAGTGTTTTGATTGGTTTTTGAAAACGGGTTTCAACAAACTTTTTGAACTGTGGAAAAATATTGGAGACACCGGATTTAGTTGCCATTGGATAGAACCAAATATATTTTGTATAGTGATCCACAAAAATAAGATAGTATCTTGAACCATCAATTCCAAGTATAACTAGTCTGGGGCCCCACACATCCGTGTAAATAAGTTCAAGAGGTGCATGGCTTTGAAGACTGGTGCCACGAAAGGATTGTTGATGTATTTTATTAATGGAACAAGAATGACATAAAGATGAAAATTTTTTTTGCGATGAAATGGGAAGGGAAAAATTCTTAACAAGATGATGAACAATTTTGAGTGAAGGATGCCCAAGATGCTTGTGCCATCCATCAATGGAAGTCCGTTCATGCACATTAGCAACCTTTTGGGGCGTCACCATTGAATCCGGAAAGATATAGATGCCATTGTTACACGCTCCTTTTAGTAGAATCGCCCCCGTGGTCGCGTCCTTCATAAAAAAATGAAAAGGATGAAGTTCAACAAAAACATTATTTTGTTTGGTAAAATGATGGACGAAATTAAATTTTTGCGAAGATTTGGAACATAGAGGGTGTCATGGAGTGTAAAGTTTTGGTGGGTAGACGTCAGAATTCAAATAACCAACATGTGAGACTCGCCAAACCCGAGCCATCACCGAGTATTACTTCATCGGTTCCATCATATTCGGAATGAACAGATAAATTAGAAAGATCACCCGTGATATTATGTGAAGCAGCCGAATCAAGTAACCAATTGTTGTTCTTCCCGTAGAGGTTGTGGCACAATTGGACGATACATTCTCTGGATGAAACGAGGACGAGGACTTTGCAACGTGACCAAATTGGTCACATATTTGGCATTTAGGCCGAGAACGTCTATTAAAGTTGTTGGCTCGCGCGAATTAAAACGACGTCCATCACGTTGAGTGCCACTAAAATTTCTCTGTCTTTGGAACCATGATACCCCGGGGGTTGTCATTTGGTTTGGGGAACCACCGTTGACTCCTCTATAATTAGAAGACTTCGTCTTTGTGTAGTTGGCGAAAGCTACTAGGTCTTTGCGTTCTTTGTTTCCAAGCGCCTCGGATATGCCTCATGTCCCACCAAATAGATCATGCAACTCCTCAAATGTCAATGGTGATTCTCGGGCTCGAATAGGCGCTACAATCTCCCGAAATTCTGAACCTAAACCATTCAATACATAAAGCGTTAGGTCATCATCCGAAATTGAGTGATCAATAATGGCTATTTCATCGGCCCGGGGTCTTCACGAGCATGGAGATATTCCGTAATTGACCGGTGTCCACGCTTTGGATTAAGGTGAGTTCCTCCTTTAACCGCATAGCACGAGTTCTTGATCGGCTAGCATATAGATTTTTCAGCTTTTTCCAAGCTTCATGAGATGTTTTTGCTTGTAGCAATGAGTGGTGTGATTGAGGATGATGTGGAGGCTAGAATAGCACTCAGAATAAGTTTGTCCTGCCGGACCCAGTAGAGCTTGCAGAGCTCATCAGTGGCTGTGCTAGAGGAGGAGGGACACAGAAGTGTGCCTTCGACATAGTCGAGTAGATCGTAACCAATAAGAAGTGCTTCAAATTGAGCACGCCATTGAGGGAAGGTGGAAGGGGTTAATTTTTCATTGATCTGTGCTTTGTGATATTGAAGGCAATGAGTGGTTTGTCTGTGGAAAAGGGTTGGGTATTGAGAGTGAAATTTGGGTTTTGATCGGAGGATGATGACATGGTGTTTTGGATCGGTGATTCGTTAGAATTTGAGTGCTCTGATACCATAAAGAAACACAACACATCAACTGTTTCAATGAGTAATTCGCTTCACTATATTGATAATTATTGTGTGCAATATATACAGCAACGTGGAATCAGTTTTGGAAACAAATAAATGGTAATGCTAAAACGTGCTATTACAATATATCAAATGCAGATTTTACGTTCCAAATATATCGTTGATGGCGTAGTCGTGCCATGATTTTCTCGCTATTCCTTCTTTGTGTTGATTTGAGCAATTTCTCCGCATGTTTCCCTGATAACCGCCACCACCACCATAATTAACATAATCAACAAAATGATTTATTACATTATCATAATCTCCATAAAAAAAGCATTAAACCATTCAGCATCCATATCTATAATGAGATATAATTTCTTGTATTTATGAGTAGAATAAATTATAAGAGACTATTAGTTCTACAAAAAATTTAAATAAGGAAAATAACTAACAAGAAACTAATTTATTATTTTATGGAAAAGTTTATTAGAATTATGATAATAATTGAACATAATTGTTTACTTATGTTTTGAAGTTGTGAGATGTGTTTTTTATTTTTTATTTTTTTTAATAACTCCATAATTAATAATATGGGTCATAATGTTTCACATCATCATCTTAAATTTATTTTGTATTTTTTATTTGCATTTTTCTGTTGTTGACTATGGCTTCACAAAAAGATTGTTGCATAGCAAGAAATTCAAGAAATAGAGATAATAAAAGGTTTAATAATGAACTAATTATTTTACCAGTAATGAAAATAGAAATAACAGATAAAAATCTATATTACTTTTCTATTAGCATCAAGGTTTGTTTAACATTATATGAAATACACAAACACTATTATTTATGTCTACCATAGTTTGTTATATCCTTCATTTAGTTAATCATTATTTCCTTCATATCCTATATTAGAACTTAAATGGGCCTTTTGTACCTACAAAACACTATCACTTTTCTTATCTCATTGTATTCACTATCCAATTATCACTAGAAAATACCTATCTTGTTACATTCATATACAATGTACCTTGAACTTGTATTCCTTAAAAGACAATAGTTACACTGGTTACTTTTCACTTGTAGTAAAATTATTTAACCATTGTCAGACAAACAAAATGGATGCATTTGACTTGTATTATTCCTTAACTATAATGATAGTTTCAAAGACTGGTAATTGATAAATAAAAAAATAAAAAAATGTTACTTGTTAAATGTTACTTATTTATGTCTACACAACAAGCTCTAATTAACTTTCAATTGTTTACTTATGAATGTAAAATATTAACTTTGAAAGTGACATTGCAAATACGCTCGCAATACAATATTTTATATAGGAATGGATGCATATATAAACATAGTTGAATATTAGTTGTTGAAGCGCAAAACTAACTTTCAAAGGTTACTATTCTCACCTAAAGTTCTCATCCAATACCTCTCTTCAATGTTACACCATTTCTTATTACTATCAGTAGAGGAACAATTATTCTTTGTCAAAACGCTATCAACTAGTCGATCCAAGCATGAAAATAACTATGCTTCCATTCCAAAAACCTTTTTGTTTTCACCTTGAATTGTAGAATATAGTGTTGCTGTTTTTCTTGCCACTACTATGGTTGTTATTGTTGTTTGCAACGTTGAATCTAACTATCATGTTACTCATATCATCAACAAATTAGAAATATCATCATCTTTTGAATCATCACTTATTTCCTCCAGATTAATATCAACATCATTAGCATTGTTCACTCCATCATCCCTGCCATCTTTATCATGCACCATTCCTAAAGAGGGAGCCAAAACATATAGTTCAACATGCCTAAACTTGTTTGCTCCTCTGATTTCCTACATAAGAAAAAATTAAATATAATTAATTAAACTTAATGATGAAATGCTTCAATAAGATAAATGAAATTGAAAAGATGAAGATCCTAACAAATAACCTCGAGTTTTGCTTTCCACCACTTATCAATTGTAAAAATAGTTCCTAATTCACTACTCTAACAAACTTTAGTTTTAGAAATTAACTTTTTCCATATCCTCCAATACCTTTTGATATCATCCCATTTATTCTTCAATTGTGCCTTGGTCAAAGCATGGTCAGCCTGCTCTTCAAAGGCAATAACCATAAATTTCCAACCAGTTTGTCAAAATGAGTATTTGGCCTCGTGCCCTTCTCAATAGTTTTGATGTAAATGTCATAGAAAGTATACAACACTTATTTAGTCTAAGAAGCTTTGTCTTCACTTTTAGAACCTTTAATTGCTTTGTTCGATAACCTATTTCAAAACATACAATTAAGCATTTAATGTCTTAAGTGTAATCTAATCATTAACTAGAAGAGTAAACATGTTTGATTTTATTGTATAATTTAGAATTTGTGAATTAAAACAATGGAATTAGTGTATAGTATGGCACATTAAATTTCTTTCAAATATAGTAGAAAAAAGAAGTCTACCTGTTTTCAAATAAAGATATGTAAGGATTGCTTTGTTAACAATAGTTGTAATATTGAATACGAGGCCTAATAAAGAGATAGTATGATAAAACATTTTGTTGATTTACATAACAATTTCAATTTAATTAAGAAGTGTTAAGAATACAAATAATTCATTACAATGGCCCATGTTCTTGATCCTAATTTCATTAGTTTTTATGTGCTAATATAAGAATTCCATTTTTATTAAAAACACTTAAGATTTAATATTTTTAATAGAGGAGAGGTAGTTTAGTTTTGTTATAAATCAAGAGACACTATCCCTAATAATTACGGAAAAGGTACACAAAATAACACCACAAATTAAAAAACATTAAGCTAAAGACAACTAAGTATACTATAGCGTGAGGAAAAAAAAAGAAACACCAATAATGAACAAAATAATTTGCCCAAAATAGCTTGAAAGAAACATATAACAAGTAGGGGAATGTTGTCTAAAATTACCACTAGAAAACTGTTTTATACTACCTTCACTTCTATGATCAAAACCACCTTGATCTCCAAGTTGATTAACATTTGGTTTGCTTGCTGCCTGACTTGATGCATGTTGTAGTGGATGTTGATGGTGCCTTGGATTCTACGTTTCTCTCTGCTGGTTATTTGTAGGCCATGCTAAGTATGCTGATGGATGATGGCAGTTGTTGCTCCTGCCCAGTACTGTGCTCCATTCTTTGGTTGTTGTTTGCTTACGCTAGCAAGGTTATATGCTATGCTTTTATCGTGGTTCTCTCCTTGTGTATGGTGAAGGCTGCGGGTTGTTGTCTGAAGTAGTCTTGGCTGGCTACTAGGTAGTACTGTTACTCTATTCAGTTTTTTTGGTTATTTTGTTTGGTTAGGTTGGGCACCTCCTCTCTGATTAGGTTCCCCATGTAACCAATGTCTGCCTCCTCCTTTGGTTTGTAGCTCCTTTTTAGATGAGCTTGATGTAATTATTTTATCAGGGAGCTTGTTTCCTTTTGTATATCTCTGTACATGAACTTGCTGGTCCCCCAGTTTATTTTATTTTGATCTTTTAAATACACTTACATTTTGATAAAAAAAAAATACAAAAAGGAACATCATTGTTAGAACATGAGATCTAAAGTAAACTAGTCTAAAAACCTTAAGTAAACTAAGAAATCAACAATACCCTATGTTTGAATTGATTAAAAATATAACTATGAGTTAAGGATTCATGAAGAAAAAAATTGATTACTTGTTTGAAAACCTCTTATCCGTTGTTTATATTCACTATTTGAGTTGTTCTTTTTCTTGCTTCACAACAAAAACCAATAAGGAGCAATTTTCATTCTTGCCATCATATAAAATAAAAGTTGAAAGAAAAAACACAACACCATTAACACACATGTAAATATGATATAAACCTAAATATGTAATAGATCTTTGAAGAGATAGCAAAGAAGAAGGTGAATTCAACATGAGAAACAAGAACAAAACATCTGAAATAAACAAAATTGAAGGGTAAAATTACTTCATGATGTTTACTTATAAAGATCTATTGAGATAAGTGATAATGGAATTGATGGGTTTGTCTTCACCCTAGAGAAAAAGAGAAAAGACAGATATATCTGATGGAAGAAAAAGAGGGTTCTTGAAAGAAGATAAGGGTATTTTGGTTTTTTTTTTTTTTAACAACGGTTCTTTCTCTTTATCTTTTTTTACAAATATTGTCGATGGGGAGAGAATAAACTAAGGTCTGACCTCAGGATTTTGATCTACACATTAGAGAAGAAAAGAAATGGTGAAGATGAGGGTTTTTGAAAGAAGATGAGGGTATTTTGGTATGTTTTTTTTACAATGGTTATTTCTTTTTTTTCTTGTAAAAGTTATTTGTGGAGAGAGAATAAGCTGAGGTCTAACCTTAGGATTTTGATCTACACACTAAAAAAGAAGAGAAACGACAGACAACTCTGATGGAATAGGATGGGGGTATTTTGGTTTTTTTTTTTTACAATGAATACCTCTTTTTTTCTTGTAAAAGTTATCGGTGAGGAGAGAATAAGATGAGATATGACGTCAGGAAAAACAAGAGCATAATGCTTCAAATGAAACTATGGTTAGACCTTAATTTAAATGGGACCCACACTTTAAAGGAAACTGAACAATTAATTTTTATGGTTGGATCATGATCCTCAACAACTGTCACACTACTAAACACCGTCCTATCTAATGAAATTACTAATAAAATAATCATATTGAGATTATATATATATAAAAAAATCTTCCAACAACAACTAAAAGACTACAATAATATATAAAGTAAAATAATTTAATTTAATTTAACTATTTTATCTTTGATTTGAATAATATCATGAAAATAAAGATTATAACTATAATTATAATAAAAATTAAATAAATAAACTTTTTATGTCAACGCAAGCTGTACCTGGTTTGCATTATAAATATAGGCTAGGCATATCAGCAGCTACCTAAAACACATGTAAGTTGATCATGGTCGCAATGTTTATGTGTTGATAGTGTAAGCAATTATCTAATTGCAAACATGAACAATCAAATAAATTCATAATACCTATAATCTTAGAACTTCAAGATTTTCACATTCAAATACATATTTAAAGAAAACTTTAAAAGAAAGCGTTCTTGGATCTATAGTAAACCCCTTAAAGATTGAAATCTCGTATGTGGATCGATGAAGAAAATGGTGTTTCTCTTCTGACCCCTTGAGTGCTTTTCGTAAGTCTTTGATGGAATAAAACATACTGTTATGGGTAAGAGAAGACCAATTTTCTAAAGAGACACCTTATTTAACCATAAAAAGCTACTTCTCAAAATTGACCATAAAATTCCAGTATTAATATTGAGTTTATTATTTCATGTAACATATAGATGCATGAACATTATAAATTTTAAATTTATCAACAAACATTTACAAAATCCCTTTCCATTTAATACTTTCTTGAGGACTCAATCCGCGGCTTTGAGTGCGATCCATCTGTATATTTCTTGCCTAAACGTGGCTCCAGCAACCCAGAAACTTGGTATTATCACGACATCAGTTTCTATGTCATGCAATATCAATCATGGGCGTTATGTCAACTGTCGTGTTTCCCTCACCATGTGCTGGCCGTGGGCTTTTCTTCACCAACTTGAGAGTTGAGACAGAACCTTCCCAGCTCCCTCACGCACCTCAAATGAGACACAAAATACCAACTTATTAGCGTCTGATATTTAACTGTTTGTTGCTAAACTGATATGATATCATACGATCATTGTCCAATTTGTAAAATATTGTTCTTGTCTCATGAGCTTATTTCGTGGTATAGCAATGCCCGCGGTTTTGTCCCAGCAATATTTGACCATGGATTTCTGTCGTTTTCACATTGTTTTTTTTAATGTAAGAATATTGACTGCGTATGAGATTACACAAGCACCGGACATTTATTGATAGTGAGATGCTCTACATGCAGAGGAAGCACCTTCGTATTGTTTGCCGCCGCAGATAAATAAATGTCACGGTGCAGGATTTAAAAAGAACTAGCCAGCTAGATAATTAGTACACGAGAGTCGAACATTGATCGCAAGCAAAGATTTTAGTTTCAGCATACTAAGATGTTTTTGTCTTCCTATCAACAGGTTGGCACCTTTTCTTTTATTATTATTTTTTTCGTCTTACTGTCAACAGGCTGGCACTTCTAACATATTATTCTATTATCAATTGATTACCAAACCTTTTGATTTTGTCAATTTTACTCCAAACATATGAACATTGAGCAATGCACCCCTCAACCCTTCTATTATTAATGATGTCGTGGCCTAGTGGGGGAAGAGACTTGTTCTCTTTCTCTGTACCCGGGTTCAATTCTCTCTATGCATGTTTGTTACTCCCGCGGTGCCTTACTTGCTCACTGGGCTTGCAGGGTGTTCAATGGGTCCGGAAATTAGTCGTGGTGCGTGTAAACTGACCCGGACACCTCGAGTTATAAAAAAAATAATAGTCAAATATTTTTATCCAGAAGTGTGTCTCCATTAAAAGCATCAAAGTAAACTCCAATCTACCATAACAAATAGTAAATTTAAACCAAAATGTGCTTAAGATTAGCACCTAACTTTTTGTTTGTTTTCATAATTTTTGTATTACGTGTAGTCATGTTGTTAGAATTTTTGGCATAGACCTAAAACTAAACATACGGTCCAGTTTAGAGTTATATAATATAAACACATGACTTGGATGGATTTTGTCTCCATCAAGAAGACGAAATTATTCCACCCAATTTTTCCTTTAGTAACAGACGCCCCTATAATTTTTAGACGGAGTTTGTCTTTGCAATACAACCATACTATTAAAAAATTATAATTTTTTTTATTTTAAATTAATTTTTTTTTTTTGGATTGTTTTAATGTAATTATATCCAAAATAAAATATTAAAATAATAAAAATATTATTTTAATGTATTTTCAAGTGAAACATATTTTTAAAAACAACGTTACTATAATCCCAAACATACTCTTAATGGTATTACTTAGGTAAAATGAAATAAAGGATCAAGATCAACAACCATTCCTCTCTCTGGACGAACTATCTTAGTTGAAAACATACACATCTAGGTAGCTCCTCATAAGCTTCTAGCTTTTGATACTCAAGTTGACCAAATACTTATGAGACATATCAACTCGTTATTGTTATACCCTTAACAACTCAGGGCCATATCCGTAGCTCTATCCTAAGGAGTTCTTCTCAATCAATTACTTTTGTTAGGAATTTAACATATTAGGGCTTAGTGCAATTGTAAGTGGAGCTTCCACCATTGATAACAGTGAATATCTCGATCATTCTTCGCTTTATAAGCAAGCTAAGGAGGTAAGTACTATTGAAAACATATATTTTTGCTAGAGATGAAGATATGATCAACAATAATTTCTTTGCAACATTACTACTTTTAACAAAATGATGCAATATGTGTTTGATCGAATGGAGAAAATCACCATTTGCTGAGGGAAAAACCAATCCTTAACCGCTCGATTTCCTTCCACCTCCTCTAGTTTTGTTTAACCATAAGTACCTAGACCACTTGCACAAATTTCTTAGACCAATATAAAGACATTGACCAAGAATCAAATATGAGGTTATGACTCTTTGGATCTTTATTAGCTAAAACAAATTTTCAATTGTATTTTAATCTACCACCAAAATCTATACAATCATGAACAAGTATGGAAAATAATTTCATTAAAAGTTTCTATCATATAGAGCTAGAGATGACTTTTATAGATTTGACTAATCTTGTCTACCAACCTTGAAGAATCAATCAATGCTTATTTTCAATGGTTCATGTAAAAAACACTTGAAGTGTTCTGCATATATACCAAAAGCTAACTATATCCAAATGATTTTGAAAATGATGAATTGGCCATACAAAAGAAACTTATTAGGTAGAAGTTCAAAGATGTATGATCCTTTACTAATAAGGTTTCTGATATAAACCTTGTGAATATAAAGATCTAAAAATTCACAATCAAATTAACTCTTTCCAGTAAAGCTAAATTCATACTTGTTATTTAGTTTGACACAATAATAATAATCTATACGAAGACACCAAGACTATAAGTAACCAAGCCTCCACACAATGTCTATAAAGAGACACAAATGAGAAATATAAAAGAAGACATGAAGCTTGGCTAATTCTTCAATAAGTCATAGTAGTTCATTGAAATACCAAGAAATATGAGCAAAACCTCTTACACACAATAGTAATTACTGAAATCAAATTTCATCTTAAAAAAACTAAATACAAGCTAAATAAACTTATTTATAATAGGTAAAAACATTCTAAATAATGCTGGAAAATAATAAAAAAGTTTTAATACAGTTCCTGCACAGTAGCTTCTGGACCTTATCTCAAGGCCTTTCTAATGACCGATAGCCTTGAAATATTAACCCATTATAGAACAAGACCTCTGAAAACTTCTGATAAATCTTAGCTCAATCCAATGGTTGTATTAAAAACTATTCTTGTTAGGCTAAAACTATGCATTAGGAAAAATAAACTTTTAACTACCAAAATTAATTAGCCTATGAAGTTTATTGATAAGGACCTTCTTGTGCATGAATTAAATTGATTAAGGTTTGATCTTCACTTGTTGATGTTGCCTCCTTGAAACCCACCTTGACCTAAATATTTTGAATAAACCCATTGAATACATCTTTAAGCTTCTTTGCTTTTGATTTTGTAATTGACCCCAATTGGGACTTGCAATGAATCTTTTGGTATAATCTTGATCATGTTATCCCCTTTCTCTTTAAAAGGATTCATCCACAAATCCTCTCCTACATCAAACAAAAAGAGATAAGAAATATTGAAAGTAACATTAGCACCATAATTACTTGGTAGATCCACGTTGTAAACATTATCATTAATTCTTTCAAGGATTTTGAATGATCCATCTCCTCCTGACATCAACTTAGATCTTCTTTATTGAGAAAGTCTCTCTTTTTGTATATGCATACAAACTCAATCACTTGGTTCAAAATAATCCTCTCTCCCTTTATTAGATTTGAATGCATATTACTCATTATATATATATATATACCGCCTTATATTGTCACATAGAGCCTTTACTACCCCTTTTCATTAATAGGTAAAGGAAACAAATCCAAAGGAGTCCAAGGTTTAAAGCCATATACAATTTCAAAAGAAGAATAATCAGTAATAGAATGTTTCATTAATAGGTAAAGGAAACAAATCCAAAGGAGTCCAAGGTTTAAAGCCATATACAATTTCAAAAAAAGAATAATCAGTAATAGAATACACACTCCTATTATAAGTAAATTCAATAAATGACAGACAAACTTCCTAGTTTTTCAAATTCTTTTGCATGATAATTCTTTACAATGTAGTTAAAGCCCTATTAACTGCTTCAAAGATGATATCTATTTATGGATGAAAAGTATTAGAAAATAACAATTTTGTTTTCTAATTTTCCCTGCAAAACCTTCTAAAAACAGCTAAGAAATTTAACATCATGTTCATACACAATACTCCTATGTACTCCATAGAGTGGAACAATTTCCCTAGAGAATAAATTTATTATGTTAGAGGCATCATCAATTTTATGATAAGATATAAAATGTTATATCATAGAAAACTTATCCACAACTACAAAAATAGAATCCCTACCCTTTTTGACCTAGGCAAACCTTGTATAAAATCCATAGATATATCAACCTAAGGTTTCTTAAGCACTAGAAAAGAAGAATATAAACTACACGGTAAAATTTTAGACTTAGCTTGTCTACATGTTATGCATCTATCAAAAATTCTTCGCACATCTTTTTTCATCTAAGGCCAATAAAACTGCTTATGCAAAATATCTAAAGTCTTAGCACCCCAAAGTGTGCCATTAATCCACACCCATTAGCTTCATAGAACAATTAGGTACACATAATCTCTTTTCTTTGAATAAATATTCAGGAAATTCAATCTTTTCCATACACAAGTCACACTTTTTTCAGATTAACATATAAACAATCTTTTCACAAAGCAACCAATACATTCCTTAAATGTTCAACATGCTCCTTTAAATTCTTGCTTTAAATCAAAATATCTTAAAAATAAACAACAATGAACTTACCTATAAAATTTCACAAAGCATGGCTCATTAATCTCATGACAATACTAGGTGCATTAGTTAGTTCAAAAGGTATAACTAACCACTTATACAACCATATTTAATTTTAAAAGTAATTTTTCATCCACCTCCCTCTTTCATTTATATTTGATGATATTCACTTTTTAAATCAATCTTAGAAAACATACAAGACCCATACAATTCATCTAAAATATCATTAAGTCCAGGAATTGAGTGTCTATATTTTACCGTAATAATGTTAATGGCATGACAATCAATACACATCCTCTAAGTCCTATTCTTTTTTGGTACTAACAATACTAGAATATGGACTCATACTTTTTTCTTAAGTACCTTTTTGTTATTAATTCTTCCACTTGCCTTTGAAGTTCCTTGTCTTATTATGATTACTTTTATAGGTTGGTCGATTAGATATAGATGCTCCAGTTACAAAATCAATTTGGTGCTTAATTTTCCTAATAGTTGGCAACCCACTAGGAATTTCATTAGGAAAGATGTTTTTAAAGTCTAGTAATAAAGAAACACATATTAGAAAGCCAATGATCATGGTAATTAGTTTTAAAATATGCCATTAATAAAGAAATACACATCACTTATACACTAATAAAATTATAGGCATGTTAGAAAAATAAACATTTTTAATCTCACTCCTACTTGCATAAAAATTAACATGTTTTTTTTTTACTAACTCTTTTCTTTCTCACCTTCCATTCTTCTCTCATCTCCTAGTTGAATCCTTATTAACTCCTATTATAGTCGAATCTAACATTCTTCTCTTTTAGCTCACTTTATCTTTGCTCTTCCTCACATCCTTACATGGTTAATCTTTTTCTTTGGCTTTACCTTTTCCTTTCAATTTCAATTGGTCTTTTTACACTTGTCTAAGGGACAATGGTACAAGTACAATTGTCTTCCCATCCTTTTTAAGAGTATACTTGTTCTTGAACCCATCATACTTGTTTTTTCTATTAAATTGCCAAGGTTTTCCAAACAATAAAGAGTAGTATGCATAGGCACAACATCACACAACACTTCATCCTTATATTTTCCAAACCAAAAAATAAACCAAAACTTGCTTAGTAACTTTTATTTCTTCACAATCATTCAACCATTGAAGTCTACAAGGCTTTTTATGTTTAATAGTGTTCAAATTTAATTTTGTAACAAGTGTATTATTAGTAACATTAACCCAACTCCCACAATTAATAATCATATTACATACCTTATTATTTATATGACATCTAGTATGAAATATGTTCTTCCTTTATCGCTCTATATCATCCTCTTTAATCTAAACATTAAGTGTTCTCCAAATTTCAACTGGATACTCAACATCACTATAGTCCTCAAATGTTGGCTTGTCATTCTTATTGGATTTGTCACTTTTAGATTCAATATCCTCATTCTCTCTCATAGCCATAATTTTTTTGTTTGGACATTATGAAGCTATATTTTCACTCCCTAAACACTTGAAACATTTAATATCATAGTTATAATTAAATGGGATCTCAACTTTACCTTTTGTTTTAGTGGCTGAATCTTTTCTCCAAGCCTTGGATGGTTTAGCTTTGTTGCCCATAGTATTCAAAATTGATATGGAAGCCTTCCTTTCTTTCTCCTATAATTTAGCCTTTAAAATGAAAAGGAATTTGAATTACCTTCTTCAGTTGTATTGCCCTTTCTCTTCAACTTGCCTCTCTATTTTGGTAGCCATATGAATTATATCTTCAAACTCAACATCATGTTACAACTCAATCACATTAGCTATCTCTTTATTCAATCCATTTAAGAACATTGCTATTATAACTTCTCTATCCACCATAACATTAGCTTTAATCATGACAATCCCTATTTTCTTGTGGTAATCCTCCACTCTCTTAGAAACTTGAGACAAACTCTACAATCTTTGATATAGTTCCATCCTAAGTCTATATAGGTCTCTCCTCTTTCCTTCTCTTTTCTAAGACAAGTTGATCCCACCAAATAATAGCATAGTCAATAAACTCAATAACAATAAGATTAATTTTTACCTCAAAGTAATTGTGACAATAAAAAATCAACTTAATTTTTTCCCTCTCTAAATAAGCTTCTAAATCATTTTTGCATTGAAAATCCAAAATATTCATCTTAATATTGCCTAAATCTATATCCAAACCATCTTGAAATCCTTCCTCCGTATTGACTCTCCTATGACCGAATTGCTCAAGTGGCTAAACTTCGTTAGGCCTTTGGTTTCTATGTGGCCACAACCTACCACCATTGTTATCATCAAAATCCTTGGACTTGTTATTTGTATTTTTAGTTATAGATTTTTTAAAATGTGAATTACCTCATCTCACATACCTTATTCCTTTCAAACCCTTATGGTTTGACCCATCTCAAAGACTTGCCACTTCAGTTCTCAAACCATCCATCCTACTCATTGCTTCTCTCATGTTTCACATAAATTTTCAACTTTACACTCTAATATGCTCACTTTCACCTTTTACCACTCAATTCTCAAGATTTTAGCTCTTTAAGAAACTAATTCACAACAAATCAAAGATTAATATCTTTATGGAGCAATCAAATAATGTAAAGACTCAAGAAGTAATAAAGACTGAAAATTATCAATACAAAATTATGAATATGAAAACACGAGTATGAATATGAATTCATACGAAATATGAACTATACAAAGATAAAAGAGTACAAAGACTAAGAGGATAATGAAAAAAGATTTAACAACTCAAAATAACAATAACATTTGCATTTTTCTAAAAAAAAAAAAAGCAATGATGCAAAAACTACCCTTTTATAATTTTTAAGATATCCCAACCAAGAAACCTAAAATATCCTAAATCAAGATTTATCTCCAACAAACCCCTAGAATCAAGATTCTTTTTAGATTTAAAGCAAGTGGTTGAACTTTATGTTTATTTGAATCAAGTTTTTCAAACCTAAAAACTTTCTTGTAATTTTCTTTGTTTTTTTTTTAAGACTTTATTTAATCAAGATCACAAGTATTTTCCTTTATATATATATATATATATATATATATATATATATATATATATATATATATATATAACTTGATGTTGCAATTAGGTTTTAGAGAAGATAAATAACTCGACAACAATGAAGTATGTGAAAACTTGAAGATAAAAGGGATATAATCTAATTTCGAGTCTTGTTTTAATACCAACTAATGTGAACCCCATAGATATAAGATCCTGAAATCCAAAATTAAATCAATTCTTCCTAAAAAAAGCTAAATTTAGGCTTGTAATTGAGTTTGACACAACAATAACTTGTATCGAGGCACCAAAACTATACATAACTAAACCTCTACCCAACATTTATAAAGAGATGAAAACAAGAAGTATAAAAGATGTTATGAAACTTGGTTAATTCTTCAACAGGTCAGAGTAATTCAATGAAATCAAAAAATTATAAGCAAAACCTTATACACATAATAATAATTGTTGAAATCAAAGGTTGTATAAAAAAAACCTAAATACAAGCTAAATAACCCTATTTATAATAGATAAAAATATCCTAAACAATGTTAGAAAAATAATAAAAGAGTTTTAAATAAAATAGGAAAATGTATCCTAAATCAACTAGGAAACCAATAAAATTCCCTTACAATAGCTTCTAGACCTTATTGCAAGGCCTTCATGAAGAGAGATGACCTTAAAATTTTAAGCCAATATAGAACAAGACTTGGGAAACTTTTGGTAAAATTTTATTTTGATCCAATTGTTGGATAAAAAATTATGTTTGTTAGAATAAAATTATGCACTGGGAAAAATAAACCTCTAACTGCCAAAATTAATTAGCCCGTGAAGTAGATGGACCAGGCCCCTCTCGTGTATTATTTAAATTGAATAAGATCTAATCTTCACTTGTTGATGTTGCCATCTTGAAATCCACATTTGCCTAAATATTTTGAATAAGCTCATTGAATGTATATTTGAGCTTCTTTTCCCTTAATATTATAATTGGTCTAATTGAACCTTACAATGGATCTTTTGGTGTAGTTTTGATCGTATCGTATCTAGGTTTAGATAAACATTGAATGCCCAAGAATAAAAACACCTTTTCATGGTACCTATCATGTGAAAAAATTGATTATGAAGACTTTGATGATGGAATTGATGTTGAGTCTATTTGTATAGTCATACTCAAGATAAACAACCATTTGAATACACCACTTTAAAAAAAGGTTAAGACAACAAAAGTATGTGTAAATTACATAAATAAGTCAAAAGCTAGTAATAAGTCATTTTCCATAAAATATTATTTTGATATTGGCCAAGTAGATGAGAATTTGACTAACTAATATACATGAGGGGCAAATGAAGCTTATTGGCAACCCCATCGCTAGACCAATTTACTATAAATGGTATTATTCTTAAAAACCTACTACCAATAATATTGTGATTGTTTGGAATTAGATTCAGAAGGCTAAAGTTTGTTAAAAAAAATGCAAGTGGATGAGGATCCTTTATAAAAGAAACTACGATCATAACTTCAATAAATTTGAAGGATCTTTTTATATTTATAATTTTTAAAAGAACATGGCTAATGAACCATAATCAAAGTTAAAACTGAAAAAAAATAATCCTAAAATAGCCAATTATACTTGAACATAAGTGTCCTAATTATAAAACATTCTTATCTCTAAGGGGGATTTAGGTTCTAGAATACTAAAGTTATTCACTCCTTTGCAAACCTTCAAACTACTATTGTCATACACATTAACTCAAAGAAAAATCGACCATTACAATTGATCAACCATTGGTTGACCATAATCATCTTTTAGATCTAAAAAAAAAGAAGATAGACTCAAGGTCGATTAACCAAAACACAATATATGAGGATGTATAAGTTTAGTAGTTAAGATAGGCTCAAGATCGATTAACTAAAACATAATATATGAGGGTGTACAAGCTTATTAGTTTGGTTAAAAGGAGTGAGGCTAGATCATATCTTAAAAAATACACTAGGGCAAATCTAATGTCTAAACAATCTTATAGTGACTTTTTTTATACCAATTCTATTATACAATGGCCAAAGCTTAACGATAGCAATTAAAATATAGATTCTATGATTATAGAGGTAGGTTCTATGATGGTAATATAAAGCACAAAGCCTAAGCTAAAGACATAGTTATACACCTCTTAAGGCCTCACTCTTGAAGTGCAATTGGCTAAATTGATCAAACAATTATAACACATGACTACCCAAATACAAAAATAGAAGTAGCCAACTATCAGGACTATAGCTTTCCCGAGTACAAAGAAAAGGAAGATCATCCATCCTAATATATGTAAATAATTAGTTATATGGGAATACAATTCTCAATAAATGGACACATATTAGGATATTACCTTGAAAATATCTTATTACAATTCCATGATCAGGATAATAATTAAGTAGCTGAAGATGGATAAACTCATTAAGAAAGAGAAGTCAGGAATTGATTTTCCAACAAAAATGAAATAATTAATTAGGGTTTGAGGAGATCAACAAGAGATAAGTTGGATATCCCTTCTTACCCAAAATCGGAGTAAAGAAGAACTTCCTTTGGTCAATATGGTGTTCATCCTTCCTAACCCTTTTAAGGTCAAACTTTATCAATCATCTTTCTATACGATAATAATAAAAAACCTAGTAATGATGAAGATGCTTTAATAACACTTGGCAATTTGAACAAGGATGTTAAAAATCATGAAATTATGGTTGAATCTATAAAAAAGTAATAATATGTTCACGCAATCAAGAAAAAATATGAGTAAGCATATTAAAACATTGCACATTATTACATATTTCATTGATGTTTCTATTTCTAAAGTGTTTGTTGATGATGAGGTTATTTTTAATATTCTTCCTCTATGGTTACTCAATGAAATTGGAAAATCAAAGCCAATATACTTCTTTTTGAAGTCTTCATAATAGATTTTATAAGAGGCACCGCCAAGATAATGGGTCTATTGTGAATTCAACTAATTATAGGAACCAAGTAAACTCAAATAACTCTTAAATTCGTTGTCAAGGTTAGACCTAGATATAATGCTATACTTGGTTAAGATGGGATTCATGCTATATGTGTATACCTTCTCATCTACATCAAGAATTAATATTTTGAAATCCAAATAGTACCATAAAAGTGATTAATGTTGACGAGAAAAACTTTATGGATATGCCTTATATGACCGATGTATGACTATATGATTAGGATATCAGTACAATTAAGTTTGCTAGTTGGGACAATTTAGGACAACCTATAAATTTCATTGTTTCCAAAACTATATAATAAAATACACAAATTGAAACATTGTTTTGCTAGGTTAGAAAGTAAAGGAGGAAATTATCTAGGATAATAATGATGTAATGGATCCTTTAGGTCTTGTAACCTATTTAAAGGCCACTAATAAAGTCATAGACTACACCTTTTAGAACAAGATTTGTTTGGTTGAATTTCTTTATAAATAAATCCTTCACCGCTATAATTGGTTAGTGATTTTCCAGTGGTGTCATTAAAGGTAGATCGTGAGAAAGTTGAGGTGTAAAATCCTTTTAAAGAAATGAATTTAAAAATAAGTCCAGAACTTTAACCAATGTTGAAAAACAACTCATTTGAACATGATTATAGGAAATACATTATTCATTTTTATTTAAATTTAAGGATTGTGCTTGAGACTACAATGAAATGCTTAGCATGGCAAGAAGTCTTGTTGAACATCCTTTGCCTATCAAAAAAGGGTTCAAACAACTTAAACAACCAATGCACAAAATAACTGCTAATGTGGTTATTTGTATTAAGTAGGACATTAAAATATTGTTTAGAGCTAGTTTCATACGAATAACAAGATATGTATAATGATTATTGAATATTTTTTTACAATAATAAAAAAATGAAAAAGTGAGAGTATGTATAGATTTCTAAAATCTAAATACTACAACACCTAAATATTAATATCTTATGCTTGTAGTTGATATGCTTATAGATTTTATTATTGACAATGATTTGCTAAAATTTATTGATAGATGTTCTAGGTGTAATAATAAAAAAATATATTGCTAAGGAAGATGTTTAAAAGACTGTTTTTCAATATTCAAGATCACTTGGCATCTTTGAGTGGATTGTGATGCATTTGGCCTTAAAAATGATAAAGCAACTTATCAAAGGGATATGAAATTAATATTTTATGATATTATTAGCATTATTAGCATATTTATAAAAAAATAAATTGATGATATGGTTGTCAAGCTTACAACCAGCTCATCTCTTGTTAAAGATTTATGAGTGTCCTTCAAAAGAATACAACTATATGGATTCAAAATTAATCCTTTGAAATGTGCATTTGATGTTTACATTGAAAATTTATTGTCTATCAAAGAGGCATTAAGGTTGATAAAGACAAAGCCCTTAAAAGATTATCTTTTTACAATAAGAAAGAATTACAACGTTTTTTTTTATATAAAAAAGTCAATTTCTTGAAATGATTTTTCTCTAACATGGTACAAAAATCTTGAATGCTTTCTATTTTGGTGAAACTAAAATAGCATGATATGTAATATTTGATAAAAGAGAACAAACTATTTTTGATGAAATCAAGAAATGCTTTTCTTTTCTCTATGTTTTGATGTCACCACAAAGAAATCAACTTCTTTGGTTGTGCTTGTATGATGTCCATGGCTATATTAACATTTTTCTCATACAATAAAATGAGTTTGTGTCAGGTCATCCAAAATATTTTTCTTAATTTATCTAGGATGATGAATCCTCTTTTGTTTACTTAGATACATTTATTTAGTTTGTGTTATGTCCAATATCTACTCGTTTTCTTACCCTCGATTAAGAGAACTTATAGTTAGGATCAAGTCATAACATTTTCTATATAAGATAATTTATGATGTCAAATCTAAAGATCACTTATATAATTTTTACATAGTCTTTCCATAAACACAAATGATATCTTCATATAAAATCCTCATATGGGTGAATTTAGTGTATATATCATTTGATAAGCACCTATAAATTATTTCTGGATATCCCTTATAACTCAGCTTTTGAGAACAATTGTTTTCTTTCATAAAGGAAAGAACATAATATGTAATAATCTTCATGACTCTAATTGATGTCCATTAGTTATAAAGAACTGACCATGAATGTTTAGAAATACTGCTTTGATGTAATAAGAATCTTATAATTATAACCACTTTATAATTTCCTTTGTAAAACCTTTTTTTTCAAGAACTTTATCTTTCTCTAGGCTCATTAATCAAACATAATTGAATTTTAAAATGATAAAAACCTTTATTAATAATAAATATGCTTTTACATGAAGAAAGTAAGTTTCATGTGTAACCAATCGATTAACTACTGAGTATACTCACTATTATTTACTTTCTATAAGTTTATTTTCTTCCAAATGTTTTATTTTTGTCTAAATTACTGTTTTCTTTACAACTTTATGCTTTATAGTTCTTTCCATTTACTTATCATATAATTTAGCTTTTACACAATTTACATATTGCTTTATTTAATTACTTTCTTTACCATGCAATTTAACTTTTCTTTTCTTTAGTTTTTTACAAGTTCTATGTTAGATATGAATTCTTCATAATCTTCAAGATTTATTGCTTGATATAAACTCTGTAGTTTAGATTGAAATAAACCTCCCATGTTTATTAACGGATTCTTATATCTACAAACTTCCGTGTTTACACACTCGATTGAAACTTAATAATCTTTTAATTATTAATAGTTTAAGTTCATTATGGTCCTTATGATTTGTATGACTCATGTAAATTCTTGAATTTATATCTTAATGTAGCTTTTATTGCTAAATTTAGTACTTTTATGTATGCCTTTTTAAAACCATCATTGTTTTTAGGATTAATACATTGATCCTTATTTATTTGGACTTAATATCTCTAGTTTTCTAAAGACAAATTCACAATCTTGCTTGTTCACGAGGTAATTGTCTTTTTATTGTAGATTACAATATTATAATAATAAAAAGCTTTTATCTCCTTAAAGGAAAAGATATATTTATATTGATAACAATAATTTATTCTAAATGATAGGCTCTAAAATTTGAATCTTGAACCTTCTTTACAGATACCAACATGATTTTTTTTATGAATCAATTATAAATTTATAATAAAGTGGGTATATGACTATGCATGTTCTCGATCTTCGAGGCGGAAGACATGTTGACACATTCAAACTAGTTGCACGCAAAGCGTATCCTGCATAGGTAGACCACTACCTAGTTATAATGGGAAAAAAACTGAAAAAATGATCTTTTTTTCATTTTTAGCATAGGTAAAAAAAAATTTGGTAAAGTAATATAACAGAGAAAATAATTTGGGATCTAGCATAATTTCATGAGTCGCATATGCCATATGCGACACGCGAGTCACGAATACTGTGCGCGTCTCGTATTTCACAATTTTCATATGTGACATGCGAGTCGGAAATGATATTTGCGACTTCACTTAAAATTTAAACCCATAAACCTTTTTCTTCCCCTTTCTCTCTTTCTTTCCTCTTCTCTCTCCCTCTCTCCTCACAGCCACCAGCCCCTTCCCTCTCACCACCATCTACAACCTCTCTCTCTCCCCACTGCTAGAAATACCCACAATAACACTACATCACCTATTGCTCTCTCTCTCTAGCCATATATTAGTGGCCATCTCTCTCTCTCTCTCTCTCTCTCCACCATGGTGGGTCTTTCTTTTTTTAGCAAAAAAAAGTCACCACCAGTCACCATCACCACCCACATTCTATATTTGATTTTATTGAACACTTCCCCTCTATCAATTTGATGTAATTTATACTTAATGTGTGTTAATTTGATTTTATTGAATTTTAGGATTTTGAATTAGGGATTAGGTTAATTATATACAATTTAAGTTGATAATTAGGTTATTAATAATCAATGATTTTGGGTTGTTGTTGATTGTGAATGAACATAATTATGTGATGGAATAGTTAGTGTTGGTTTAGGTTAAATTATGGATTATACCAAATTACGTATAACATAATAATACTAGGTATGAAATGCATGAATCTCATTGATGAATGTATAAGTTCGTCAATTAATTTGATGGATTTAGATTTTAGCCGATTATATTATCGTTATGGATTTGTTGATAAAATATGCACTTTGATTAATCCCAAGATATTAATAAATTAGAATTGTATTTTGCTATGTTGTTTGACGAAATGTCTAATAATTTAAAAATATGATGCTTTTATAGTAATATCATTGTCAATATTGATAATCGTATCACTTATAATGGAGGAAGCCATGAATTCCTAACTGCTACATCAGATATGTCCCTTAACAAGTTGCACAATATTAGTCACATGGGTAAGTGTGAGGGGAATTGGTTGGTGATTCATGCATCTTACCCAGATCTCTAGATACTAGAGAGATCATTTTTTTGAGGAGTGGCATACGATGATTGATGTAGATACCTACATGAGATGTTATTTGTCCATTACACTCTGTTTCATTATACCTACCTGGTCATGTTTCCTAAGGTGTCCACACAATTCGATGCATTATGCTCCCCGATATCCGAGACAGAATTATTTGGTATGCAATATTGTTTTACATGCAACATTTATGAAATACCAGAATAATTTTATCATGGAGAATGACTACTAATTGGTTTTTAATGTATGTATATAGATTAATTACTTGGTATATGATGCTCAAAAAGCAACAACGACAATCCATGAACGTGTCGATAAGATTAAACGTATTATGGCCAATACTAAGCTCAATTTATGTTGTGGTGGACTTCAAGAGGTTGGAGAGGCTGAGTGTCTTGAAGTAGCATTAGCGGAAGTTGAAATTGCTTATCATGGGAGTGTTGGTCTCTCCATGAGCGTCCCAGACCAGTCCACGAGTGTCCTAGACCTGTTCACGAGCATCTCAGGTCCATCCATGAGCTAGGGTGATATTGGTTATTTCCACACCTACATGGATATTACAGACCCGTCCTCGAGTTGGGGTGATATTCTAGGCCCGTCCACAAGTGTCGCTGATGCCAATTGCAACTCGATCAACTGTGCTAGAATTCTAAATATTTTTTTACCCGTGTTATTTTACTAAAATCTTTTTTTAACTGTGCTAAGTTCCTAAAATATTCGCGAGACACCAATTAATAGGAAATTAAGCAAAGATAAGACCAGTGGGGGGCAAACAGAAGTCGGCTATAAAACATAATCTGATAGTTTGTCAACATCTTATGCATGTGATTTCATAAATAAAGCTAAAGTTATTGAATCGAAAAATTTGATAACATGAAAAAAGTTGTTACCTGCTTTTGTGAACCAAATTAATGAATGTAATTGGAGGCTTTGAGAAAATACTAAATGATTTTGATATATGACTGCAACATGTGAACTAATCTGTAATGTGTTTGATAAGGAACTGGTTACCGCGTCTAGCAGGTTTTGTCGTGGAAGGTCGTTGTGTCCCAACCTGATCTTGTTTTGTGTTTTTCCAGATCAGGATAAAACCCGTTATTTCTAGTTGAGAAATGGCTCGGACGCGGCCGTTGTCTCCCGTTAGAGATGACAGTGCCCATGTGGCCACCACATGGACAAATTCGTTAGCAACACATGCTGCTATTTCAGGAATGCTAAAATTTCTTAGTGGGAAGGTGCTTTTTTTTATTTAATTATCATAAATGAAAAGGCACTCATTTAAAATAAAATAAAAAAATAGAGATAAGAGGGCCAAAATTTCAGCGACAACACTAAATAATACCATCATCAATCAAAAAAAGCTCTCATCTTCATAAATCTATAAACACCAAAATTATATACTTCCACCCTTAAAATTAGGAGAAATTAGAATTTGAATAATAAATCTTTTGAAATCAAATAAAAATATTTGTATTAATTGATTGTTTAAAAATAAAATCTGAGGTTACATTTTCTTTTAGGAGGCATAAGAGAGTGGGTAAATTTTTAATTTATTATTATTTTATGGAGAAGGAACCAAAAATTCAAAATTTAGTTATGTTTCTGCAAGTGACCGAAGTCCAATGAGAATGGCAAGATTCTGGCAATTACTTGGAGTGGAGAATACGAATGTGTTTGTTTTGGTAGATGTTTTTGTTTTTTAAGCAGATCATAAAAACAAGTTGTTCTGTTACATTTCAAACATAAGTTTGTGTTTGTGGGATCCATTACAATTTATGATTCAACCACAGGTTAATAAAAAGCAACATTATGTTGCTTTTTACTGAGTTGCAAACTAATTTTTTCTCTTGCACCGATTACTCTCTCACTTAAAAGAGTCATTGTTTTGAGACTTCCTAAAATACCCTATCATCTTCCACATCCTCTCCACCTTCACTAGCATATGGTTATACCTCCTCTCGTCCTTTTGCTTCTGCCTTCTCTTATCTTCTATAATGACTTGAAATTTCTATGTAACTTTTATATTTCTAATCATCATATTTAAGTATAATGGGGTAATTGTTTTTTTATGCAATTTATCTAACAATACATCACATTATTGATTCCTTGGTTTACCAAATTTATAACAGAGTTTCCCCTATAACTTATACATTTCCTCGGTTTTTTTCTTATCTTCCTAGGAAACACAATATTAAATAACTCTATTACATACATGCAGTAGCTTTCGGCCACTCACCAGTTCAATTGTTTTTTCATTTGATTATTACACATCGCTTCTCACAATTCATCTTACATTCTTTCCTTTTTTCATTTACATAAAACATACGTGTGATGGATACACACACACACACACACATAACAAAATAGATGTAATAACCAAATGCTAGAAATACAACCATATCATTTAGTACATTTCAAGGTAAAGTTATTAACACAATTTTAAATATTCATAGTACATAAAAATAAGTACCTAACAAAATTATAAATAGTAAAATGAGACAATCAATGTTGATCCATTTTGTGACATAGACCTGCAATATATATAACTTTATAAGAGTTATTAGTCGTCAAGAAGACTTATGCTCATGATTTGTTTTACGAGGGAAAAGAATCATTATGTCTATTAGCACTTTTTACAATCTTGCTCAAAACATTCAACTCAAGTTCAATAATACCTTAACTCATATGACAATACTTGTGCTCATCATTGCAAATAAAATAATATTACAAATTTAACATCTAGCCATAAAATACATGTACATGGTTTTTCATAAGGAAGGAGAACAATATGTTTATCCAGAATTCTTTTAGCATCGATTACATCATATACATATTGAATAACGCACTAGTTGCTATGGTATCTAAGCTCATATGTGTCACTTTCAACATTGCTTTTATGATGAATTACGTAATGCATTCAAATCTACGGTTGCCAACTATACATCACCACGTAGCAACTCATTTTCTTAATTTTGATTCCCCAATCAGTAATTAATATTTAATTTCCTTAGTTACCGATTTCTTTGAGTACAACCTTGAAGTAACCACACGTATTAATCTTATGTTTACTCATCACCATCACCGATTAACTTAAGTTGTTTGTAACATTACCATATTTTCTATTTTCTAGGTATCACAACCATTTATTATATTATCACCCCATTTACATTTGCTTTGACTTAGTAGTACATCAAATGATATTATGTCTTCAGTTGCCAATCAACCCCCCTGTCATATACATTTTTAAAAATCAGTTAATGGACTTACATAATGGTTTTAATTATACAATCGAGAATAGTTTCAATGGTTTCCATTATTTGAAAATAACAACACCATGGTTTACACTTATTGAAAATAACAACACAATGGTCTCCATTAAAAACAAAGACAGCCACAAGAATTCCTTTTTTATTAGGGACAATAAGTATTTTTCTTGCCCATGATTTAATTTAAAGGACTTATCAACTTAAATAGAAGCATAGAGAAAGGAGAACCTACATCATCATCTTATAATTAACCAAATCATACTTTGCTTTTTTGGTCATTATTCTTTTGGGCAACTAAACATCAAAAGTTGCTATATTCATAGATATTAGAAATTAATCATCAATTATCAATTTTTTATCTTGTCCTTAGTCACTAATACTACGATAATTAAGTATCATTCTTTTTTATCCTTAGTCACCAACACTGCGGCCACTAAATATCATTCCTATCTCATCTTTTATCGCGATACTATGACCACTAAGTATAATCCAGTCATCTCCTTGCGGATGCCAATAATCCTGGCAAACCTATCGATTGCCAACAAATTCGGCTATTAATATCTTCCTACTGAGTCTATCTTTAATATTTTACTCCACATCTTCATATAACCTTATGCTGCATTATTTTATTTGAGCAATGTTCAACAAATAACTAATGATATGTATTATGGTCTAGGAATCCTTATACATATAGAATTCTTCTTTGCATATCTATTCATTCCTAACTATGATCAATTTTGTATATAGTTCTTTAAACATTAATTTCGATTTTGAATAATATATCATACTATTTTTTATCATATTAGTAAATGCTTTCAAATGAGATGATTCACGACACTCATTACCGGTAATCCTAGTATGGACTCTATTAACCGAAGTTAACCTCATTCTTTACTCTCGGCTATCTAACATGGATATCATTAGCCAAAGGTAATCTTCAATGCTTATTCTCGGCTATCCAACATAGATACTATTAGCCAAAGCTAATCTCATCATTCATTCCTGGTTATCCAATATGGATACCATTAGCTGAAGTTAATCTTATTAATCAGTCTCGGTTATCCAATAGGGAACCATTTGCCGAAGCTAATCTCATAAATGAATCTCGGTTATCCAATAATGGATACCATTAGCCGAAGCTAATCGTATCATTGAACCCTGGTTATCCAATATGGATATTATTAGCTAAAGCTTAACACATCATTTAACCTCGATTATCTAATAGGAATACCATTAGCTCAAGCTAATCACATCATTATTCATTATGTTTCTTGAGTAATTTTAATATATTGAAATTAGGTAGCAATATTATGTATAAATACTTTGAGGATTTAATAATAATTAGTTAAAGGTGGAAACCACCTACCTGCATCTCTCGTAGTGTGTCCTCACCCGGTTGAAGATCTGATCCCGGTCGTGCTTTCTGAAACACAAAATGACCATTACTCAGTATATTTTTATTTAGGTAATGTTAAAGACCATTTCCACACATATACTAGAACACATATATATATTTATTCAAACATCTCATGTGTTTGTACAATTATACAATGATAATATTGTAATAAAACATTCATCCCTAATTTTAATAAAGATCATCTACAGAAATTATATCATTATGACATTGAAATCATCAACAAAACTAAGCCATTCTAACATTGAAAATCATCAACAAAAACTAAGTCATCCTGGCACTGAAAATCATCAACAAAAACTAAGTCATTCTGGCACTGAAAATCATTAACGAAAACTAGGTCGTTTTAACATTTAACATCAATAGAAAACTAAGCCATTCTAACATTTCTTTTCCCTAAATTCATGCATATGGTCAATACCAAGTTCTCCTTCTAAAGACTATACTTCAACCTAGTTTTGGACATAGACCACAACCAAATTCATTTCCAAAGTTTATGAAGCAAATGAAACATGTAATGTTTATATTCCATGACAATATCACACATTCATTAAACATTGTTAAAGAGGAACCATCACTCATTACTATCTTCATGAGGGTCTTTCTTTACTATCCTCTCTTAAGGTGGTCAAAGTCTATTTCATTCTCCTAACAAGCATATTTTTTTGTTCTTCATGTGGCAACATCAAATTCTCATTCATTATCGCGTGGCATAAGGTGTTCTACGTATTCCAATTACAAAGTACTACTAAACATGTTCAAGGATCATATTCTTTTCCATAACCTCATCAAGTTTATCATAATGTTGACAAGTAGTACACAATCAAGTTCAACATGTACATTCTTAAGGATTCTCCCATCTAAATTTCTATAGGCCAAAACATGGGTATTAAAATTTAGTGTTCATTTCATCAATGTTTACATCATTCCCAGTGTTAGAACCTTTAATCAATAACAAATTCCAAGTAAAGATTAGAGCTTGATTAGTCCTAGTTGGTTGAGTCCACTCAACTCCGAACAATGTTTGGTATTTGAATCATAACTAAAGTTTCATAACTCGTTTGCAAGTGTGGTTTGTCTATATGGAAAGCTAATACATAGGGCTATAATTTGTATGTAGGACATAATACCCAATTTTCCATCTACATGTCTAAACTCACTCATTACAGTAGCATAAGAAATATATCCAGTACTATATCAATCTAGACCTTTACTCAGTGTTTTTATCATATCTAGAGTTATACAACTTAAACTTAGTCAAAACTAGTTGCATTTGAAAGATAACATCCTTACCTATAACTGTTATAAAGACACTAGCTCCAAATTACATCGTTTTAAGACTCATAATTAACAATTACAGTAGCACCCAAAATCTGTCTAGTACTATGTCAGTCTGGACCTTTACTTAGTGTTTTTCTCACATATGGTGTTATAAAACTCTTAATAAGTCAAGCCTAGTTCCATGTAAGAGATAACATCTATACCTACAACTTTTATCAAGACACCAGCTCTAAATTACATCGTTTTAAGACTCATAATTAATAATTACAGTAACACCCAAAATCTATCCAGTATATATCGGTATGAATCTTTACTCACTGTTTTTCTCATAGCTAGGGTTATACAACTCCAAATAAGTCAAGACTAGTTCCATCTAAACGATAACATCCATACCTACAACTGTTATAAGACACCAACTCCAAATTACATCGTTTTAAGGCTCAAACTTAACAATTATAATAGCACAAAAAATCTGTCCAGTACTAAATCAATTTGGACCTTTACTTAGTGTTTTTCTCACATCTGGAGTTATACAACTCTAAATAAGTCAAGACTAGTTCCATTTAAAAGATAACATCCATATCTACAATGTTTATATAGATTGAGTGATCAAGTCAAATGCCTGCTTCTTTCTGTTTGCTCTAGGTCTTAGGGAATTCTCTTCCACTCAACACCAACTCCAAATTACATCATTTATAAATAGTAATTTCGACTAGAAGTTGGCTATTAAGACTGTCCGAATTTTAATTACATGAGAGATAAATTTGACAAGCACATTAAGTGTTTTTATGCATCATAACATCCATTATCATTACTCCATCTTCAAAGAAACTCTCATTTCTTATATATTTTCAAGAACCCTAGAATCACAACATCGAGGGTTTTTCAATTATCCTTTACTAACTATAAATCAAGGAGGAAAACTGAGGAAGAACACTTTAATCAATAATTTTGAGTTCAAATTGAAGAGTTCTTACCAATTTCTTCTTCAATTGTTCTTCCTCTTCATCACTCATACTTGTCTTTCAAGTTCATCTCCTCCAACCAAGCTTCCTAATTTCAGCTTATATGTGTTTGGCTCGTCACAAACCTATTTGCAAGCTTCAATCTCATAATTTGAAATGATTTCTCAAATGATTTTTGAAGAGAGGCAAGACAGAGCTCTCCTCCTCTCTTTTTAACTACTGTTCCACGTGAATAGTAGCAGCAAGCATAGTTATATTAGTTTTTATGGGTCAATTACTATTATACCACAACTTATCCCTCCTAAATTTCAATTTATTGCACTGACTCAACATTGTGTCTTTATTTTCAAGACTTTTCTGAACTCTGACCGACCTCAAAGTGTAACCAAAGGTAAAAAAGTATGTTCTAATACCCCATATAAAAGTTCAGTCCGATCCAATGGTCGGATTGAGAGATACATTCAATATTGTAAAATTAGACAGTTGGAAATTTCACGCCAAAAATCCGGATTTCGCATACTATATAATTTACTTAAATCATCCTGAGTTTCTTATCACTTGCAGTCCCAATAATGCGATTGTGAGCGGAGATTATACTTAAAATTCGATGTTTCTCACTTAAAGGGTCATGCATTGATTTATTTGACATTTCCTTCTATTTTACACATAATATCACCTAATTTACAAAATTTCCTCTTTCAAATTATTATTTTTACTAGGTCAGAGAGTTTTCATGATTTATCGTTAGCTAATATTTCACATACTATTTTATTACTTTAGCTTTTCTAAATTTTAAATTAATCTCCTATGAATGTTCATCCTAATCCATAAGATTTTCTCCTTAATTTATCATTTTTCAATTAATAATTACTCTATTTAACTCAAATTTATCTATTTTACCCAAATTTATCTATTTTTTTCTGAGGGTTTGCATCTTTGTTCCCCTAGATTTGATCAACAGACCTTCCCATTCCACAATCTTTCTCTCGCCACCTCAAGGAGGTTTCTCAATTCTTCTATTCATTACCCATTATCCATCACACCTCACCTTACTCTCTGTAGAAGAGAACCCGAACCCCATAAGCAATTAAAAAAACAAAACCTCTTCATCTTCCAAGATCCGTACCATCCCAACATCAAATATGTTAACTTCTCATCATCTTCTGCTCTGTCTTCATAGGCAACGGTCATTTACACAAATAAATTTGGGTAGGATCTATGAAAAATTACATATACATTATAACCTTTGTCTACATGATAAATTTCTTTTTTTTTTAATCATTGTCCATTTTACTAATACATTTAAGGATTATAATGTTTGTTTCAAGTTAGGCATAAATTTTTGAATTGAAATTGCTGGCCATCATACAACAAAAAAAATAGTTGATCGTGAGTTAACTTTTAAGAACCAGGATCGTGCAGGTTACTTAAAAATCCATATGTCGACATAAATATGCTTCTATGCGTAACATCAATACCTTGTAGTTTAATAATAATGAATAAACGAATGAGCTTTGATGTTTTTCCTATCATCAATCCAAAATTCTAGTGAACAAAACTTATAAAAGCAACCAGTAATAATTTTATCAACCTTTCTTTGAAATTGTTATTTTGTATAATATAATGGTATGATGTTGTATGTTATAAATTCATCAGCATGATCACTCCTTATGTTTATGATAGAAAAACTCTTTCAACTTTCAATTTTCTTTGAAAACTTTACAAATTCATAAATAGTTTCATCTTTTGATTTTAAAAACAAAATCCATGTATATCTTGTAAAGTCATCCAAAATCAAAAACATATATCTATTACTACTTATGCTTTTAGCTCTAGTTGGTCCAAATAGATCTATGTGTAGCAATTATAAATGTCTTTTGGAAAAAATATGGTTCTTTCTCTTAAAAGATGTTTTCATTTGTTTACTCATTTGGCAAGCATCACATAACTTTTTTTTTTAATGCAAGATGAAGGAGCCCTTTAACAAACTCATTTTAAACAAGTTTAGAAAGAATGTCTATGTTTATATGATCTAATCTTCTATGCAAAAAAAAAAAAAACTATCGTTAATGCTAGAAACAAGGCTACTTTCTATCCTCATGCATTTATTAATTTTAATCTTATAAAATTTTCTTTTCTATTACCAATAAGTAAAATTTTATCATTTTCAAGGATTAAGCAACATGCATGGTCAAACATGATCTTGTATCCTTTATCATACAATTAACTAATACTTAGCAAAATATTTTTTAGATTATTCACAAGAAACACCTTTTCTTGAGGAAGAAGACTTACCTTCAATATTGCCAACTCCAATGATCTTTTCTTTTGGGTTATCTCCAAATGTGACTTTTCCACCATTGATATTGCTTATACTTGAAAATAATGAATCATTTTTGGTCATGTGTCTTGAGCAAACACTATTCATGAACCATTCCCTATATTCCCTTGATTCCTACACACATAAAATCAAGATGAGGTTTTTGATACTCATACCTTCTTAGATCTTTTTTGGCTAGTGGAGGTTCCTTTTCGAACCCAAATCATGTTACCAATTTTGTCCTTCTTCATAAGACATGTGTAAATCAAATAACCAATGCTTTTATAATAATGACATCTTTTGTTTAGATCATATGATTGTTTGTCTTTAATAAAGCAGTTCTTTAAATATTTTTGGTTATTTTTGGGTTAACACCCTAAATCGTTTTTTGTTAAAGGCACATCTTTGACTAGCAAGCATGATATCTAAAATCTTATAACCTTGAGTGAACTTTGCTAGTGTAGTATTCAACTTGTCCACCTTTTCTTTTAAAGCCTTATTTTTCTCTTCAAGTTGGTTAACCTTGTCACTATTAATAACAATTCATGTTTTCTTTTCTAATACATCTTTTTCAACAAGTAAACTTGCATGACTCTTTTCCAATGAACTATATTTATGACCTAGCTTTTTAAATTCATCATACAATGATTCAAAGGCATTATATAGTTCATTATAAGAGAGGTCAGATTCATCATTCGAAGAAAGTACCTCATTATCGCTTTTGATTTCCATGAAACACATGTTTGCAGTATGCTTTTCATCTTCATTGAGCTAAAGTCCAAGTTATCACTCTATGTTGCTTTCATTGCTCGTTTGTAATGGTGGTTCTCTTTCTTGTTTTGTAGGAGAGGGCAATTGACCTTAATGTGTCCTGTTTTGTTGCACTTGTAACATCTAAGTGCCGCTTTGCTAGCTAGATTCTTCCTTATTTCCATCATTCTTGAAGTTTAAGAACTTTTTATTCCCTTGCTTTTTTATTAGAAGATTTTGGAATTGTCTCGTTATAAGTGCAATGTCTTCCTTTACATCATCATCAATATGGTGTACGATTTTGAATGCCAAATTCTTCTTTGGCTTTTCTTCTAGTTCTTGCTTTTCCATGATGATTTCATGAGTCATTAGTGAACCGATGAGCTCTTCTAATGAAAGTTTGGTGAGATCCTTAGCTTCATGGATTGTAATCACCTTTGCTTCCCAAGACTTTGGCAAGAACCTAAGAATTTTGCTCACAATATCAACATTAGTATAAGTCCTACCAAGAGCATCCAAACTATTAGTGATAGATGTCATTCTAGTAAACATACTAGTTATAGATTCATTTGAAAGAATTTTGAATAACTCATATTGATGGACAAGCATATCAATTTTGGATTCTTTAACTTGATTAGTATTTTCATGAGTTACTTACAAAGCATGCCATATATCCCCAACATTTTAAAAGATGATATTCTGTTAAACTCACTTCTACTTAAGGCACAATACAAAGTGTTCATAGTTCTAACATCAATAGAAAACAACTTCTTATCACTATTGGTATACTCACTTCTAGGTTTAGGAATCATTATATCATTTTCAATTTTAGTAGGCTTGTAAGGTCCATTTGTAATAGATAACCTTAAATTATAATCAATAGATTAAAGATATATAATCATCCTACATTTCCAATAGACATAATCACTGCCATCAAAGAAGGGTAGCCTAGAGGTAAATGCTCTTTCATTTTAATCATTATAGCTAGTGGTTTTCATTCTACTCAAGTCTAAGCAAACTTATATATATGAAAACTTAGCTCTGATACCAATTGTTGTTCTAGGATTAAGGTAATAATAACACCTAAGGGGGGTGAATTTGATGTTCCACTAATTATGTTAAATAATGCAAAGAAACACACTAAGCATATATAGCATAATAACCAACAATATAATTATAGTGCTTAAAGTAAAGAATAAAGGAAGAGAGATTACAAACTTGGTTTTTAACTTGGTTTGGCAAGCCTACATCAACACCTCGAGTACCAACCATACTTGAGTATTGTACTCTTTCACTAATCCAAGTGAAAGATACAATGTCATTGATGAATCCACACCAAGCAATTACACCACTTGAAGATGTTCCCTCTTCAAAAAAATTTCCTTGCTGACAATACCTTACCAATGCTAAAAGTTTATCCAAACTCTCAAGTGTTTACAATTATAATTTATTTACAATAAGATTCACTCTCTCAAAAAGTAGATTATATAATTGAAAACTATAATCTCTATAGCTCACTCAATAGCACTTAGAATGATTGAAGATGTGTAAATAAAATGAGTGTGAGATATTATACTATTGTGCTAGAACATAAAGATTTAATTTAGCACAATGATTAGTACTTAAAAGTGCATTTTTATCAAGGTTTTATATCATCATTTTGCACTTGAAGTATCAATAACTCCTTAACTAAAACATGTTTTATAATAATATATCTAATTATATAAGATACCTTTAATTTATGGTAAATGTTCATCTTAAATGCAGGCCTATAACATAAACGAAAGAATTGATTGATGAGTTGAAGTACTGAAATTAAAAGGACAAAGAGATGGCCAAACTTAGAAAAGAGATGCTGGTGCAATCCAAACTGGAACACTATTTGATAATTGGGTCATATTTGGAGTTATAGATCTTGGATTTAGGTCCATTTTATATGGATGGAAAGATAAGACATAGGCCTACAACTTTCATGTGGAGCCTAAGATTTAACAAGGCCGTTTTCAAGTCCAAATTATAGCAACAAAGAAGAAGTCCGAATCTGTCCTGCAGCCCAGACATTGTTTAGTGTTAAGACCATATCTCAAGTTCTAAAAGTCCAAATGATCTCAAATTTTTACCCTGGAAAGATGAGACAATTTCCTAGAACTTTCATGATTTAAGTTTGTTCCAATTATGATGTCATCAATGACGTTTTTGGCAGACAAGAAGATAAGAATTGTCACCAAGTCAAGATGTGGCCACCCACTCATCAATTAGTCAACAAATCAATAGTTCCGAATTTTGGCCTATAAAAGAAGGCATTTGCCATGTATTTAGGCATCTTGGTTTCCAGATCAAGATCATGCTCTTGTTTTCTCTCTTTGTATTGCTTAAGTTTTGCTTTCATTAATATCTAGTTTATGCCTTTCATTTCCTTTTCTTTACTTAGTTAACTTCTTTCTCATTTATGTTCTTATCTTGTTTATTTATGTTTCTTTCTTTCATTATGTTTATCTAGGTTAATTATGTCAAGGTGAAAAGGGTACACTAATGGTGTAAGAATAAGTATAATATAAACTTAACATGGACCTTAATGTTGGATACTAACATGCTATATATTTGTTATCTTGTTCACTTTTAATACTTTGCTTGTTAAATGGTTAATCTAGATTTATGTTGTATAACACTTGGTACAACAAATACTTGGCACTTTCATAGCCCATGCTGTATGGTATAACCGACACCTGAGCTATGAAAGAAACTTGATTTGTTGTTAACATAAGTTATAATCATGAATGCCTGACAACATTTACAAGTATTAGCATTATTCGAATAAGATAACTAATGTAATCATGTTAACAATTTATAATCTGATTGGAACCTCCTTTGTGTGTGGTTTCCAATTGAATAATAAGAGTTTATACTATACTTGTTTGACATACCATTAGTGGATCCTCTAACCTTGACATTTGTTGTTATCATTGTTTAATCCTTACGTTAATCTTCCATCTCAAAGTTCTCATCAACTTCTTCTTCTTCTTCTTCCTTATTATTATTATTAATATTATTATTATTATTATTATTATTGTTGATATTATTGTTGTTATTTCTATTGTTGTAGTATTGTTATCTGTAATTTGTACAATTAACCTTCCTGTGGTTCGACCCCGGTCTTACCGGGTTATTTATTACTTCGACACTCCTGCACTTGGGAGAAGACATCAATCTTTTGGTCGTGTCAAATTTTTGGCGTCGTTGCCGGGGAGGTAAATTCTTGTACAAATTATTGTATTTATTTTATTTTCTCTTTTCATTTTTCTTGTATCTAACTTTGTTTCTTTTCTATTGTTTCCTTTTCTATTGTTTTTCTTTTCTTACCTTTATTCTCTTCCTACACGTGCATGAGAGTGTGGTCACGTACATTAAGTGGTAGACTTTGTAGGGTATCCTCATCATTTTCAGAAAATATGGCCAAAGAAGATAACCAATCACTTCATAATGAAAATAATGAGAATATTCAGGTTAGAACACTTAGAGACCACATGAATCCCACAAGAAAAAGTGCACCCTTATGCATAGTTTTTCCTCCCGATGCATCTCATTTTAATTTTAAGACAGGCATTATTCAACTTTTACCATCTTTTCATGGCTTAGATTTAGAAAATCCATACTTGCATTTAAGGGAATTTGAGGAGGTTTGCAACACGTATAATGACTCAAATTGTAGCATGAACACCATTAGATTAAAGCTTTTTTCTTTTTCATTAAAAGATAAAGCTAAAACATGGCTACAAAATTTGAGACCTGGATCCATTCATGCTTGGGATGAAATGCAACAACAATTTTTAAAGAATTTTTTTCCATCTCACAGAACAAACTCTTTCAAAAGACAAATCATTACTTTCTCCCAAAAACCAGGAGAAACATTTTATCAATATTGGGATAGGTATCGAGACTTACTTAATACTTGCCCCCATCATGGTTTTGAAACATGGAGATTAGTTTCACATTTTTATGAAGGCTTAACTCCTAAAGATAGGCAAATGGTTGAATTGATGTGCAATGGAACTTTTAAGGATAAAGACCCTAATGAAGCAATGGAATACCTAGACTTGCTAGCTGAAAATACGCAAAATTGGGACACTACAGGAACTTATGAGGCACCAAGTAAAACTCAACCTCATACATCAAGTGGAGGTATGTACAACCTTAGGGAAGATCATGACCTCCAAGCTAAGTTTGCATCTTTAGCTAAAAAAGTCGAAGCACTAGAATTGAAAAAGAGTGGTCAATTAAAATCTGTTCAAGACATTGCGTGTCAAATCGTGAAACCAACGAATATTCAACCAATGACTGTCCAACCTTGCCTTCTTTTAAAGAATGTCTCCATGAACAAGCCCATGCATTAAACAGGTTTTCAAAGGCCCAACCATAACCCATATTCGCAAACATATAACCCTGGTTGGAGAAATCATCCAAATTTCGGTTGGAAGAGTGAGAACAATAATGCTCAAACTTCATAGCCACCGTTTCAAGCACACCATAATTTCCAAAATTCTCATGGATATGCACCTCCTTATGCTCCCCCTTCTAGAAGAAATCTTGAGGAAACATTGCATGTATTTATGGAAAAGCAAGAGGCAATTAACACTCAACTTGCTCAAAGCATAACAGATTTTAAAGATACTCTTGCAAAATTGACATCCGCTCTCGGTTTCAAGAGAAAGGTAAGTTTCCATCTCAACCACAACAACATCCAAAGGGGCAATACAATGTGAATGCAAGTAGTTACGAAAGCCAACACATGGATCAAGCCAAATCGGTCATCACTCTTCGCGGTGGTAAGGTTATTGAAAAACCCATTCTTGAACCTTGTGAGAATGATGATGAGTCAATTTCTGAGGGTAAGGAAGGGGTTGAATCTGATCATTGCAAAGAAAAGACTGATTCTCCGCCAGCACTTCCATTACCTCATGCCATGACGAAACAAAGGAAAGTCAATCACAACTCTGAAATCTTTGAAACCTTCAAACAGGTAAGGATCAATATACCTTTACTAGATGCTATTAAACGAGGTTTCTTCTTATGTTAAATTTTTTAAAGATCCAGTGCCTGTGAAGAGAAAACGAATGTGAAAAAGAAAGCCTTCTTAGCCGAACAAGTAAGTGTTATTCTTCGAATAATAATGCTTTGAAATATAAAGACCCTGGTTGTCCTACGATTTCTTGCTTTATTGGAGAACATAAAATTGAAAGAGCCTTACTTGATCTTGGAGCTAGTGTGAATTTACTTCCATATTCGGTTTTCAAAGTCTCAATCTAGGTGAGTTAAAACCAACTTCGTGACTCTTTTACTTGCCGATAGATCTCGTAAAAGTGCCTAGAGGAATAGTTGAAGATGTGTTAGTACAAGTTGATAAATTCATTTATCCTGTGGATTTTATTGTCTTGGACACACAACCTTGTTGAAGCATGTAATTCATTTCCTGTTATTTTAGGGCGTCCATTTCTTGCAACTTCTAATGCATTGATTAATTGTAGGAATGGGCTGATGAAGCTATCTTTTGGAAACATGACATTGGAGATGAATATTTTCAACATTTGCAAGCAACTTGGAGATGATAATGATTTACAGGAAGTGGAATTTGCGAAAAATTAGTTCATGACCAATTTCAAACCACTTCCAAGGAAACTGAGATTGATGAATCGATGATTTGCAAATGGTCTATTTTCGGGGAAGAATCAAAGGCAAGTAATTGGAGACCACAAATTGAGGAATTGCCGCCACGATCAATTGAGCCTATACCTTCAAGTGTTCAACCACCAAAACCTGATTTGAAGTCGTTACCCCTCAATCTCAAATACTCATTTTTGGGAGAAAATGAAACTTTTCCGGTAATAATCTCTTCCAAACTTAATGCACTGCAAGAAGGTAAGTTATTACAAACTCCGAAAATGCACAAAAATGCATTAGGATGGACCATAGGCGACATAAAAGGAATTAGTCCTTTGATTTGCACTCACGGATTTATTTGGAGGAAAATGCTAAACCCTCTAGAGAAATGCAACGAAGGCTTAATCCTAATATGAAAGTAGTGAAAAATGAAGTCATTAAGCTTCTAGATAATGGAATCATTTATCCTATTTCTGACAAGACAAATGGGTAAGTCCTACCCAAGTGGTACCTAAGAAGTCGGAGTCAACGTGATAACAAATGAAAAAAATGAGTTAATTCCAACTAGGACTATTACTGGTTGGCGCATGTGCATTGATTATAGGAAACTTAATTCAATGACTAGAAAAGATCATTTTCCTTTACCTTTCATGGATCAAATTCTAGAAAGAGTTGCAGGTCATGAATTTTATTGTTTCCTAGATGGCTATTCGTGGCTACAACCAAATTGAAATTGCATTGGAAGATCAAGAGAAAACTACTTTCACATGTCCATTTGGTACTTTTGCATATCAAAGGATGCCTTTTGGATTATGTAATGCACCAACCACGTTTCAAAGATGCATGCTTAGTATATTCAGTGATATGGTTGAACGTTTTCTTGAGATTTTTATGGATGATTTTTCTGTTTTTGGTGATTCCTTTGATGATTGTTTGACTAACTTAAAAAAGGTTTTGAACAGGTGTGAAGAGAAGAATCTTGTACTGAATTGGAAAAAATGTCACTTTATGGTAACAGACGGCATTGTACTTGGTCACATTGTTTCATCAAAAGGAATTGAGGTTGACAAATCTAAAATCGAGTTAATTGCTAACTTGCCAACACCAAAATCTATTAAAGATGTTAGATCATTCTTAGGACATGCTGGTTTTTATAGAAGGTTCATCAAAGATTTTAGCATAATATCTAAGCCCTTGAGTAACCTTCTAACAAAGGATAATATCTTTGAATGGACTGAACATTGTGAAGAAGCCTTTGTTAAACTTAAAACCTGCTTATACGCTCCAGTCATTCAACCTCTTTGATTGGTCTTTACCTTTTGAAATAATGTGTGACGCTAGTGACTACGCCGTGGGTGCTTGTCTTGGGACAAAGAAAAGATAAGAAACCCTATGTGATTTACTATGCAAGTAAAACTTTAAATAGTGCTCAAATGAATTACACCACCACCGAAAAAGAATTACTTGCAATAGTATTTGCATGTGAAAAATTCAAGTCTTATCTTGTTGGCTCACCCTGTTGTTGTTTTTAGTGATCATGCGGCGTTGAAATATCTTCTTTCTAAGAAAGATTCTAAGGCTAGATTGGTGCGGTGGATTTTGTTACTTCAAGAATTTGATATCACAATCAAAGACAAGAAAGGCACCAAAAATATTGTCGCCGATCATTTGTCAAGAATAACAACAGATTCAAAATTTGACATCACACCAATCGATGACTACTTTCCTGATGAATCTTTATTTTCTGTCTCTACGATGCCTTGGTTTGCTAATATTGTTAATTTTCTTGTTTCGGGACAATTGCCGGCTCATTGGAGTACCCAAGACAAAAGAAAGTTCTTGAACGAAGTGAAGAACTTTTATTGGGATGACCCTTATTTATTCAAATATTGTCCCGATCAAATATTTCGAAGATGCATTCCCGACAATGAGGTAAGTAGTGTTATTAAATTTTGTCATTCGAGGCATGTGGGGGTCATTTCTCATCAAGAAAGACCACTGCAAAAATATTACAAAGTGGATTTTACTAGCCCACTATGTTCAAGGATTCACATGCATTCTGCAAGACTTGTGAAAATTGTCAAAAGTTGGGATCTATTTCAAAACATCACATGATGCCTTTAAATCCTATTCTTGTCATTGAGATCTTTGACTTGTTGGGGTATAGATTTCATGGGTCCATTTCCTCCATCATTTGGTTTCTTGTACATATTAGTCGCAGTAGATTATGTTTCAAAATGCATAGAGGCAATTCGAAGTCGAAACAATGACCACAAAACAGTGATAAAGTTTTTGAAAGAAAATATTTTGAGTCGATTTGGAATCCCTCGAGCCATGATAAGTGATGGTGAGCACACTTCTGCAACAAGCCATTTGAGTCTTTAATGAAGAAATATGGAATCACACACAAAGTTGCCACCCATTATCATCCTCAGACAAGTGGACAAGTAGAGCTTGCTAATAGGGAGATCAAACAGATCTTAGAGAAAACAGTGAACCCTAATAGGAAAGGCTGGTCTTTAAGACTTAATGATGCACTTTGGGCTTATCGAACCGCTTATAAAACATCATTAGGTATGTCACCTTATAGACTAGTCTATGGAAAACCTTGTCACTTGCCCGTGGAACTTGAACATAAAGCTTATTGGGCTATTAAAGCTTTTAATTCAAACCTTGATGATGCTGGTCAACTGCAAAAATTACAAATAAATGAGCTTGAGGAAATAAGAAAGGATGCATATGAAAATTCAAGAATTTATAAAGCAAGAATCAAAGAGTTTCATGATAAGAAAATATTGAGAAAAACATTCAATGTTGGTCAAAAAGTCTTGCTTTATAATTCTCGACTTCATTTATTTCCTGGAAAACTAAGATCAAGATGGAGTGGTCCTTTCATTGTGAAACATGTGTATCCATATGGGGCCTGTGATATCGAGAATCCAAAGAATGACAATGTTTTCACGGTAAATGGACATCGTTTGAAAGTCTACTTTGACAATTTTTCAGTTGAAAATGACTCTATTGAATTGAGTGATCCTGTATATAAAGATTGATTCGTTTTCTCACATTGTTTTGTGTTTCGTTTTGCTAGTCTCTCTCACCCCGGTCAAGCGGCGGATAACGGTACTCCGTGACTTAAGTCGGTTCTTTCAGTTTCCTATAATAACTGATATCTGTATATATTTGTGCAATTCTTTGCTCTTTCTCTCTTCTTTGAATCTCTTCTCCAATTCTCATTTGAAAATGGACACCACTCTTGAAAATTTGAAAAAGTACTTTCCCGCTTTGCCTCAGAATGCGATTACAAAAATTTACCATGCTAGGTGTGCAAGATTGAAGTTGTTAATGAATCATGGAATTCCCGAAGATATTCGTTGGGCCGATTGAAGCAAAGGTCCGATTATCGTGTGAGTCCTCCAATTCCTTCATTTCACACATGCCTGGAACAGGTAAAAGCACTTTTGCAAAGAAACGTCGTGCAAAACGACTAAAAGTTTGTCACCGATGTGCCAGATGGACTTGTAATGCAACATGTCGTTCTTTAGGAATGGTATCTATAAACCATAAGATAAAATACAATTCATTAAGGATGGCATGAGTAAGGGGTCTTTAGATAATCTTTTGTTGACCCTTGAGACGCATCCTAGTGGAGATGTGCATCGTGCAATTCATGATTTATGGCCTCATTTTCATAAAGAACATGATAGACTTAGTCTTAGGAATCTGACTAAAAAAGACCTTGTTTGCCGCTTTTTAAGAAAACTGGATGGGAAGCCTATCCCCGACCCATAGAGGGCGTTTAAGCCGTTCTTAGATGTAAAACCAAGGGAAGATGTGAGCCACAATCACAACTACCTGTACATACACATGCTTTTTCAAAATAAATAAATAAATAAATAAATAAAGAGAGAAAGAGAGAGAGAGTGCGTGAGACTCCAACTGGCCTACATTTAGGTGATATGATTACATTCTCAATTTCTCATCTATAAAATCTTATCTTCCTTCCCCTCATTTCTACTCAACCTTTACATTAGACAGGTATAGAAGTGTGTAGAAATGGAAGGTCCCTCAAGTTATCACATAAAAAATATTTGTGTTTTCGGTGGATCCAGTCCTGGGAAGGAAATAGCTTTTTTAGAAGCAAAAATCATCTTGGTCGGGAACTAGGCGAGAAAAAGATTCATTTAGTGTATGGGGGAGGCAGCCTTGGGTTAATGGGGGGTGTGGCAATAGCTGTATTTTTAGGAGGTAGTCAAGTTTTGGGGGTCGTCCCCGAAGCTTTAACAAAAGGGGACATCATTAGAAGAACAATTGGAGAGGAACTACAGGTCTCCATAATGTTTGATCGAATGAATACAATGTTTAACCATGCTGATGCCTTCATTGCTTTACCAGGTGGTCTGGGCACATTGGAAGAGATCTTTCATATTTCCTCTTGGGCCCAACTTCACATTCACCATAAACCTATAGGTTTGCTCGATGTTAATGGTTTTTATGATTATTTGTTGTCTTTTCTTGATCAAGGCGTGGAACAGGAATTTCTAACATCTTCGGCACGACAAATCATAATCTCTGCTGCTACTGCTGAACAATTGATCGACAAACTACAATCTTTCACCCTTGTAATTGATCCTTCCATGAGTTGCATAAATTGGTCAGCTAAGGAAAGCCGTAAAAAGCTTAGATTGGATTTGAGCCTTTGTTTGTGAATCCTTATGTCTTTTGGTTTTATTTCTAGCATAGTATTTTGTTCTGTTATTTCTTATATTTGTTTAAGTGTGTTTCAGGTTTGTCAGTGTTCGTTGTTTCAGGTAATGTCTTCTATACTCTATCTTTCTACCTTAGGACATTGAGGACAATGTCTTGTTTTGGTTGGGGGGAGAGGGTAGTAGTATTTAAAAAAAAAAAAAACTAATCAACTAACTGTTTTTGTTTTAAAAACCATTTGGCAAATTGTTATTACTAGGATGGCAGAATAAGGAGGAATTTTATTGACTCTTGAGACGTATCTTAGTAAACATTTTCTAATGGTTATTTGCAAAATTCATAACAAGGCCTATTAGAATACTTCTTGAAATATTCAGATTTATAAACTCTCGCATTGTTATCACTTAATTCTGCTCATATACTCATTTAACAAGTATTCTTAAACCTTTATTTTCACACACACACTTTAACATATGATTGTGGGTTGCGTATTGGATTATTACATTATTTATGTTCTTTTGTTAAAGGTAACAACTAAGAGATAGGGATAATATATAATTTTTTTTAAAAAAAAATGGATGATAATAAAAAACGTAGATAAGTTTGGTTTTGTAGCCTCCATAACCTAAGCAATTAAGCCCGAAGGGGTGTTTTAACACCTAATACCCTAAAGTCAACTGACTTGGGAGCTATTGGCCCAAAGCTTGTTACATGGGTTAAGGAGAAAAGCTTAAGGGAATCAAACATTGCACTATCTACGTATCGGTATCTGCAACCCGAGTTACTAAGTTCGTAGGGGTGTCTCAACACCTAATGCCCTAAGATCAACTGGTCTGGGAGTCATTAGCCGAAAGCTCGTTACATGGGTTAAAGATGCATTGTGTTTTAAGTTATATGTATAGATATTAAAAAAAAAAAAAAAAAAAAAGGAAAAAAGTAAAATAAAATAAAATAATCCCAACCCAAGGAAGTTAACCTTAAACATTAGAACAAAATATTGTTTTCTTCCAATAAAAGCCCCATCATCTATGTTTCATACATTGAGCACGTAACAAGGAAGGTTTATTAATATTTTGTTTAACAGGTATGGAGCAGATATATAAATTTAATGAGAGTTTGTTTATCTGGATAGATTAATGAAAGTTGAATGATGAATGCCTTGCTTTGTGGAATTTGCAAATTGTTTTTCTATTTTAACGCTTTAATTACTAGGGACTAGTAATAAGCTGGTTGGGGGGTGATTAGTACTTAAAAGTGCATTTTTATCAAGGTTTTATATCATCATTTTGCACTTGAAGTATCAATAACTCCTTAACTAAAGCATGTTTTATAATAATATATCTAATTATATAAGATACCTTTAATTTATGGTAAATGTTCATCTTAAATGCAGGCCTATCACATAAATGAAAGAATTGATTGATGAGTTGAAGTACTGAAATTAAAAGGACAAAGAGATGGCCAAACTTAGAAAAGAGATGCTGGTGTAATCCAAACTGGAACACTTTTTGATAATTAGGTCATATTTGGAGTTGTAGATCTTGGATTTAGGTCCAATTTATATGGATGGAAAGATAAGACATAGGCCTACAACTTTCATGTGGAGCCCAAGATTTAACAAGGCCGTTTTCAAGTCCAAATTGTAGCAACAAAGAAGAAGTCCGAATCTGTCCTGCAGCCCAGACACTGTTCAGTGTTAAGCCCATATCTCAAGTTTTAGAAGTCCAAATGCTCTCAAATTTTTACCCTGGAAAGATGAGACAATTTCCTAGAACTTTCATGATTTAAGTTTGTTCCAATTATGATGTCATCAATGACGTTTTTGGCAGACAAGAAGATAAGAATTGTCACCAAGTCAAGATGTGGCCACCCACTCATCAATTAGTCAACAAATCAATAGTTCCGAATTTTGGCCTATAAAAGAAGGCATTTGCCATGCATTTAGGCATCTTGGTTTCCAGATCAAGATCATGCTCTTGTTTTCTCTCTTTGTATTGCTTAAGTTTTGCTTTCATTAATATCTAGTTTATGCCTTTCATTTCCTTTTCTTTACTTAGTTAACTTCTTTCTCATTTATGTTCTTATCTTGTTTATTTATGTTTCTTTCTTTCATTATGTCAGCTAGGTTAATTATGTCAAGGTGAAAAGGGTACACTAATGGTGTAAGAATAAGTATAATATAAACTTAACATGGACCTTAATGTTGGATACTAACATGCTATATATTTGTTATCTTGTTCACTTTTAATACTTTGCTTGTTAAATGGTTAATCTAGATTTATGTTGTATAACACTTGGTACAACAAATACTTGGCACTTTCATAGCCCATACTTGTATGGTATAACCGACACCCGAGCTATGAAAGGAACTTGATTTGTTGTTAACATAAGTTATAATCATGAATGCCCGACAACATTTACAAGTATTAGCATTATTCGAATAAGATAACTAATGTAATCATGTTAACAATTTATAATCTGATTGGAACCTCCTTTATGCGTGGTTTCCAATTGAATAATAAGAGTTTATACTATACTTGTTTGACATACCATTAGTGGATCCTCTAACCTTGACATTTGTTGTTATCATTGTTTAATCCTTACGTTAATCTTCCATCTCAAAGTTCTCATCAACTTCTTCTTCTTCTTCTTCTTCCTTACTATCATTATTATCATTATTATTATTATTATTATTATTGATATTATTGTTGTTATTGCTATTGTTGTATTATTGTTATCTGTAATTTGTACAATTAACCTTCCTGTGGTTCGACCCCGGTTTTACCGGGTTATTTATTACTTCGACACTCCTGCACTTGGGAGAAGACATCAATCTTTTGGTCGTGTCACACAACTTAGAATATGTTAAGATTGATGATTTTTAGTTGATTTTTCTTTTGGAGTAGCTTTTATATCATGTATGTTCAGAATGTCATTTTAATTTTGCATGAAAGAGAGCCATATATATGTTTCCAAAATAAACTAGTTGTTTATAGCTGTTGGAATGCCTCTAATGGTTAAAGTGGTCGACTGGTTTAAATGACCATATCATTCGGTCGACCGGTTCCTACAAAAAAATTCCCAAGTGTTTATCACAAATGAACAACGATCGACCAGTTCACTTGATATGCCTAAGCAATCGATCTGTTTAGCTTTAAAACTAGTTTTGACAGTTTCAAACCTAGCAAAACTTCAACTAATTAAATGGATATCAATCCTATTTATGCATGAAATGTAAAGTGTGTGAGTTCATTTTAGTTTTCTATTGAGTAAGATATAAAGATTTAACAATAAGCATTAAAATGAATTATTAAGAACTAAGTCTTCACTTGCTTTGCATCTTTGACTTGTTAATGGATTTCTTCATTCAATTTTTTATACTTATTGATGTGATCTTCATATAGACCTGTTTAAACTTAATCTCATCCAAGCATATCATTAGTGTGGTTTCATTTATTTGTTATCATCAAAATACATAAAATATTAATATGTGACCTAAAGGTTAACAACTCGTTCATCCAGGGATGACAATTTTAAGCCTATTCTACTAAACATGGGTTTAGTTTTGAGCTCATGATTGGACCTATAAAATCCCACCACTTGCTATGCATAAAACACGAGGTATGTTCCATTAACCCACTTGCCCAAGGTTTCAAGAGCCACATAACTTATTCAAGTTTACAACGCTCATACATGAGTTCTTTTATTGAGTTCGAGCATAACCTTAGCTTAGAGCCTTATGGAAACAAAAGTTGATGACACTTTCTCCTAGGTGGCCAAATAAGCCCACCCACTACCTTTAAAGTTGGGTTTGGGATGCCCTTTCCTGAACCCAAGACCAATACCACCTTACGAGTTGGGTTCAGGATACTCATGCTCTAACCTAACTACTCGAGTCTACTTTTTTCTATCAACTCTCTATATGGTTGGGATTTAACATTTAATGCTAATGTAACCATAATTGGACCCACAAGATGGTGGTAAGACATGTCCACGTGTAGAACCTAGCATAGCTATCTAGTTTGGTCTCTAGTACTAACCAAGGCTAGTTAGAAAGACCAAGGCTTTAATTGATTTCATTATAGAGCTCTCCTTTATTAAATTGCATATACATTCCCCATGAAAAATCTATAAGAGTCTCTATATGATTTTTTATCCCTGGAAAGAAAAAAGTTATTTTTCTAATGTACAAATTAATCTTTATTTGAGCATAAAAAACAAGCGTGCTTGAATATAAAACCTTTTCTATCTAAGAAAAAAGATAACTTTACCTAAATACAACTTCATTATCCATAAAGACATAAATGGACATTTCTCTCAAATCAAATGGTGAACTATCACCATATAGGGACAAAGAATTGGGCTTATATGATGAGTTTCTCAATTGTATCTTCCTCGAAGTAGATCTTTTTCACATTTTTTTATTAGGTCTAGGCCCATCTATCTTAATACAAAGGTGCACAATATATTATAAACAAGTACAAATTAAAATAAAAAACATAAGCAGATATAAGGTAAGGTTTCCTGCATACCTGCTACATTGCCCTTCAAGGTATGTGCATTTTAGATAAAAGGTTAATATTATATTAAAATTTTCATTATTGAAAATACCTATACAATAGCTTTTTTTTCATATAATAATCCCGATCTTGAGTTTTATAGACCCTTTATAGCTTTTTCTTCTTGAAGTTGAGTAACAACCTCCTCTATGGATAAAGAGTTGGACTCATACTATAAGTCCCTCAATTATCTCTTCCTTAATGTAGATATTTCCCTCGATTGCTTTTTCGTTTTAGGCCTACCTACCTCAATAGTAAGGTGCATAATACATCAGGAACAAATACAAATTACTTTACAAGACATACACATGAACATAATGTAAGGTTTCTTACATAACACTACGTTGTTTTACATGGTGTGTGCCTTTTAGACAAAAGGTTAACGTTATATTGATCTTTGCACCATTAAAAGTACTCATATAATAACTTTTTTTACCTTTAACAAGCATAGTCTTTAGTTTTATAAACCATTTAGGTCCTTCAAAAAGTAAAACATCCTTATATCTTCTAAGCCCCAACTAGGGGGATTGCTACCCTATACTTCATTATGCGCCACTCTCCCCTCTATTTGTTTTTTATGTTCTGTCTTACCATGGAAAAATAATTTCATGAGACTTTTTACCTAATAAAAGAATATGTAGAATCAAGCTAGTTCATATGTCTCACTAACACATCTCATCAACTGATAGTAGTATCTAAATACTTTAAGGGATTAATCTTCCCCAAGTTCTGTATTTCTCAAAAATAGTAAAGGTTGCCTGCCCATTTAGTTATATTTAGCTTGTATAAATGTTATAGTAAAATAAAATCATGAATGCAAAACTAGTAAGGGGTAGCTCATACCCATACTTTACATGCAAAACTAGTAAAATATGCACAATTATATTTTACACCCTATACGAGCCTTTTCGGGTTGCCTACTAATCCTTTCTAACTGGAGAACAATTTTGGCCATGTACTCTCTTCTTAGTTAGACATTAATATCTGTAATTAGATCATGATGGTTATTCTAGGGAAAGCTTCCTCTAACTAATCCTTAAGTTGTCTGATTAACTTTATAATTGTCAATTAGTTCTTACAAGAGCCCTTGTAGCCCACTCTTTTGTCTCTGTATTCTTGGATCTAAAGGTCCCCTGTACTCTTTGTTTAACCTCACCATATTGGAACTAAAGGGCTTCCTAACCTTCTTTATGAGCTCACTAGACCCAGACCTAGCTAGATGTTCTTTTGGACTATTTACTTGTGGGTGTCAATGACCTACTTGTTGGCCTACTTAAGTCAACTATTATTACAAGTTTCAAAATCTCATTAATATTTACAAGTGTGAGAAGTTTTCTAACCTTATAATTAAGGGTTTGCTAGACTCTAACAAAAACTAGATCCTGGTGGGGAAAAATACTAGTATTTATTTATTCATGCATGATTTATGTATGACTCATAAAAGTTTGATAACTAAATAAATAATACATGAAAAACTCATATTTGAAAAAAATAATGTTGTTAGATCTTGATGGCGCAAACAAGAAAACTAAACATATAAAAAAACAAGATTCTAATTTTTAATCGCTAGCGATATTTTTAGTTTCAAGTGACCTCCCCATCAATAGAAACATCTATATCATCATCATTGGCTAACCTTTCCTCAAGACTTCATTATGGTTATATGTATAATATATATACATGCAACACACAAGAATATTTTGGTATTTTCTAATTAATATAATTAAAACTAGAATAAAATGAAATCAAATTGATAAATGGCAATATATATAATGAGAAACCAACCACAAAACTATTAAATGAAAATGTATCTCCAATGGATAAGAATGAATTTTGAAGTCATTTTAAAAAAGGTAGGATTGGTTTTGATAATGAATTTGAGACAAATGAGAAAATTAATTTTGAAAATAAACTCTTAGGGGGTTAAGTTTACTTGAAAACTCCACACTTAACGAAGGGAGATAAACTGCATCAATTTAATATAGAAGAAAATGAAAAGCTCACTCGCAATAAGAGAGAAATAACCTATAACATATTATTAATCATTTGAAAAGAAATCCACAGGCATAAAGTGAAATAAACAGCACTAGCTAGTTTAAAAATATTAGAAAACTCGAAACATAATAAATGGAGAAATAATCCACGTCACATTAAAAATTATTTTGAAAAGAAATATACACGTATGGAATGGAATATATAAACCACAATATTGGTTTAAAAATATTTGAAAATTCCAAACATGATGAATGAAGGAATAATCAACATCAAATTAAAATTAATTTGAAAAAAATATCCAAACACACGGAGTGAAATAAACTACATGAGTTTAAAATATTTAAAAATTATTTTTAAAAATTCATAGAATAAGTAAGCAACCTCAAAACAAATTAAAATACTTCATTAGCAACCATCTAGATGGTGATCCAGTGATAAGAGCTTGGGACCAAGAGATTTGCTTCCTTTGTGATCTCAGGTTCGAGCCATGTGGTTGCTCATATGATGGCTACTAGAGACTTACATGGTCATTAACTTCAGGGCCCATGGGATTAGTCGAGGTGCGCGCAAGCTGACCCGGACACCCATGTTAAACTAAAAATAGAAATACCTCATTAGCATGAAACTTTAGCATCAAAGCTATCATATTTTTCTATAAGACAAAAGACTGGTTATCTCATCGAGTTGGATTATTCATCACTTTTGCTCGGGAAAAGTTCCTCCAGAATGGCTTCAAAATACTTGTTATCTTTTCATTTCTCTTTTTTATCGAGCAAAGGGCAATATATCTCTTTTTACACGCCTGGGTTTCTTGCATTCATAGCAAATAATTTGGCCCATTTTGCTGGTCTCATGCTTTATTGTCCCTGTAGTCACACCTTCTAGAAATTAAACCCTTTTGAATAATTTCCTCACAATATGAGCGACATCTTCATCTTCATCATCATCTTGATTATCATCATTTTGTAAAGTTTGAGCGCAATGCCTTTCTTACACCTTCAAGATATTTCATTCTTTAATGGCCATCACTTCAAGATCCCAAGGTCTCGGTAAAGATCTCAATATCTTGCTCACTATGTTTGATGTTTCTTCTAATGTTTTTATAATATTCCTTTACTGTACTGTAAAAACGCTTCGCATCTCCATTTCATTCCGGCATTTTCCCAGAAGCCGCAAACTACAACAAAATAGACCTTTGATGAGCTTAGTTCATAGTGGGACCTACTAGATGTCAACAATTCAAGATGTCAACACGCAACAGGCACAGCAAGTAGATGCCAAGCATAAGTTGTGCTTATCGTGACACACAAAAACACCAAATCTTGATGATGTTGTCCTCCCGGCCAGCTCCAAAACCTCATTAATGAGGTTTGGATAAGATGACCCCAATCCAGCTCCAAAACCTCATTAATGGAGGATGTACAATGATGCTCCACACGCTGTAAGGTTGCTGCATCTAATAAATTCAGGGAGTCCCGTTTGATGTTGACTTTTCAAAGCAAAAGTAGCAACTTGTATTCACTCCCTGTATATATAAAACTACTTGACTACCACTCATACATCCACTTTTTTGGCTCATTTTTTCTGTCTTTAGAAAATGGCAACCCCAGAAGAATCCTCCACGTTAGAACTCATAAGACAACATCTTTATGGAGACGAAGATGTTTGGAAGTGTGATAACAGTTATTTTTTAAAAATTATTTTTGACATCAATACATTAAAATAATCTAAAAATATAAAAAATATATTAATTTAAAGTAAAAAAAAATAAAATTAAAATTAAAATTTTAAAAACACTTCCAAAACCCAGTACCAAACACTTACCACATCCACAGATATGTTCATCAGTAATCTTGAAGTAAGCACATGGCTTTCAAATACTTCTTTATCTTTACATTTCATTTTTTTATCGAGCAATGGACAATCGCTTCTGACACGTCTGGGTTTCTTGCATTCATAGCAAATAACTTGGCCCATTTTGCTAGTCTCATCCTTTAGTATCTTATTGATGTCAACATCACCTTTGGTAACCTTGAACGCATAAAAAATAAGAAACCCTAAAATAAAAAAATCTTTACATTAGATTTATAATAAAAATTAGATTTATGAAACATACTAATATGAAAATGTATAAAAAATAATTTCAATCTTTTATATCGCTAAAAGAGGCTTGTATATAACAAAAAAAATAACAAATTAATTGCAATTGACCTAAGAATTAAAAACTGGGGAAGCCAAGGACTAAAATGCAAGAAGAAGCAGAATTAAGGTGTCCATTCCAATTTGATGAGGGGGAAAATGAAACAAATTAAGTTAAAAAAGACCAAAATTAACTGAAAATGAAATAATTGGAAGACCATGGACAAAACTAGAAAAGAAGTGAGAATGGAAGGGTTTAATATGAACTTAGCGGTTTGAAAACGACACCATTTCTAGCTTAAATTTAAAAAATCTAGATTCTAATCCCCGTTTGTTTGCTGAAAATTAGTTTTCTTTTGGAAAGTAAATCCCGGGAAGGTGAACTATTTTTCGATGTTTGGTAGTGTAATGAAAAATAAGTTGGAAAATATTTTCCAGTGTTTGGTTATGCCATGAAAAATGAGTTGAAAAATAACTTATTAATGTTTTATTTTTTCAAGTTTATTAAAATAATGAAGAACAAATCTTATAAATTAAAAAATTGAATGAGAATGAAATTGAAAAAAAATATAATTTCATAAATTATCTTAAATAAAATAAATAATAATTAAAATAATAGAGATCAAATCTAACAAATAAAAAAAATTGAATGAAAAAATTAAAATAATAATAATTACCATTTCATTAATTATTTCAAATAAAATAAGTAACAATTAAAAGAATGAGGACCAAATTTGATAGATGAAAAATTTCAATTAAAAAATGATAAGGAAAAATCAAATAATAATTATAAAAATAAGGACTAAAGTTAATATAAAAAATAAATTGTAAGGGATGAAATTGAAAAAAAATATTCAAAAAAATATATATATAGAAATCAAAAGTTTGAAGACCAAATTTGATATAACCAGCAAATAATATGACATTTCTAAATTTTTCACAACTTTCAAAAAGTTTTTTCCTTCCAAAATAAAAGAAAAATACTTTTCTAAAAGCCCCAAATTTTTCTTTTGACTAAAAACTATTTTCTATTGATTAAATTTTTTAATAATAAATAAATATAAAAAATAATTTTTAAAAAACAACTTTTCATCTTACAAACACACCGAATAAAAAATAATGTCCTTTCACTTTAAATGAAACCGCGTGTGTTTTAGTAAAAGGAGGAAGAACAAGACTACGCCTAGGAGACAAAACGACTCCGTTTTGCTCTAAATTCAGATAATATCCTTTCACATTAAATGAAACCGCGTGTGTTTTAGTAAAAGGAGGAAGAACAAAGACTACGCCTAAGAGACAAAACGACTCCGTTTTGCTCTAAATTCAGTAGGCTTCTAAGCTTAAAACACGCTGGGAATAGCTGATCACCCAGCGAACTTTGGCCCCAATTTCCGTCCATAATCGACTCTCTCCCGTGGTAACATCAATCACGTGGTATGTGCTCTCTTTCATGCAGGATACAACCTTGAAGCATCGAATCCTGTTTTCATGCCTTGGTTCTTTCCCACGAATCAAAGCCATAAGGTAACAGTTGCCAGCTTGAAAAACCCAGCACTCATCTAGTTTTCAGCCCATGTTATTTCTTTTATCGGAATTAATAAAATTTTGAACCCGTTATAATAATTTATTCTCCACAATTCTTATAATGAATACATTCATTATTTATTACTTCTATCAAATTTATATAAATTAATTATGACAACATGTATTGTTAACTAGGTTAACTAACTAAATTTGTAAAAATATTGGTTTAGCTGAAACTTATTCAGTCTACTTTAATATTTTTTTTAATTCATTATCAATTATTTACATAAATACAAATTTATACACATTTACCATGAAATTACAACTCGATAATAAAATTGATAAAATATAAGATGAACCCATTAAATAAATCATTATTTATTTCATCACAAAACATCTAAGTCGGTAATTCAACATAAGTTTTAATAATTTATAAATAAATATAATTTTATAAAATCTAAAACAAACCATAACATGTACAAATCATAAATCCATACAACAAGTTTGTTTGATAAAAAAAAATATAAAACAAGTAAACACCCAAAAAAATATATATACTACAAAAATATATATAAAAAATAACATTTTAAAATTGTGTTCAAATAAAAAAGCTTGTTTGGGATTGTGGTAGCGGTTGCGATTCAAAGTGCTTTTTGCTTAGAAATGCTTCAAAATGATGTTTTTTTTTTATTTTTTTAAAATTTATTTTTGAGATCAGCACATCAAAACAATCTAAAAACATAAAAAAAATTAGAAAAAAAGAAAAAAAATTGAATTTTGAGGGAATGCGGTTTCAACCGCGTTCCCAAACGCGCTAAGGTGTAGAATCCTCAATAAAATTTGAATTAAAACACGGATGCTAACAGATCGAGTGTGGCGATGGCTCAAAAAGTTGTGGGAGATTAAGTTGTGTTAAGATTAAAGGGGGTAAGGGTGGTTGTTTTGTTGCAGAGAAAACTTTTACAAGGAAGAAGTAGAAATGTGGGAGGGGAAGAGGAAGGTCGAGCATCAGGTCATAAATTAAATTATTTCGATGGTAACTCCGTCGATAATTCTTTTAGTATAAATGTCATGTCACCGTACGATTTGCCTTTTTGAATCCCATTGTAATACCGTTTGTAATGTCATCAGTAGATCTCAACAAAATTTTTCCATCGGGATATTTACGGACAAATTATATCGTCGGTCTAATTCTGTAAGTGACTTCATCTGTAAAAATAAATAGGAAGGGAAAAGAAAGAGCGAAAGAGTAGGAGGAGGCTAGATTATATATATATCTTCCTAATCTTTTACTGTAAGCTTTGAAATCAAATGCATGTTTACATCTCCAAGCTTCCTATGGCATGTCCATATGAAGTTACACGATCATTGATCATATTAATAGTGTAATGTAAGCAATGGACAATGTCTTTTGACACGCCTGGGTTTCTTGCATTCATAGCAAATAATTTGGCCCATTTTGCTAGTCTCATGCTTTATTGTCTCTGTAGTCACACCTTCTAGAAATTAAACCCTTTTGAATAATTTCCTCACAATATGAGCGACATCTTCATCTTCATCATCATCTTGATTATCATCATTTTGTAAAGTTTGAGCGCAATGCCTTTCTTACTGATGTCAACATCACCTTTGGTAACCTTGAACTCATAAAAAATAAGAAACCCTATAAGCTAAGTATCTTCAGAATATTTGATTCTTTAATGGCCATCACTCTAAGATCCCAAGGTCTCGGTAAACACCTCAATATCTTGCTCACCATATCAGGTTGTTTGATGTTTCTTCTAATGTTTTTATAAACCTTGTGCTCATCTTTTTTATGCTCTCGTAAGGATCCTTCTTGAACATCTCAAAATCAAATATGAGAGTATTTATTTTAGATTTCTAACTTGAGTTGTTCCTTCATGAGAAACTTGTCCAAAACAGCAACAAATACATCAAGATTATAACTATTTCTCATAAATATAAAGAATATACTTTATAATATTCATCTTAATATTTCATATTTGTAATTATCTAGTTGTAGAATTTATTTCATTCAGAAAATGTTTTTCCCTTATCGAACTGGTAGCACCTCCTTGCATGGGATTTTACACCACCATTAGCATGAATTAAGCCATGCGTAGTATTTCTGTTTCAGTTACCAGCAAACATGGATGTTGTTCATCTCTCACTCCTTTTCCACCATCAAAGTCATTAGAGTGAGTGTGCCTAACTTCATGCTCGTAAGTTTTTAAAAACCTCTCGATCGTAAGTTCCCTAGGACCCAGTCACTTTGCTTGAGATTTCTTTGTATGAAAGATAGTTTATAAAGGCTGAATTGGCCATGTAGTTTTAAAAGCAATTTCATAGCACAAGTCTTCATTTTTTTGTTCTTCCACATAAAACGTTTGCATGTAGTAGCAGTATTTTATGTTCCTAGCCCTTTTAACCTGCATTCTTCTGTTAAGAAATAAAGAAATGCAGTTCATCTTGTTCCTCATGTACGAATAAAAAAAGAAAAGAGAAACAGAAAACATGAAGGGAAACCTAAGGCTTTCTCATAGGATAGCGGGACATTTTTGGAGTGTGCATTGCGTAACATGAAGTCTACTAACACACAAACCTGTCAGTGGCTAAAAACTGGTCTTCTCTGCATTTTCATTCTGCTTTTATAAATTCTTGCAAGTCAGGATGCATGCATATAGTTAGTTGTTTTTCGCTTTTTTTCAAAAAATAGAAAAACTATCTCCAAACTTGCATCTTCATGATCTGCAAAACAGAGCAGAGGAAATACAGGTTCTTAGCTGGTTTGCTAAAAACATGAGAGTTCAATGTTTAATCCAGAAGAAAATGTGTTTCTGTACCGTGAAGATCTGGCTTTTAATTCAATTCTATCTAAGAAACACAGGTGAAAAAAAATGTATACTAAGAGTTAGCTCACTGGAATTTCACCTTTCGCCATGAATGCCGTGAATGATCTTTACTGGAAACTCACCCTTCGGTGGTTGTAGGTTTCATTTTTGCTTAGTTTAATGTCTGCGTTTCCCGTGGCCAATTAATGTAGGCAAATCACGAGTTTTTTTTTCCCAGCAAAGTCTTTCCTTCTCTGCAAGCTGTAAAAATGTAGGAATTATCAACTATCTAATCCATTGCAAATAAAACTATAATCCATTGCTAAAATCAGCAACAAAAAATATTAAATGCAGATTTGTTTCATTACTTACAAATTATCAACGGATAATCCGATGCTCACAAATTAGCAACAGATGCTGGTTTTGTGTATCAACAACAAATATCAGTACCGGAAAATTCTTTGTTGATTATATGATTTTTATTAAATTAATTTATATTGTTTTATCCAAATTACTTTTAATTTTTTAATTAATTATTTATGGATATCTTGAAAGTTGTAGAATATATATAAACAACATAAATTAATATTTAAAATTACTTTATCACCAATAATAAATGGAATAAAAATAAAATTCCTAGTATAATTAAAAATTTTAGTTAAACTTGCATTAATACAAATAAGTGAAAATACAATAAAAAGATACAATCATAGTGCTTGTTGTGGAGACGAACCATGATATTGTGGATTGACGTAAGATGAATCAGGATATGGTAATCGAGGTGTAGGTTGATAAATTTATGGAGATGTGGTACCCATAGGTGTCATTATCTAGGAAGTCATATGTGGCGGCATTGATGGGGCCATAGGTGCCGGCATACCTTGGCTAATATTTGATGTCCCACCATGGTATCCAAGATTGTTTATAAGATATTCTTTTATGGAATCCATCTGCCGTTTCATTTCAAAAATAAAATCATCTTTTTTCTTTATCTCCTTTTTTTTTATCTCCTTTTGCAATACCCGATAAGATGAACTAGAATATGATGACTCCACCGAGTAGGAATGTGATGAAGAACTTGTATTAACTATAGATTTTAGCATACGAGATGCACCATATATCTTACCCTTTGTAACTCCTCCTGAAACCACACACCAAACTGCTCTTCAAATGAAGGATGATTTTCCTAATTAGTTCCATACTTTGAAATCATCTCCTTCTTATAATTTTCCTACAAATAAAATACATGAAATGATAAATTCATTTAAATGTTAAATAATATTTAAGTTATATAAATAAATAAATAAAAATACATATAACAACTTTTTTAGACTTGTTGTCTACTTAGTACTTTGATGCAAAGCTGAAAAAATATCATTCCATGGAGATTCTTTTCCACCAGCTTGCTCTTGCTTTCAAGATTAATAAATATTATAAAAGATAAATATAAAAATTTTAATTCAATATCTTAAGCAAAAAAAATAAAAAATCCTTACCTTGTTAACTCGATATGATGTAAATGACATTGTTTTTCCAGAATGAGTATTTATTTTGCCATATGTTTTGGTTAACTGATTCCTCCTTGCAGATTCCGACCTCCTTTGAAATTCAGTGGTGGACGAAACATCTTTGATCATTTGATTCCAATCGTCATTGTTTATCCAAGCAGAACCTTTATCAAGACAATCTATAATATTTGTAGTGTTTTTATTTGATATGGCTTTCTTGCGAGCTTGTGTTAATTGTTGATTCAAAACAATCTTAACTTTATCTTCTTAAATATTATGAACAATCGATTCATCTTCCTCAGAAAATGTATATTTTTTCTACCAAATGATATATAACAAATAAAAAGAGTGCATAACACTTCAAAGTATGAAAATGATTACTCATATTATGTTATCTTGATGGGAATTTGCAATATTATGTGTTGGGACCAAACAAGAGACACCATGATTGTAATAACTAAAAAAATTAAAATATTATGGTCAGCTCCAAAACTTGGACAGTGCTCCTGCAGAGGTAAGAGTGTCAAGAAGTCTATTGATTTTATTAAAATGTCGTGTTATATTGATTTTTTAGAAGGACAATTTTAACATGGAGGGGCTGGAGTTCAAGTTGAATCAGAGGCAACAAATGAAGATGCTGCAACAAATGAAGATACATCACTCTTCATTAGTACACTTGCTCTCATTACCATTTGTTGGGCACAAATTTTTCAATTAATTAACTTCAACTGTATGTCATGAACAAACCATAAGCTCTCATGCTAGATATTGTGAAAACCATTCACCAATATTATGGTAAGTTCCAAAACTTGGCTTACATTTAATAAATTCATGTTAGATAAGTTTTTGGTATATAATATCATAAATCTAAATGAAGCAATTAAACAATAGACAACAATTGAAAAAAAAGTACCCTAATTGAGAATTTTCATAATGCTACATTAAAGTGATTAAAATTAAAATTGAAAAGAATATAGCAAGTAGTGTTGGTTCATACCTTAAACTCTTTAAAGAGTTTATCCCTGCACATTAAATCTATTTTTTTCCAATAGTACCATGCTCCTTTCAAATTAGACCTTAAAATATCTCTGATTGTACATATACACGATGTGTTATTAAACATGAAAAAATATAATAACAAATTTTTATCAAACAAATAATTACACAATAATACGTAATTTTTTTCATACCTTAAAATATAACCTTAAGTTAGTTTTTAAAAGTTTCAACTTACTTTGTTGTTCCATGCAAACAAAGCTCTTTTTTTTCTTATATTTGGATCCATTGATGTGTTAAAACCCTTTATTTTAACCCTTCGATCATAATTGCATGGACAAGAGGTTGAACTGTGGTTTGATGGGACGCCATTTTAATCCTCACCATATATTCTCTCATTACTACTGTCTCTCTCATCACATACACCTCTCTCATTACTACTGTCTCCTTTATCTTCATCTCTAATGTTTGCATCATCATCATCATCATCATCAACTCTCTCATAACTCCTATATGAATTATGTCCTCTATAAGCAAGTTGGTTATCTCAAGAGAAACCTCATTGAGTTTGAAGCAAATCTTGGAAGCGAAAGCCCTCACAATATTAATTTGCATCAACCCTCCCAATCATGTTGAGGAGGATGTCTACTCTCCAAAGTAGGTATATAATACTCTTTTGAGTTATGATACACATGTTGATGAAATGTGGATCATTTGTTATTAGGCCTGAATGGAGTTTGAAATGATCTGGATGAAATGGACCCGTCACTCCTAGAATTTAATATGAATCCTCGTCCAGGCATGCTAAAAACCAGAAAAAATATATGCATTATCATCAATAATAAATATTATGGAAAAAGCTCATTCATCCCAGGTCTATATATTCAGTAATTGGTTCAGTAGTTCTTCTTCATTGCTTTGACAGGTTTGATATTCATGCAAAGGTATCCCACATTAATTCCCACAATAATTATTGTATTTTCTTTTTGGCAGAATACAATTTTGCTAAAGGAGTTCATCATGCAATAATTTATGAAGAAAGAATAAACCTAGCCACCAGCAATCCAGAGAATAAACGCAGATTTATAGCGGATAAAGAAGAATCTTAGGTTCATGGAAGGAAATCTCCAAACAGATGGTGTCTTTAACCACTACCACCACTTCTAGCAAGTCAGAACTTCCCATAAATACTCGAAAAAAAGACATAATGCGTAAAAACTGAATGGAAAGGGAACAGAGAAGAGAATGAAGAAACAAGTCAACTAGACTGTTGTATCATTGTTGACAGTAGAGATAAATGGACTGTACACAACTGAAAGCTACCAAGCTCTCTAATTGTCTTAGACAAATGATGATCGAGGTCGAAGGCACAACTCCAAACTGGCAAAATCATACGTTTTGAAAAGGATAGCAAACAAATGAAAGTCAATGATGGAACATGCTTATGCAGTTACAACAACAAGGCCTGTGAAAACAGAGGAAGTCTCGGCAACTAGAGAAAGTGTGTGACCCAAAGCACATCCTGTTGCTTTTTCCACCATCAACTTTGAGAGTATTCACAAAAGCACAAGATCAATCTTTGGTGCAGATGAGAATTGCAACTCCGAAAGGCCAAAAACAGTAGAGAATTATCCTAATTCCACAACTATATTGGAGTTTCGGTTATTAGACCGAAGCAGAACATCTGCAGTCTTTAAAGGGAAGGCTGGAAGTAAAATACCTGTTTGCCTCAAAAGAATAGCAATCATACATCAATTTTTGCTTCCAATTTTTGCCTCCCAAGGTTTCATCATGTTTTGATAGGAACAACTAAGGCTAAACAAAAGTCTACATTCAAGCCATCACTACACTAGTCAAAGACGCAACCATGAAAACCAAATAAACTGCATTTCGCCCCTAGACATTCCGGCATCTTTGAAAAGAAGATGATACAAAAAAGATACATAAAAGATAGCTTTAAAAACATGAGGTAGAAGAGTACATGTCCTCTATGTATGTTCCATTTCGGTTCTGTGTTTCCAAGTTACAACACCAAATTAGGCTAGGTTATGGCTTAATCTGAATGTTGAATAAGAAAAACGCAATTCTAAATGTTGTCCTTGAACACAAATTTTGATTAAATCAGTTTGAAAACTCAATATGTTTGAAAATGAACACTCAATAGCTTTGCCATAAACTATCATTTTGTTATGTCTATCACCAGCAGAAAACCAGCCAAGCTCCACAATTATAGCAAATAAGGAAGGCAAAATTGTTTCCTTTGTTCTTGATATATGTACATATATATAATGGAAGAAGCAGGCGTGGATAGAAGCTAAGCATAAAAAACAAAAACAGCATAAAGTAATTAGTGGTGTGGCAATCATGTCTCTCTACCTGGATCTGAAATTGTAGCGTTATAACTTTTCTTTATTTCCCTCAACTTAGCTTTATCCTGCTTAGATATGAACTCTGAAATAATCCGGATTGGCTTTGACCAGAACTTGCAACCTCTGTCAATGGAAATCCTTCAGTTTTTCTAGTTTCACATCTGGTCCCTAACACCCACTTGAATCAAATAACACAAAAAATTACATTGAAAGCCTAAACTTGTCAAAACTTATCCATAAAAGGTTGAGAGAAATAAGTATGATTTGGTTCATTATATATCATCATAAGGCTACAAAACATGTCATGTAAAAGGTCCTCTCTTTATTTGTCTAATAAGCATTATTTAGTAAAATAAGGAAATAATATGAAATCATCCACATATCTAATAAATATAATTCATTACATGTACTAAAAAATATAATTAACTCGTGCTACTCATTATTATCATCACTCCTAACTATGTCATCGTTATCATCATCATTTTCTTCTTCTGGAACTCTTTCATCTTCTTTTCCTCAATTTGTGTCAAGTTGAAGCAATTCATATTAACTAATTTCTTCATAGTAAGATGATTCAACAAGTATATTTGGATCATCAAGTGTTCGAGTAGGAAGGACACGACATGGTTGAGAAATCTCATCCGATCCGATTGATCAACGTCAAATGATCTCACATTGTTGGCATCTTAAATAAATCCACCCATGTCAACATTATAACGACTTCTAGCAGTTGTCTTAATAATCGTCTAGCATTCCGAGGATTTATTATCAGGTGGATATGTATAGTAGACTTCTTGACATTATTGTGCTAACACAAAATCTTCATTTCCATGTAGTCGAGATGGATGTTTGATTTCAACCAAACCATTTGAACGATGCACTCTAATCCCTCATTTTATAACATACCAATTACATTTAAACATAAATAACTTGCACTTACTCCCCAAATGTTTTAGGCAAACAACTTCTTTAAGCATTCCATAATAATCACGTTCATTATCATCATAGCACATTCCTTTCACACAAACTCCACTATTCATCATCTTTTTAAATCGGCCATAACTTTGAGTATGAAATTTAAAACCATTCACATAATACCTATTATAACATTTCACTGAAGTTGAAGGGTCCATAGCAAGTCTAAAGAGTTGATTTTCAATTCTGTTAGATTGGTATTCCACCTAGCATAATAATTAACTCCATAAGAAATATTGTTTTAAAAAAGATTAGTAATTTTTTAAAAGTAACTAATTGAGCTAAAATATAAATTAATTTTATGAAAATACTTACATTATTTTTTAATCAATTTTGAAAGTTCTCTTTGCAAAAATTTTCAATTTTAACATCACTCGCATGTGGTTGTTGTGACTTTAGCTATTGGCAACATTGGCTAAAATTTTAAAATATTAAATTTAATAATAAATTATTATAAATTAAGTACAAAATAATATTTCATACTTACTCTAAATAAGGCTTTAATTCTTTACAATTGAATATCACATAGTTATGCACAATTTGCATTTCAACATGTGACAACTATTTTCTATAAAATCTTTTAGACTTTTAAGGCCACCATCATCATTTCATGAAACTCAATTCCAAATTGTTTGCACATCATCACCAAAATAATGAGATGCAAAATTGATAATTTCATGAATCAAGTTTGCTTCACACATGAAACCCTCAACTTTAGCTTTATTAGTTTCTTCTTCAAATAAAACATATACCTATATCATTTCTATCAGTTAGTTTATTTTTTAAAATAAAAAGGGAATAAAATTAAAGACAAGAGTATGCATTTGAAGACATGTCTAATGGATAAAACCCATCAATGCATAACCCTAACCGAATATTTCTCAGATCTGACGCATCAATGCATAACCCTAACCAAAATTAAAGACAAGAGTCCAATTTTCATAACCAGGTAAAATACCTTTTATCAATAGGTGATTACAAACATCATCTTCCTTTAAAAACTTTTGATTTTTGCACCTCACACAAGGACACCTAATTTTTCCCCCAGATATATTGTTATCAATTGAAAATGCAAAATTGATAAATCTTCTAACACCCGCAATGTATTCAAGATGAAAACGATCATCCATATAACGATGATACATCCACCATCGATCATCCGTATTAATCTAATCAACATGATAACACCAATAAGCATTTTAGAAACAAACATTTTAGAATGTTATTTAATTTAATATTTTTCTTAATCTAAAATTAAAACGTTATGTAATAAATTATCAAAACAACTTCGTTAATTACAAGGATATATTTTTTTGGTATTTCTTACACATTTAAATTAACCCCAACTATGTATCATATATAAATAATCTTTTTTTCATCAAGAATACACAATACTCCTAAGTAGGTAGAACTTGAATCAACTTACTTGTGGATCAAAACTAAATTTCTTTTAAGTCAATTTTAAAAACATGCCCCTAAAATCAACTCGGTATACTTAAAGAAATTTAATAAATTCTTGTAAATGTTGGCTTCAAAATTGACTCGTAAAGTCATAGAAATAAGCATATTTCCTTAACTACTAGTACTTAAACAATCCTTTAAAATAAAATATGTACCACATAAATCTCTAGTCAAAGTTCATAACATTGTCCAAATATAGAAATTGAATTTAAGACATGTACCTAATGTAAAATAATTTAAATAAACTCTTAATTATTTGTCCAACTCCATAGGGCAATTTCATAACACTAAGTTGGATACCATATCCTTTAGATATACAATCACCTCCATATCAATTAATATTTAACAATAATTAACTATTCTATGGATATAAATTTATAGTTAATTGATATATTATAAGATCATGCACCTACAATGTCATGGTCATTTTCAGGAACACTTATATTGGCTTCCCAAGCTTCATTTTGGTCCTATAATTTCCATCCAAAAAGAAACTCAATATCAGATTTAATGAAAGAAAATCATTCAATTAATATTTCTATACAAACTCGCATTGAATAAGGAAAGAAAAAAGATAGTTCAAAGCCCAGAAAAGATATTATCATACAATTTGTGAATAGTAACCCTACAAATTAAATTAGGGGTTTTATTAATTTTTCAATTAAACATGCATAATTAGGTTATAGATCATGGTAAAAACATTTCATAAACCCTTAATTTTATCGAATGAACAGCCTAAAACCATTATTCAAAGTATTGATAAAAACAAATTTGTTACTCGTGTTCTTGAGTTCTAGGCAAGCGAGAGAGAAGAACATATGAGATTGGGAAAGTTAGATAGAAACCTTTTAGTGTAAGCTAAATTGCAATAGAGAAAACAATAAATCCTAAAATTACCTGAATTATTGAAGAGAGGAGTGCAAAACCCAACTCATATACAGAGAGGGGGGGTAAATCAGGATGTTCGATAGTGATAATGATTGGTCTAGTGGGATGTTGTCATGGGTCTGTGTTTTTTGTGGTTTACAAAGAAAGATTGAATCTGTTAAGATAAAAGAGAAGAAGATGAAGAGAAAAGTTAGTGACAAAGGAAAATCATATCAATGAAGAGAGAGTGCAAGTTGATTGTTTTTCTAGGGTTATGGATGTTAGGGACGAAGGAGATGAAGGAGATGCCAATAGCCCTGTTTTTTAATTATATATATAAAATCCGTTGTTAATCTGTTACTAAATTGGCAACTGGAATATCTGTTACTAAAATCAATGCCAATAGCCCTATTTTTTAATTAGTAGTGAGATATATGCAGTCTTAAGTCTGCAAAGCATGAAACAAAAATGCACCTACTTTACTCAGCTCATGTTTTATTTGCATGGAAAGAAGTTTGCATAATGGTTTAGTTATTCAATTTCAAAGTCAGTTTGTTACTTTCAATGTAGAAATGTACATACGCAGTCATGGATAAGGAAAACTTATGATCGTCTAGCTTCATTTGATAGCCTATGTTTAGAGAAGAAATAAAATGCCTACTTTTAGGTTTCAAAACATATGAGCACATGAAGTTTAGGTTAAGAAATAAAATGCAAAGCCTTTAAAACTTGGATTTTAATAAATAGATTAATGGGTCTCTTATTTTTAAAGAATAATCTAAAACAATAATCTTATTTTTAGAGATTGATATCAAATTATTTACTAAAAAGGATAAGAAAATCATAAAAAAATAAAAAAATATTAGAATATTTATAGCTTAATTTTAAAAAGACAGATTTAAGAGAAAAATACAAAATAAAACTAATTTTTCATTTAATTTTAGATATAAATAACTCTTTACTCATATTCTTGAGATCAATGTTTGTTTTGGGATTAAATAACCCCTTACTACATTTTTAATTCTTCCATTTAATTTCGGTGTTACAATAGGAATATTAAATCCATTCTTAACTATATCTCATATCCCAAAGATCTTGTGGGAAAAAAAATCTCTCTATAACTCCAATAAAGGTAGTTAGAGCCATCAAACCAAAGTGCTTTGGATTTGTTGGTCATGATCGTTTCTCCAAAATAGTAAGTCCTATTTAACAGTTCAAAGATCCTATACCAAATATTTCATCAAAAAAATAAAAAAAAATACCTTCTACCAAATAAAAGACCAAGAGCTAGCCCTAGAGGAGTGGTTGAATAGGTTTTGAAAGGATAAATAAACCTTATCGAAAAATATAAAACTTATCACCAAACCATAAAGAAAAAATATCAAAAATAAAGGCAATTTATACGAATATAACAAACTTGAGATAAATAAGAATTATAAGAAAATTGGCCCATTTATCATTATCGGGTAAAACAGAAATAAATAACTATTTTTTATGTTAATTGTACAATGAAATAACTCAAAATATCTTTGAAAGAAAGAAAACTAAAATTCACGTCAAGGGATATTTTTGTATTTTCACAATGGTTTTGTAGCTATTATAATTTAAGCAAAAGGACACTTTGATATTTGCACAAATCTAAAAATAATAAACAATTAAAATGCACAATGAAAGTACAAAAAACCCTTAAAAAAAATTATTAGGTCAAGGGACGTTTTTAGCTTTTCACGATGTTTTGTTTTATAATTACAAAGTCAGCTCATGAAAAATTTTGTATTTGGTTAAATAAAAAAAAACAAAAAAATGGTAAGCACGTGTGTACGACACTTGAGAGTGTGGGAGGCACCTGTGTCCTTCAGGCAATGCATGCAACGCCTCTCGGCATTCAAAAACTCCATTTCACCATGTTGTTGGAAAGCATCACCATGTTTTCCTCCTGTTGGTGTGACGTTTGTCTTCGTTAGTGGTTAAGTTTTGAGCTAGTGAGCCATTTTTTTTCTTCTCTCTTATCCCCTAAAAATTATTATTTGACACTCTTAGTTGTTCATATTTCAACTTCAGTCATTATTCTTTTAATTTCAACTTTTTTTATCTTGACCCTTTTGTATAAGTCATATTTGTTTTCAATTACATCATTCAATCTTACCAAATGTTATATTTTTTAATATGATCCTCATTATTTCGATTTCTAATTTTGTTTTCCTTTGCACTCTTGTAAAAGTTTTAGTAGTTTTCAATTTTATTCTTCAATTCAAATCGATGGTATTATGTTTTTTAATTTGGTCCTCATCATTTTGATTTGTAATTTTTTTTTCTTAATGCTTTTGTAAAAGTTATTATTCTTTTTTAATTTTATCATTTAATTACAACATTGTTTTGTATTTTTTTATCTCAACATTTTTTTTAATTATTTTTAAAAGTTTGTGTAAAAATTACTTGAAGATTAATTATTTGTTTTAATATTTAATTAACTCTTCAAGGTTATGTTATTGCATACTATAAGTTATCTAATTGTCTAACATCTAATAGTAATCTACATGAATCACTAGATTAGTAATCTCATAAACTCTTTTAGTCCATAATTATAATGCCATGCTTTAATTATATTACAGTTCTCAATTTTTAAAACATGTTAACAATTAAGTTTCATTTGATTAATTATTTCAATTTAACTTCTTACCAATAATTGTTAATGTGTATAACACATTAGGTTTCCAATAGGCCTAAATATAAATAATAGACATAAATAATACAAGATTAAATAAATTAAATATTTTGAATTTTTATCAATTCAATTTTTTTTTATTAAATGCAACATGTAGAACTTAATAAAAAGTCATATGTTATTTTATTTAAGTGCTAGATAAGTTATTATGTGCAATTTGTTTTGAAATAAATCTAAATATTTAAAAAGTCATATGTTATTTGATTTAATTTTTCAATGATAAGTTTCTCAATGTAACTACTATTACTTCATTCATAATGTTTTTATTTAGATATTTAAGTATGTTTGTTTTGTTAAATTATATTTATTCACAACACCATAGTCATTAATTCTTCAAATAAAACTGAAATCATTTTCAAATCTCATTTTTTCTTATGCAAGAATTTCACAATAAATACTATTTGCAAACATGTGAAATATTTTTTCTAATTCACTTAGGGTGATATATCATCTCTTAATAACTAAAATACTTTCATATAATTTATGCTAAACCTAATATTTGATCATTTATTATTTTTTATTATGATAATTTGTAGTTAGGATCAAAATATAGTATTTTCTATATAAGATAATTAGTTATCTAAAGTCTAATAATTCATTACACAACCACCATTTCTGTCTTTTCATAGACATAGATAATCACTCCATATAAAATCTTCATGCGGGTTAGTTCAATGTACTTATTATTTAACAAGCATCTACATATTAATTTCAAATATGACTAATACCTCAATTTATAGGAATAACTACCTCATTTGGGGGGTATGATTAGTACTCAAAAGTGCATTTTCATTAAAGTTTTATATCATTATATTGCACTTAAAGTATCATTAAATTCCCTAACTTGAGCATGTTTTATAATAACAAGTCTGATAATATAAGATATCTTTAATTTATGGTAAATATTCATTTTAAATGAAGACATATCTCACAATTTAAAGAATTGATTGATGTGTTTAATTATTGAAATTGAGAAGACAAATAGAGGGCTAAGCTTAAAGAAGAGATGCTGGTTCAATTCAAACTAGAACATCATTCGGTTATTGGATCATAACTGGAGCTGTAGAACATGTATTTAGGTCTAGTTTATATGGATGGAAAGCTAAGACATAGGCTTAAAACTTTCATGAAGAGTCTAAGATTCAAAATGACTATTTTCAAGTTCAAATTGTAACAACAAAAAAGAAGTCGGAATCTGTCCTGTAGCCCAGATACTGTTCAGTATTCAACCCATATCTCGAGTTCTAGAAGTTCAAATGAGCTCATTCTTATTTTGTTGGAAAGATGAGACAAATGCCTAAAACTTTCATGAATACTATCTATTCAAATTCTAACGTTAGCAATGATGTTTTGTTTAGACAAGAAGATAATGATTGTCACTAAGTCAAGAGGTGGTCACCCACTCAATAATTAGTCATCAAATCAATAGTTTCGAATTTTAGCCTATAAAAGGAGGCATTTGCCATAGATTTAGACATCTTAGTTTTCAGATCAAGATCATTTTCTTACTCTCTCTCTTTGTATTTTGTAATGTTTAAGTTTTATTTTATGTTATATTAATTTCTTGTTTATGCTTTTCATTTCCTTTACTACATTTAGTTAACTTATATCATGTTTATGTTATTATATTGTTTATTTATGTTTTTCTTCTTCATGATGTTTAACTAAGTTAATTTTATCAAGATGAAAAGGGTACACTAATGATGTAAGAATAAGTATAATATAAAATCAACATGGACTTTAATGTTTGATACTAACATGTTTTGTATTTGTTATCTTACTCACTCTTAATACCTTGCTTGTTAAATGGTTAATCTAGATTTGTGTTGTACAACCCTTGGTACAACAAATACTTGGCACTTTCATAGCCTACTGTATGATATAACCGACACTTGTGCTATGAAAGAAACTTGATTTATTGTTAACATACGTTATCACCATGAATACCTGACCACATTTACAAGTATTGGCATTACTCAAATAAGATAATTAATATAATCATGTTAATAATTTATAATCTGATTGGAACCTCATTTGTGTGTGATTTCCAGTTGAGTAATAAAAAGAGTTTATATTATACTTATTTAAAATACCATTAGTGGATCCTCTAACCTTAACAATTGTTTTATCCTTGTTTAATCCTTACATTAATATAACATCTCAAAAGTTCTCTTCAACTCCTTTTCATTTATTGTTTATAATTTTATATAGTTCACCTCCCTTTGGTTCGACCTCGGTATAGTCGGATTATTTATTACTTCGACACTCCTGCAGTTGGGATAAGATATCAATCTTTTGATCATGTCAGAAGATAATACTTCTTTTTTTATCCTAGAATTAAAGAAATATAAGGGAATTTTTTGTACCAATAATAAATATTCACATTTTAGTTTGACAATAATAGTGATTGTTATTTACCAAATAGGAGAGGAAAGGTTGAAATCGATTATAAAAAGTGAAATCAACCACGTTTAAGAAAATTCAAATGACTAGATGAGATGATCGACCAGTCATCCAAGAGTCATAATCAACTAAAAAAAATGATTTGTCACAATAATAAAAGTCTATGTTATCAACTAGAAGGTTCAATCCTATTTATAATTAGGTGTTCTCAATACATTAGAATAGATTAGTGTTGTAGGTTGTGGAGTTGATAAAAGTCAAATTAATGTTCTCTAACAAATAAAATTACATAACTTAACACAACAAAGCACACCCTACCCCTATGCATAGTGTCCAAGGCCTGGGTTCCGGGTTTTGACCGGGTCGCCCGGGTTAAATGTTTTTTTAAAATCAAAACGACATCGTTTTAGTAAAAAAAACAAAAGTCAAAGGATTGCAACCAAGTTTTTGACCGGGTTTCTTTGGGTCAACCGGGTCGCGGGGTCAACCCGCCAGTCATCCGGGTTTTTTCTTTTCCTATTTTTTCTTAAACCCGGTCTAGTTCTAGCCTCGAGTCAGTCGGGTCCCGGGTCGACCTCCATGCCAGGTTTCAAAACTATACCCCTTGTAAGTATAATAGTAATAATATATACATGAAAAATATACATAGAACGGTCTCATCCATCTCTATCAACTTGGGGGGGGGGGGGGGGGGGGGCTTCATGTCCATCTCTATCATGGTGGGGTGACTTTTTATTTCCAAGCGTCACGGGGAAAAAAAAACAGTATACTTATTGGTTAGATGATCTTGTATGGCATCTCAAAAGTCTACTTTGCATGGATTGATGATATGATTTTCAACGAATAGTTAAGGATCATTGAATGGTGGCCCCTCTTCGAGTCATTTGAATTGAAAAGCTAGAAGAATTAAGGATCTCACCATTATTGGCCTTCCATATCCCCACCAATTTGTTTGAATAATAAAAGCACAGACACCTTCGGATGAGAATGGCACAGGGCCCAGGGCCATATAAAAAACAAGTATGCACAGTGCTTCCAGTTAGTGGGACAATTTTGGCAACTAATAATTCTCCTTAATTCTATAAATTATTTTACTTTTTAGTCATTTTGATTAATCAAGCATCCGTGAATTCTTCATGGCTAATTGATATATGGAAAACACTATGGCTATTGAGAACTTTATATTATTCACTTAAATAGTATAATGATTTATTTTTGCTTTTACACCATAAAAGTTTCACACTGACTTTCAAGAGCATTGAAGTCTTTTTACATGGCCTGTTTTTTTAAAAAAAAAATTTGATTAGGAGTAATTAAATCTTTTTTCATATTGAGTGTACAATAAAATGATCAAAATATCCTTAAAACAATTTAAATATAGTGTGAAGGGGCTTTTTTATATTTTCACAATGATTTTTTTGTTATTATAATTTAAGTCGAGGAGTAATTTGGTATCTGTGAAAATATTAAAAATAATAAACAATTGAAGCACACAGTAAAACGATGAAAATAACCTTAAAGTCAAAAAATTTAAGCCTAAGGTCAAGAGTTTTCGGTTTTTCACTATGTTTTTTTGGTAATTATAAAATCAGCTCAGTGATAATTTTGTATTTGGCTAAATAAAAAAAATTTAAGTGCCCATGTGGCGCACCTGGAGGCTCGTGGGAGGTACCAGCGCCTTTCGGACGGTGTATGTCATCGTGCCTTTTCAATGTCTGGTTGGAATTGTCATCATGCCCTTTTCTTGTTGGTACAACGTGTGTCACTGGTGGTGATGTAATTTGGCGTTGGTGAACCTTTCTCTCTTTTTTTTCCTTATTCTCTCTCAACCAAAAAAATTATAGTTTGCCTTATTGGTTGTTGGTATTTCAACTTCAGTCCTTATTCTTTTTATTTCTAATTATTTATCTTGGCCTTTTTATAGAAGTTTTATTTGTTTTTAATTTTTTCCTTCAACCCCAATTTACTAAATATTGTATTTTTCAATGTGCTCCATATTCTTTGAATTTTCATTTTTTTCCTTGGTTTTTTTGTAAAATTTTTAGTCATTTTCAATTTCATCTTTCAATTTCAAATTGATGGTATTATATTTTTCAATTTGGTCCTCATTGTTTTGACTTCTATTTTTTTTCTTGGTCCTTTTGTAAAAGTTATTACTCTTCTTAATCTCACTCTTTAATTACAAAATTTTTTATTTCTTATGTTAATTTTGATCCTCATTCTTTTTAATTTTTTTCATCCTTTTACTAATTGTTTTTTCAATTTCTCCTTTCAATTAGATATATAATTTATTTTGTATTTTGATTTTGATCTTCATTGTTTTAATTTCTATTTTTTAAAATCTTTTTGTATAATTAATTTTTTTTCTTCAATTTCATGCTTTAATATTTCATTGATTGGGAATTGGACTTCATAGTTTTTTCAAATTAAATGCTTTAGGTCTAATGATTCGGGTAACGAGTTTGATAAGTTAGCTAGAGTTTTTTTTTAAAGGGCTTTATAATTTTTTTTATTTTTTCTGGATTTTTCTAATTATATGATCTGGATTGCGGGTTTAACGAGATATCTTAAATTAACTCAACCCTAATTAGCTTGGTTAAAGGTTTATTATGACCCCTTTTTTTATATCTTTTTTCCTCTCATTTTAATACCTAAATATTATTTTTATATATATACAAGAAAATAGTCCATAGCACAGTCACCAAGGCTAATGTCACTAAAAAGATTTTCCTGGTACATACCTTTATCTTTTAAATTACAAAGAGAGAAATGTCACTAATATGATTTCGAAGAAAGGAAAGAAATTCCCAACATAGTTTACATTGAGTTTTTATTTACAACCCTCCCGATATTCATACAAATAATCTTCTTCCACGATAGTTTTTTAGAAATTCACATTTACAATCTCACAAGTTTTTCATGTCAACGGTGATCTATTGATCTGGGTATGTGATTGGGACTTTTAGTAAATCACTAATATAAAACAATATAATATAATTTATATTGTGGAAACTATAAGGTATTTCATATTGAATAAATCGTATGTCTATCATAAAAAGGTTATTTATACACTTTAATAGAAAACAGAATCATACTTCTAAATAAGGACAATAACAATCCATTTGATTGAGGTTAAGTTAATCATATAATTATTACATTATATTTTAATATATTCTAACATCCCCACTTAAACACAAAATAAAAAAAAAACCAAAACGGAAGGGGTATTTGAATAGTGCCATGTTACCGTAGCTTTAGATGCAAATGAAATTGTGTACAACGACATTGAAATTATGATTTTATTCTCCTAACCACAAAAAAAAAATTACGAGGTTTTTTTATACTTTATGTATAGTAAAATGAATATATTATTTTTAAGAAAAAAAAAATTGAACTCGAATATAAAGGTTATTTGAACCTTTTAGTTTAAAAGCATAGTAAAATTAGTAAAATAAAAAAGACTATAACCCATCGTAAACGGACCTTTTTATATTTTCACCATAATTAATTTTTTAGTTATAATAGGCTTAGTGGAAAAGTGGTATTTTAATTGGTAATAAATATTATTAAATAGAAAACGTTGTTGACGCGTTGGTTGTACGCGTTAACACATGGGTGTTGGTCATACTTTTATCTGTTTGTATGACATTTTCTGGTAACTAAATAGTAGCTTCTATGGCAGCATACAAATTGTTTTGGCGGCTCCTCCATTCCTTAGACATCATATATGGTCAAAACCGCTCTGATTTGGCACCAATGACCTTTTTTTATTCTTTTGTCTCTCTTCCTTGGTTTCCACACCTACCCTCTAAAATTTCAAAACAACCTTTTAATTTGTTTTTCATTTGAATCTAGTCCTTATTCTTTTTATTAATATTTGTTTTATATGAAATTATTTATAGATTTGATATTTTTTTCAATTTCATCTACCTTTAATTTTTTTATATATGTCAAATTTGGTACAAATTCTTCTGATTGCTATTTGTTTTGTTTTTAATCATTTTCTTAATTCAATTTCTTTTTCAATTTTATCCCTCAATATTTAATTTTATTTTATTTTTATGTCTAATTTAGTCCTTATTTTTTTTATTGCTATTTATTTTGCATTGGCAAATATTTTAGATTTAAATTATTATTTTTTTTATTTCATCCTTCTTCTAACAAAAAAAGATCTAATTTGACTATTGGGGGTACTAAGGTTTTTTTATACTTTATGCATAGTAAAATGATTATACTACTCTTCAGAGCAAAAAACATTGAACTCGAATATAAGGGTTGTTTGGACCTTTTAGTTTAAAAGGCATTGTAAAATAAAAAAGACTATAACCCATCGCCCAGGAGCTTTTTCATATTTTCACCCTAGCTTTTTTGTTATAATAGACTGAGGGGCAAAGTGGTATTTTAATTGGTAATAAATATTATTAAATAAAAAACATTGTTGACGCGTGGGTTGTACGTGTCATCACATGGGTGTTGGTTATACTTCTAACTATTTGGATGACATTTCCTAGTGACTAAATAGTGGTTTCTATGGCGGCATACAAATTCTTTTGACAGCTCCTCCATTCCTAGACATCATGTATGGTTAACACATCTCTGATTAAACATCAATGACCTTTTCTTTTCTTTTTTCTTTTTTTTATCTCTCTTCCTTGGCTTCCATGTCTAGTCCTCTAAAATTTCAAAACAGCCTTTTAATTTGTTTTTCATTCGGATCTAGTCCTTATTCCTTTTATTAATATTAGTTTTATATGAAATTATTTATAGATTTGATATTTTTTTTTCAATTTCATCCACCTTTAATTTTTTTTTAATTGTCAAATTTGGTACCAATTCTTCTAATTGCTATTTGTTTTATTTTTAATTATTTTCTTAATTTATTTTATTTTTCAATTTCATCCCTCAACATTTAATTTCATTTTATTTTTATGTCTAATTTAGTCTTTTTTTATTGTTATTTATTTTGCATTGGCAAATATTTTAGATTTAAATATTTTTTTTATTTCATCCTTGTTCCAACCAAAAAAAATTGAATTGACTATTGGAGGTACTAGAGTTTTTGTATACTTTACGCATAGTAAAATGACTATACTACTCTTGAGAGTAAAAAAAATTGAACTTGAATATAAGGGTTGTTTAGACCTTTTAGTTTAAAAGGCATAGTAAAATAAAAAAGACTATAACCCATCGTCCAGGGGCTTTTCCATATTTTCACCCTAGTTTTTTTTTTGTTATAATAAGTTGAGGGGCAAAGTGGTATTTTAATTGGTAATAAATATTATTAAATAGAAAACGTTGTTGACGCGTGGGTCAGACGCGTCAATGCATAAGTGTTGGTCATGCTTCTAAGTATTTGTATGGCATTTCCTAGTGGCTAAATAGTGGCTTCTAGCGGCATACAAATTGTTTTGGCGGCTCCTCCATTCCTAGACATCATGTGTAGGAAATATTGTAAGTGGCATGACTCATGAAGACATGATACTAATAATTGTGTTATCTTTAAGAATCATATTTGAAAAGCATTAGAAGTCAATCACATTTACTTCTTAAAAAAAGAGAATATAGGTAGACCTATTATCTAAAGACAACTGAAAAATCATGAAAAACTTGTCTATAAAGTATACAAATGCCCTACTTATTATACAATTTCACCTAAAAAAAGACTTAAGGGGAGCAAAGCTAAATAAATTGTCACACGATAAAAGTCTAAAACCTTTATTCTTAAAAGACCTATTAATATTAATGTTATAAACATCAACCCACAATAGAAGTCATACAAGCTCAATGATGATAATTATTAATTTAAAATCAAATAGGTCCATACACAAATAAAACACATCCTCATCAAATTCAAACATATCCTTAAACAAATTTAAATACATTCTCACCATAAATAAATAAGTTCAAATGCAAGTTCAAACAAGTCCACCCGTGAATTTAAATTTATTGAAACATCCAATCATAAATTTCTTATATGGGGAAATTAATAATTGATCAAAGATAATGTATGGGAAATAAAAAAAATAACGTTAAGAATAGCTGGCTTTGATTGGAAAGCATTGGAACTAAACTTAGTAGTGGCAAAGTGTATGGCACACATACTAGTAGATTGACAATAGTTGGGTTGGGCACACATTTGATACCATGCTACTGACCTAAAAAAATAACACAGAAAATTTCATTTTTTTAGGTAATAAAGGTTTTAATTTTTAGGGATATTGTTTAGGGAATTTGTGGTGAATCTCAGGTTAGGGATGGTTGTTTTTATGTGGGTTTAAAGTTGTTATGTATGGACCAAAAGTGATAGATTATAACTAGAGTATAGCAAAGCTATGAGATGGTCATATTGGTGGCATATCTAGTTTGTGTATTTGGTGAGATGGGAGTCTACTATGGGTTTGGTTGTAAGGTGGTTATGGTGATATTGGTAGGAAATGGAGTTTTACAAAGGTTGATGGTTTCTGGTAGGTGTAGTGAATGTGTAGGCTATAGTGGTTTGGCTAGGAGGTAGATGGTCTTTGGTTGAGGCTAATTTGGTGGCTTATCAAGAAGGATGATCTAGTTTTTAGATGGTGTTGTCTGGTTAAAATGAAATTGTTTCAGTTAAAAGTGTTCATGATGAGTGATTGGGGGAGCAAGTGGTGGTGATGAACTGATGTGAGAGGTTGTGTTGTTGCTTTTGGTGCTGGGAAGATTAATGATGGTTGAATGTTGAATAATCTTTATTGAAACAAATTGCATATCATATGTTGTGTTAAAGAAGTGAACCTAATTAAAATTGGCTGGTGGTGTACTTGAGACTAACTATTTTATAACTATTATGTATGTTTGGATGGTGAGTTGGAGACCATGTTGTGTGAAATTAGTTTTATATGAGAGATTAAGTTGGAAATTTTTTTGAATAGAATTTGTGTATGAAAAACTCTACTAAAATTTTATGAAAATAGAATAAGACTCATTTTAATTAGTTACCAAGTCTTTACTAGGTAAACATGCATGTAAAATGACATATAAAGATTATAAAGCATGATAGGATGGGCACAAATGTTACATGTTGAAACAAGTTAAAGACATATTGATGTCATATAAAAAAATTGTCACATTTTACATGAAAATCTTAAAGTAAAGGTTTTAAATTGCATTGGAAATGTTGGGTTGTTACAATACAAATTGTGAAAGAAGGCACTATGAACCATAATCTTTCTTTCTAGTTCTGTTTATCAATATATATATCAACATCATATGAATATTTATCAAATAGTACATCAACCAGTCGAACCCATTCAGCTGCCATTCCCTAAATGATATGACAAAGATGCCAAACATGTATGAGTTATGGATCATTCAATTGATTATTGTTAAAGCTTTAAGAAGCATATTAACTATCATAACCTAAATTTAGGTTTCATAAAGTTGTTTTATAAAAACTACATATTATTCAAAAATCCAAATAATAATAATAATAATAATAATGATAATTTAAAACAATATGTGTGTGTGTATTATTTTTGGGACATAGAGAGATACGCCCTTGAGATGCAACAAATCAAAATACCCTTGGGAAGAATAGTCAGATTATAATAGTTTGACAAAATGAGCTGAAGAAAGACTTAATGGAAAGAAAATTGAGGTTGACATCCAAAATTGATAAAAATTGGAAGAATTAATTAAGCTTAAGGATTTTATTAAACTTCTAACAAGTTTGATTAACTTAATTAATGACTTAATTGAAGTAAAAAAATAAGTTTGAAAGTCAATTTGGAAAAAATTGAAAGAATTAATTAAGTTTAATGACTTAATTAAACTCCTAACAGGTTTTGTGTATTTAATCAAGGACTCGATTGAAAAAGAATTAAGTTTGAAGGTCTAATTCAAGTTAAATTGTAATAGTCAGAAGAAAAATGACCCAATTAAAACTTTGAAGAGCCAAATTGGTGCAATCAGAGATTTAATTGAAAGAAATATGAAGTTTGAAGGTTAATTAAGGACTTATTTGCAAAACTTCAAAACCAAAGACCAAGGTGAAAAAGGTGCATAGATCTAGGAACTAAGATTGATCAAACTAGAGGTCAATTTGAGATAAATTAAAAATTTGATGAAAAATAGGGGTCAAATTCCATAATCTGGAAACCAATGACTAAATTACAAAAGGCACGCTAATTCTAAAGGATCTCAATCAATGTTTCTAGGGATGCAGTTCAGAGATTGAAAAGTGTTTGGATTGATAAATGATACATACGCTGAAATTGGAAGAACATGAACTAAATTAAAATTTCTTAAAATCCTATTTAAAACCCTTAATGTTTTAGGTTTAAACAAACGACGTGTCATTTAGACTTTAATGAAGAAAAGAAATGACATGTCGTTTAGTTATTATGTCTTCTTTTTTTTTCAGCTGAAAGGCTGATTGAGAGCCATTTTTAGATAAATGAATGTGGCATCTCTGACAATCTTAGTGGCTTTAATTGGTACTAATCGACTAAAAAATACTTTCACTATAAAGATCATCTATCCTTATTAAACATTTACACCTCATTTGGATCGATGAACTTGCCAACATCTTATCCCTAGTCAACCTCTTCTATGTTGACAAATTCAAGTTAATCGAGGGCCAATCTTCCAATCAATAAATGTGGAATTACAAACCTCCAAATCAAGTGTGGTTTGTTCCCAATTATAGTATTACATCCCCTCTACAAGATTCAAGTCTTTCAATGGCACGTTTATGTCCTAATCTCGTATTGAGTTTGTAACGCCCTGCACTTTGTATGTTTTTTAACATCTTGTACAAGGATGTACCATTTATTTTTACCCATTAGTATGTTTTCCATCACTTTTGATATTACATACGGATATCTTAATTACAAATTTCTTCTTCTCCATCATAAGGAACTATTTGTCAAATAAACTAAATAACTTGTTAATCCTTTATGAAGAGCTGATACCGTCCAAGATAAGTTCCCGAGACACGTGCAAGATTATAAAATTTAATTGGCATTCAAGTAGTCATAATGATTAGTATTTATCAATCTATATTAGCAACTCAACATCATTAACTTACTTGTACAAATTCCATGACAAACTTCAACATAATACTTTTTCATCCACTGTGGATGAAATCCCTTCCTTTATTAATACTTTTCATTAACCATCATCATCTCACTCGTTATGTATTACTTAATAAATATAAATAATTTATTTTAATACAATACACGACCTTATTAACCGTTTCATATCTTCATATTAAATTTTATGGAATGATCCTTGAAGTGATCATCAAGTTGAGATACAATAATACAATACATATAACAATACAATAATACACAACAATAATACAAAAGTGATCCTTACTTTTGATTTAAAAAAACTTCGTTCAATGGTATCCATTGGACATGCAACACATATAACAATACAATAATAAGTTGTTTAATGCACAACTTCACAATTGAAATACAGATATTTATTAGGCATATTCAATAAATCCTTGACATATCCAGTTGCATTACAACCTTTTTTATTTAAATTTCATTATAATTTCACTTATTCTTAATTTACTCTATATTCACATCCTTCTCCCGGTTTGTCCTTACTAAGGACTATATATTAATAGTTGAGTATCCATGATACTTTTGTAACATCTTTAATCTTTCTATAAAAAGTATTTAAGAAAATAAGACTATAAACTTAATGTTTTTATTTTTTTTATTGTATAATGTTTGGGCATCAACTTTATTGTTGATGTTCTAGCTTAATCGGTCAACTAGTTAAGACAGTTGTGTGAACCGGTCAACTAGTCCACCCAAGAATCATGATTTTTCTCAAACTTTTTTTCTCAAGATATGTTTTAAGAATAAAAAAAGATAGTTTATCCTTCTTTGAAACAAAAAAACAGCCTGTAGTAAAAACTCCAAAAGTTATTGTTCATTTAGCCCGGACAATTACTGTTCAACCGGTCAGCTAGTTGGAAATTGCAAACCGGTCGGCTGATTCATCTCAAACCACAACAGACTATACAATTTCCAACCATCTCCTTCCGTATCAATTTTATATAATTCAAAATCTTTTCCTATCTTCTTGAGTAATGCAAGTCCATATTTCCTCAACCATATTCACAATGACAGGTTGACATTTATTTCCACACCTTACCTGCTGGCAAGTTGGCATCAACCTCCATCTCAATGTTAGGTTGGCCTCAGGCTCCTCTCATGGGTAGGCTGGCATCAACCTCCATCTCAAAGGTAGGTTGACATCAATTTCCATATATAATGGAAAGTTAGCATTTTTCAACATTCATCACCTTCGCGTACGAAGATCACTTCTTAAAGTATAATTTTAAGTTCATAATTTACATTTACTCATTCTTGAAAATGCTCAATTCACGTATAATATTTTAAATTAGTAATTTAACCAATAACTTTGCTAACTAAATAACCACTTTATTTTTCACCCATGCATTTTAGTCATTTAACACCTTAGTTCATATATTATTATTTTTCCTTTCTAATCCATTATTCAATATTTCTAACTATCCACCGCAACTGTCACCAATTACCGGCCTCCTCCTAAAGGTTGACCATAATTTCAGTAAGCCCATTTGGTTTTCAAAAATCTGGTTATCCCTTTATAAATGCCATTTATTCAGGCCAACCAATTTGGTTGCTGATAATTTGGTCATCATGGATGTTATTTATTCTGGTCAACCCATTTGGTCGCTAATAATCTGGCTATCCCCTTATAGATGCCATTTATTTTGGCCAACCTATTTGGTTGCCAATAGTTCAACCATCCCCTTATGGATACCATTTATTCTGGCCAACTCATTGAGTTTCCAATAGTCCAGTCAGCCCTTCACGGATGTCATTTATTCCAATGATTAGATTTGCAATAGTATTCATTTCTTTGCATTACACTTCAAACATTCAATACACATCAACCAAACAAAGTATTTGAAATAATATAATTTAATGACTTTAAAATTCAAATAAGATGTTAAACACCTAATTCTTCCTTCAATAGATCAAGCTCCTCCAATTGTAGATGATCCGACTCTAGGTTCCCCTTCTTATCCTAAAAGAAAGGTACCAACATGAATATGTTTTCAAGCCCAATTATTATAGACTTTATTTATTGACATCAAATTCTTTTAACATGCTAATGTATTAGTTTTTCCAATTATAACCCATATCTTTTTTCACTTTTAATCATGCTTTGGCATATAACTCATATTTGTACAACTATAAATACATGTGTTCAAATCTTCCCAACATATATTTCAACCACATCTTCCCATTATTAATTCTCATATAACTTCTTATGGATTTTTATATAACTTAAACAATCTCTCATATTTTGTATAATATAACCAATAAATTCTTCACTACCTAAGATATCTCTTTATTAAATCAAATTTTCATTTCTCAAAATCAATTTTATTCATTACCACCCACATTTTACTACACCTTATACTAAATCAAATTTACCCTTACTAACACCTTTACATTAGCATCACCTATCATGCCATTTTGTTTAACTTTCTTCTATATCCATTCCAAAACAATATCATTTAACACAAAAAAAATCATTTAACAAATCATGTCACAACAACTAACTCAACAAATCTCAATTTCCTTTTCCTCACCTAAGCTGAGACTTAGGATTAAATAAGGTCATAAGTTTTTCTTTGATTTTCATGCAAATTTATCTCACACCCACTCATTAATTACATGATACAACATGTGTAAACACAAATTCCATGCTAATTTGAACCAACAAATTCAAACCCTTCTTAATCTAGTGTAGTTGAAATTTATAAATAAAAAGGGCATGAATTTTTCTCAAATTTTGTATTAATTCCATATGACCCATTCCTTTTTCATACCTAATTATACATTTCCAAAACAAAATCACCAATTTAAATAACTCAACATGCTCAACTCAACTTTTCATAATCAAAACATAACTCATCAATCTTTAAAACACAATAAGAACATAAATCAATTGTGAAATTAGGTTTCTTACCTCTTAAAGACAAAGAAGTAAAAAAGGAGTTTGCAAAGAAAGCTTAGATTGCTCCCCCTCTCTCTTCACTTTTCTCTTAACTCTTAAAACCGTAACTCCTAAGCTTTGAAAGCCCTTTAATTTTTAGAGTTTCAACTATAAATCTTTCCTATAACACTTTAAAACACTCTAATCTAACTCTTTTAGTGTTTTCTCTTAGGGATTTTTAATGTTAACTAAGCTTTTTCTCTCTTTTTAACTTTATTTTTTTATATCTTTCTCCACTTTTCCAGTAGCTTCTACCATATATAAAGGAGGAAGAGGTGTGGATTTTTAGTTAAATGACTTTTTTATCCCTCACTTATCCATGTTTTATTTTTTTTTCTATATTTTATTATAATTTTTAACACTCTCGTAGGGTCTTCCTAAACTCTGATTTCCCTAACATTTTAACCCAAAGTAAAAACATATGTCAAGTGACTCCATGCAAAATCTCAGCCCAATTCAACAGTCAGATTAAAATTTATACTTGACAGTGTAAAAGTGGACAACATATAATTTTAATGCCTAAATCCAATTTTTGTACTATTTTATCTACTTAAACCATTGGTATTTTCAAGATAATTCATTGCAACTTTCATCCATATTAATATATAAGTTCTCCTTATATGTTTCCTTTTTTGGGTTAAAACTATGCAATGCTTATACTGGTGGTTGTTGCGATGTCGCGGTTACATAAATTAATTACCCGAGCTTAAACAAACAAGATAGTATAGAGCAAGTAAGGGGTCGGTCCCACAAGAAAGATATAGTTCAGGTCTTTATGCTAGACAATTCAGTTGGGGGGTTTTAAGGTTATATAGGTTATGCCATGCTAAACAGAATAAAACTATCAAACTAAATTAAATAAATCTGAAACTTATCAAGGAGAAAAACCTTAGTCTCAAGTAAACATCTACCTACAAAAGTCAAAACTGATCACTGAAATGATACATCAATTTATATTCTGAATATCTATTTTTCCTTAACATTAGTCAGTTAACTGATCCGTGGTATAACTAACCCTAACCATTAAACAACCATAGTGTCTATACTAGTAATTTAATTCAATAACAGCTTTAAGAAGTAGATAAGTTGATAAATCTTAGACAACATAATTGTCTATAATATATTATCAGTTTAGTTAAATGTTTTTCCTAAGATTAACAACATAGATCTGCTATAATTATTAAACCTAGTCACTTCATAAGTTTAAATATCACAACACTGGTTTTGATAGCAAACTTAGCAGTAGATTGGTTTAGAATAATAATTTAAAGGCCGCTCTAACAATCAAACTAAACAATCATAGGAAATAAGTATAAGAAAACATTTATAAGCATCATATAAACTAAAAAGAAAAGATACCATAGATCTCACAGTTTTTTTGAAATTTAAAGGTTTATGTATCCTTTCAACCAAGAAAAATAACTTAGCCTTGCATATTTATTGAAAAACTAATGAATAGAACATATGAGAACATAATTTCAGGCATAGGAGAAAAAGATGGAGTTGTGTTCTTCTTTTTGGCCGTCTTTTTTTTTTCTTTCTCTCTTCCTTTTTATTTGATAGGAAACTGTAATCCCTAAATCCCCCTCATCCCTTTGTATTCTTTCAAAAAATATAAAAATAATCCTTTCCAAAGTAAACAATTTACATTTAAGCAAATTGGACTTGTTTCTTTATAAAACCTGTCTGCTGACAGAATTTATAGGTTGTCTTAGAAAAATCATATCTCCCTCATATGAGCTCTTTTTGTATGCAATCACCATACAACTGAAAAGGAACTTTTTGCAGTGGTGTTTCATTAGAAAAATTTAGGTCATATTTACTTAGTACAAAAGTCATTGTTTTTACTAACCACACAACTTTGAGGTATCTTTTGAAGAAAAAGGAGTCCAAAGCAAGATTGATTAGGTGGATCTTACTTTTACAAGAATTTGATCTTGAGATCAAAGACAAAAAGGGTGTCAAAAACCATGTGGCTGATCACTTGAGCCGACTGAGGACAAAGGATATACAAACCGAAACAATAAGAGAGACATTCTCCGACGAGCAGTTGTATGTGTTACATTTCTCTATGAGACCATGGTATGCTGATTTGGTAAACTATTTAGTCACCAAAGAATTCCCTCCAAGTTTGTCTAAATCCCAAAAAGAGAAGTTACGAGCTGATGCTAAATGTTATTTTTGGGACACTCCTTATCTGTGGAAATTTTGTGCTGATCAAGTAGTTAGAAGATGTGTACCACAAGATGAATTCCATTCCATTCTCACTTTTTGTCATTCTCATTCTTGTGGTGGGAATTTTGGAGCAAAAAGAACGACCCACAAGGTACTTGAAAGTGGTCTCTATTGGCCTTCTATATTTAAGGATATATATCATTTTTGCAAATCATATGAAAAATACCAAAAAACAGGTAATATCACTCATAAAAACCAAATGCCTTTAACAAATAATCTTGTAAGTGAAATTTTTTTATGTTTGGGGTATTGATTTTATGGGTCCATTTCCTTCTTTTTTCAGTAATCTTTATATCCTTCTTGATGTTGATTATTTGTCCAAATGGATTAAGGCGAAAGCCACACGAACTAATGATACTAAGGTTGTTTTAGATTTTGTCATGACTCATATATTTGACAGGTTTGGAATCCCCAAAGCTATTATTAACGATCGTGACACTCATTTTTGTAATCGTTCAATGAAAGCATTATTACACAAATACCATGTGACTCATCGGACTTCCATAGCCTACCATCCTCAAATGAATGGCCAAGCTGAAATTTAAAATCGAGAAATCAAGTCCATTTTGAAGAAGACAGTACAACCTAACCAGCGAGATTGGAGTCTATAACTTGGTGATGCACTTTGGGCTTAAACACAAAGCTTTTTGGGCTATTAAACAATGTAACTTGGATTATGATACTGCTGGGATTGCAAGAAAGTTGCAATTACAAGAGTTGGAAGAGATACAGAATGATGCCTATGAGAATGCAAGGATTTACAAAGAAAAGATCAAGAGTCTTCATGACCGAATGATTACAAGAAAGGAGTTTCATGTTAGAGACAAAGTTCTTTTTTATCATTCACATTTGAAACTTTTTCCTGGAAAGTTGTGCTCTCATTGGATTGGACCCTTTGTTGTTTCTAATGTTTTTTCTTATGGTGCAATTGAAATTACAAGTTTAAAAACAAACAAAGTGCTCAAGGTTAATGGGCATCGATTGAAAATTTTCTATGAAGGTTGGACGACAGAACTCACCGCTTCCATAAGTTAGCTGAACCAATCTATGAGGCATGAGCATGTGATGTGTCGAGCCAATGATATAAAACAAAAGCACTTATTGGGAGGCAACCCAATAAAAAAAATCAGATTTGTTTTTTTATTCCCTTATCTTTTATTTTTCACATTTTACTTTATTTTTGTCATTCTCCTATATTCCTTTTCTTTTATTTCAACATTGAGGACACTGTTGTGTTTAAAGTGTGGGGGTATTGAGAGAATTTTGGACAAAAAACAAAAAAAAAAAAGTTTAAGTTTTATCTTTTGAACTCCCATTGGTTTATGAGAATATGAGTATTATGTATAAGAATTAGTTGAGATAGATGCAAATATAAATCGAATGAATGAGTGTGCATAAAAGTTTTAAAGTTTAATTAGTCTAGGGATTGAATTTGAAAATATATCATATTGACTTTATAGTGGTGTACCAATGCAAGCTTTAGAGCCTTTAAAATTATATTCTTTGACTGTGCATTCTTTTAATGATATGTATCTCTAGAACTTGCTTTATATCTTGTTGAGATTACATTCACGTTACATATGTACATGAAGATGATAAAGGCATTAGGAACTTTAACCATTTGAGCCAAAAAGCCAATCTAAAGAGTATTATCTTTCGTAAGCCCCTTTTGAGCTTGTTTATCTTTTCTTTGCTTTACCGATGTGTAAGCCTTAACTTTTTATATGTTTTCCTTTTCCCCTGGTCAAGGATTAGTAGAGCATATACTTGTTGATATCACATGGGATTATGGTTGGAAATTATGTGAAAAGAAAAAAAAAGTGATGCTAGATGAAAAGAATGGCCAAAGTTGCCAAAGGTGAAAGAAAAAAAAAGTGTTATTCTTAAAATTTTATGTTTATGGAGCTTGAAATCAAAAGAAATTAAGTATTGGTGCTTAAAGATGGAAAATTATGCTTTGATGGGATATCTTGTTTAAAAAAATCATTTTTTTTTTTAGAATGTTCTACTTCCGTTGGCCTTTTCTTTTCCTTTCTTTTACCTCACCTTAACCTTAGCCTCATTACAACCAAAAAGTCAGACATTTTCATTCATGCATTGCTTGTAATATTTTAGTAATGAAGATGAGATTGAAGAGCAAGCTTATGCTAGAACATATTCATTGATTGAATTTGAGAGATTTAAACACATTAATCCTAAACACATGAGTGTTGGAGTGTATATCAATGAGAGGACCTATCACTTTGGCATGACATAGATTTCATTTAAATCCCAATGATTAAATGAGTTTTGAAGTTCGCATGTAAATAAATTCATGAAAATTTATATTCTTTATTCTTCTTAATTGTATTCTTATTTATAATGCATGTACTTTTGGACATTAATGGGAGATTCAGAGATTAGTCATAGTTATTTTATTTATTTAGTTTAAGTTTGATTTTATCTATCCTTTTTCGAGGATGAGCAAGAGCTAAGTGTGGGGGTATTTGATACAACCATATTATTCGATAGTTTTACCCGTATTTACTAGTATTTTGCCTATGTTTTATATATAAAATGTCTTGATATTCTTTCTTTTATGTTTTGAAAGCACTTTTGGATGTAAGACTGAAAAAGAAGTAAATTGGAAATAATTAGCAGATTTGACTTCCGATCAATGTTTTATGTAGAGCTTGAGCTTTAGATAATTAGCAGATTTGACTTCCGATCAATGTTGAAATGAAGTGACTCTAGTGGCATTAGAAAGATAACATCCATACATTTCTATACATATATGGAAAGAAAAATAAAAAGATAAATAGCATGGAAATCGCAACCTTCAAAGACAAATCTCGAATTCTGCCAGTGTTGACCTTTATCCATTTCGATTTGAATATCTTGAGCTAAAGAAGTCCATTAGATGCAAACTCAATTTTTTTGGATTCCTGACTCGAAGACCTATCAGCCTACCAAAGTTTAGCAGAAAAGGAGCTCATATGAGAGAGCAAATAGGTTATTCTAAGACGATATATGAATTCTGCTAGCAAATAGGTTTTGTGAAGAAACAAGTCCAAAGTACTTCTCAACTGACATCCAAGTCTTTATTTCGGAAATTTAGCTCCTCTAAGTCAAAAGTCAAAGCTTGAAGATTTTATACAAGTCTATTTCTCCTTTTTTAGGCAAATAGTTATTTAAATACTTAAATGTAAATTGTCTACTTAGAAAAGGACTATTTTGTAGAAAAGGGATTAGGGTTCCCTATCAAATAAAAAGAAAGAGACAAAGAAGGGAAATGGGTGGCTAGAAAAAAGAAGAAAAATGCACCCTTTCCTTTAAAAAAGCCCGAAATCATGCATTCTTTTTTTCTTTTTGATTAGTTATTCAATAGACAGGCAATGCTAAGCTTTTTTTCTTGGTTGCAAAGACACAAAAACCTTTGGATTTCAAGAACTGTGAGATTTATTTTACCTTTTCTTTTCAGTTTATATGATAAATATGTTTGTTTTCCTATGCTTATTTCCTATAATTATTTATTTTAATTGCTGGAGCGGACTCTAAGTTATTATTGTAAACAATCTATTGGTAAGTTTGCTATCAAAACTGGAGTTATGGTATATAAACTTATGAAGCAACTAAGTTTAATAATCGTAGCGGATCTATGTTATTAATCTTAAGGAAACTTCACAAGTTCAAATATCACAACTCTGGTTTTGATAGCAAACTTAGTAGTAGATTGATTTAGAATAATAATTTAGAGTCCGCTCTAACATTTAAACTAAATAATCATAGGAAATAAGTATAGGAAAACATTTATATTCATTATATAAACTGAAAAGAATAGATAGAACAGATCTCACATTTTTTTTGAAATCTGAAGGTTTCTATATCCTTTCAACCAAGAAAAATAACTTAGCCTTACATGTCTATTGAAAAACTAATGAATAGAACAAAGGAGAATATAATTTCGGGTATAGGAGAAAAGGGTGGAGTTGTGTTCTTTTTTCTGGCCGCCTCATCTCTTTCTTTTTTCTCTTTCTTTGTATTTGATAGGAAAGCCTAATCCCAACATCCCTCCAATCTGTTTGTATTCTTCCAAAAAATATAAAAATAGTCCTTTCCAAAGTAAACAATCTACATTTAAGCAAGTTGTACTTGTTTCTTCACAAAACCTGTTTGCTGACAGAATTTATAGGTTGTCTTAGAAAAATTATATCTCCCTCATATGAGCTATTTCTGTTGAAATTTGGTAGGTTGATAGGTATTTGAGTCAGTAATATAAAAAAATTGAGTTTGCATCAAATGGACTTTTCTAACTCAAGATATTCGAGTCAGAATGGACGAAGGTCAAAACTGACAAAATGCGAGACTTGTCTTTGGAGGTTGAAATTTCCATCCTCTTTATTTTTTATTTTCTTGACATATATGTATAGAAAGGTATGGATGTTAGCTTTCTATTACCACTGGAATCACTTCATTTCAACCTTTACAACTCAAGTTCTGCATAAAACATCGATCAGATGTCAAATCTGTCAATGTTTGACACGGGTTGGAACAAGATCTGAATTTTATCTTCAATTTACTCCTTTTTGAATCTCACATCTAAAAGTGCCTTAAAAACATAAAACAAAGATTATTAAGGCATTTTATATATAAAACATGAACAAAACACTAGATAAATGTAGGGAAAACTATCGAGTAATATAGTTGCATAAGTGGTCAAGGTCATTCGCGCGTAAACCATACATTAATTTATTTGAAAATTTCTAAAATATTTTTCTAAATATTTTCACCCCAAATTTATAAACATGCTTTATATTTAGCACCAGTTCATCAATTTTTGGGTTACAAGTTCACGTTGTACCTTTTATGTTTGCCGGGTAATATTTCTCAAATTCCACCACCTATTTTTACTGAATTTAACATAAGCTATTTCAAATTTCATTAAATCATATACCAATACTTGTCTTTCCTCGTACATCACTTCAACTTAGCTTTTTATTCGTGTTTCTATATTTTTTATTTTCCAACCAATTTTATATTTTTAATTTTTTAACATTCGTACATAAACATTTTATTTCAAATTCATAAATCTATCATCATTCCTATAATCTAAATATTTACTTTACCCATTTAACATAATGATTAGTACTTAAAAGTGTATTTTTATCAAGGTTTTATATCATCATTTTGCACTTGAAGTATCAATAACTCCTTAACTAAAGCATGTTTTATAATAACATATCTAATAATATAAGATACCTTTAATTTATGGTAAATGTTCATCTTAAATGCAGGCCTATCACATAAATGAAAGAATTGATTGATGAGTTGAAGTACTGAAATTGAAAGGACAAAGAGATGGCCAAACTTAGAAAAGAGATGCTGGTGCAGTCCAAACTGGAACACTGTTTGGTAATCGGGTCATATCTGGATCTGTAGATCTCGGATTTAGGTCTACCTTATATGGATAGAAAGCTAAGACATAGGCCTACAACTTTCATGTGGAGTCCAAGATTTAAGAAGGCTGTTTTCAAGTCCAAATTGTAGCAACAACGAAGAAGTCCGAATCTGTCCTGCAGCCCAGACACTGTTCAGTGTTCAGCCTATATCTCGAGTTCTAGAAGTCCAACTGATATCAAATTTTTACCCTGGAAAGATGAGACAATTGCCTAGAACTTTTATGATTGAAGTTTGTTCAAATTATGACGTCATCAATGACGTTTTTAGCAGACAATAAGATAAGAATTGTCATCAAGTCAAGATGTGGCCACCCATTCATCAATTAGTCAACAAATCAATAGTTCCGAATTTTGGCCTATAAAAGGAGGCATTTGCCATGTATTTAGGCATCTTGGTGTTCAGATCAAGATCATGCTCTTGCTCTCTCTTTATATTTTATAATGCTTAAGTTTTGCTTATATTAATTTCTTGCTTATGCTTTTCATTTCCTTTCCTTGTTTATCTATGTTTCTTTCTTTCATTATGTTTAGCTAAGTTAATTATGTCAAGGTGAAAAGGGTACACTAATGGTGTAAGAATAAGTATAATATAAACTTAACATGGACCTTAATGTTGGATACTAACATGCTTTATATTTGTTATCTTGTTCACTTTTAATACTTTGCTTGTTAAATGGTTAATCTAGATTTATGTTGTATAACACTTGGTACAACAAATACTTGGCACTTTCATAGCCCATACTGTATGGTATAACCGACACCTGAGCTATGAAAGGAACTTGATTTGTTGTTAACATAAGTTATAATCATGAATGCCTGAAAAACATTTACAAGTATTAGCATTATTCGAATAAGATAGCTAATGTAATCATGTTAACAATTTATAATCTGATTGGAACCTCCTTTGTGTGTGGTTTCCAATTGAATAAAAAGGGTTTATACTATACTTGTTTGAAATACCATTAGTGGATCCTCTAACCTTGACATTTGTTGTTATCATTGTTTAATCCTTACGTTAATCTTCCATCTCAAAGTTCTCATCAACTTCTTCCTCTTCTTCTTCACTATTATTATTATTGTTGTTGTTGTATTATTGTTATCTATAATTTATACAATTAACCTCCCCGTGGTTCGACCCCGGTCTTACCGGGTTATTTATTACTTCGACACTCCTGCACTTGGGAGAAGACATCAATCTTTTGGTCATGTCAAGTTTTTGGCGCCGTTGCCGGGGAGGTAAATTCTTGTACAAATTATAGTATTTATTTTATTTTCTCTTTTTACTTTTATTGTATTTAACTTTGTTTCTTTTGTGTTGTTTCTTTTTCTTTTGTTTTCTTATTCCTTTTATTCTCTTCTTACACGTGCATGAGAGTGTGGTCACGTACATTAAGTGGTAGACTTTGTAGGGTATCCTCATCATTTTCGTAAAATATGGCCGAAGAAGATAACCAATCACTTCACAATGAGAATAATGAGAATATTCGGGTTAGAACTCTTAGAGACCACATGAATCCCATAAGAACAAGTGCACCCTCATGCATAGTTTTTCCACCAGATGCATCTCATTTTAATTTTAAGACAGGCATTATTCAACTTTTACCATCTTTTCATGGCTTAGATTTAGAAAATCCATACTTGCATTTAAGGGAATTTGAGGAGGTTTGCAACACGTATAATGACTCAAATTGTAGCATGAACACTATTAGGTTAAAGCTTTTTCCTTTTTCATTAAAAGATAAAGCTAAAACATGGCTACAAAATTTGAGACCTGGATCCATTCGTGCTTGGGATGAAATCCAACAACAATTTTTAAAGAAGTTTTTTCCATCTCATAGAACGAACTCTTTCAAAAGACAAATCATTACTTTCTCTCAAAAACCAGGAGAAACATTTTATCAATGTTGGGATAGGTATCGGACTTGCTTAATACTTGCCCCCATCATGGTTTTGAAACATGGAGATTAGTTTCACATTTTTATGAAGGGTTAACTCCTAGAGATAGGCAAATGGTTGAATTGATGTGCAATGGAACTTTTGAGGATAAAGACCCTAATGAAGCAATGGAGTACTTAGATTTGCTAGCTGAAAATGCACAAAATTGGGACACCACAGTACTTATGAGGCACCAAGTAAAACCCAACCTCATACATCTAGTGGGGGTATGTACAACCTTAGGGAAGATCATGACCTCCAAGCCAAGTTTGCATCTTTAGCTAAAAAAGTCGAAGCGCTAGAATTGAAAAAGAGTGGTCAATTAAAATCTATTCAAGACATTGCATGTCAAATCTGTGAAACCAACGAACATTCAACCAATGACTGTCCAACCTTGCCTTCTTTTAAAGAATGTCTCCATGAACAAGCCCATGCATTAAACAGTTTTCAAAGGCCCAACCATAACCCATATTCGCAAACATACAACCCTGGTTGGAGAAATCACCCAAATTTCAATTGGAAGAGTGATAACAATAATGCACAAACTTCACAACCACCGCTTTCAAGCACACCATAATTTCCAAAATTCTCATGGATATGCACCTCCTTATGCTCCACCTCCTAGAAGAAATCTTGAGGAAACATTGCATGCATTTATGGAAAAGCAAGAGGCAATTAACACTCAACTTGCTCAAAGCATGACAGATTTTAAAGATACTCTTGCAAAATTGACATCTGCTCTCGCGTCCAAGAGAAAGGTAAGTTTCCATCTCAACCACAACAAAATCCAAAGGGGCAATACAATGCGAATGCAAGTAGTTCGGGAAGCCAACACATGGATCATGTAAAATCGCTCATCACTCTTCGTAGTGGTAAGGTTATTGAAAAACCCATTCTTGAACCTTGTGAGAATGATGATGAGTCAATCTCTCGAGGGTAAGGAAGGGGTTGAATCTGATCATTGCAAAGAAAAGACTGATTCCCCGCCAGCACTTCCATTTCCTCATGCCATGGCTAAACAAAGGAAAGTTAATCACAACTCTGAAATCTTTGAAACTTTCAAACAGGTAAGGATCAATATACCTTTGCTGGATGCTATCAAACAGGTTCCTTCTTATGCTAAATTTTTGAAAGATCTGTGCACCGTGAAGAGAAAACTGAATGTGAAAAAGAAAGCCTTTTTAGCCGAACAAGTAAGTGCTATTCTTCAAAACAATAATGCTTTGAAATATAAAGACCCCGGTTGTCCTACAATTTCTTGCTTTATTGGAGAGCATAAAATTGAAAAAGCCTTACTTGATCTTGGAGCTAGTGTGAATTTACTTCCATATTCAGCCTTTTTCAAAGTCTCAATCTAGGTGAGTTAAAATCAACTTCTGTAACTCTTTTACTTGCCGATAGATCTGTAAAAGTGCCTAGAGGAATAGTTAAAGATGTGTTAGTACAAGTTGATAAATTCATTTATCCTGTGGATTTTATTGTCTTGGACACACAACCTGTTGAAGCATGTAATTCATTTCCTGTTATTTTAGGGCGTCCATTTCTTGCAACTTCTAATGCATTGATTAATTGTAGGAATGGATTGATGAAGCTATCTTTTGGAAACATGACATTGGAGATGAATATTTTCAACATTTGCAAGCAACCTGGAGATGATAATGATTTACAGGAAGTGGACTTTACTGAAAAATTAGTTCATGATCAATTTCAAACCACTTCCAAGAAAATTGAGATTGATGAATCCGACGATTTGCAAATGGTCTATTCTCAGAAAAATCGAAGGCAAGTAATTGGAGACCACAAATTGAGGAATTGCCACCACGATCAATTAAGTCCATACCTTCAAGTGTTCAACCACCAAAACCTGATTTGAAGCCATTACCATTCCATATCAAATACTCATTTTTGGGAGAAAATGAAACTTTTCCGGTAATAATCTCTTCCACACTTAACGCACATCAAGAAGGTAAGTTATTGCAAACTCTGAAAATGCACAAAAATGCCTTGGGATGGACTATAGCTGACATAAAAGGAATTAGTCCTTTGATTTGCACACACAGGATTTATTTGGAGGAAAATGCTAAACCCTCTAGAGAAATGCAACGAAGGCTTAATCCTAATATGAAAGAAGTAGTGAAAAATGAAGTCATTAAGCTTCTAGATAATGGAATCATTTATCCTATTTCTCGACAAAGAAATGGGTAAGTCCTACCCAAGTGGTACCCAAGAAGTCTGGAGTCACCGTGATACCAAATGAGAAAAATGAGTTAATTCCAACAAGGACTATTACTGGTTGGCGTATGTGCATTGATTATAGGAAACTTAATTCAATGACTAGAAAAGATCATTTTCCCTTACCTTTCATGGATCAAATCCTAGAAAGAGTTGCAGGTCATGAATTTTATTGTTTCCTAGATGGCTATTCAGGTTATAACCAAATTGAAATTGCATTGGAAGATCAAGAGAAAACTACTTTCACATGTCTATTTGGCACTTTTGCATATCGAAGGATGCCTTTTGGATTATGTAATGCACCAGCCACGTTTCAAAGATGCATGCTTAGTATATTTAGTGATATGGTTGAACGTTTTCTTGAGATTTTTATGGATGATTTTTCTGTTTTTGGTGATTCATTTGATGATTGTTTGACTAACTTAGAAAAGGTTTTGAGCAGGTGTGAAGAGAAGAATCTTGTACTTGAATTGGGAAAAATGTCACTTTATGGTAACAAACGGCATTGTACTTGGTCACATTGTTTCATCAAAAGGAATTGAGGTTGACAAATCTAAAATCGAGTTAATTGCTAACTTGCCAACACCAAAATCCATTAAAGATGTTAGATCATTCTTAGGACATGCTTGGTTTTTATAGAAGGTTCATCAAAGATTTTAGTGTAATATCTAAGCCCTTGAGCAACCTTCTAACAAAGGATAATATTTTTGAATGGACTGAACATTGTGAAGAAGCCTTTGTTCAACTTAAAAACTTGCTTACTTCTGCTCCTATCATTCAACCTCCCGATTGGTCTTTACCTTTTGAAATAATGTGTGATGCTAGTGATTATGTCGTGGGTGTCTTGTCTTGGGACAAAGAAAAGATAAGAAACCTTATGTGATTTACTATGCAAGTAAAACTTTAAATAGTGCTCAAATGAATTACACCACTACTGAAAAAGAATTACTTGCAGTAGTATTTGCATGTGAAAAATTCAGGTCTTATCTTGTTGGCTCACCTGTTGTTGTTTACAGTGATCATGCAAAGATTGAAATATCTTCTTTCTAAGAAAGATTCTAAGGCTAGATTGGTTCGGTGGATTTTGTTACTTCAAGAATTTGATATCACAATCAAAGACAAGAAAGGCACCGAAAATGTTGTCGCAGATCACTTGTCAAGATTGACAACGGAATCGAGATCCGACATCACACCAATCGATGACTACTTTCCCTGGCGAATCTTTATTTTCCGTCTCTACAATGCCTTGGTATGCTAATATTGTTAATTTTCTTGTTTCAGGACAATTGCCGGCTCATTGGAGTACCTAAGACAAAAGAAAGTTCTTGAACGAAGTAAAGAACTTTTATTGGGATGACCCTTATTTATTCAAATATTGTCCCGATCAAATATTTCGAAGATGCATTCCCGACAATGAGGTAAGTAGTGTCATTAAATTTTGTCATTCGCGAGGCATGTGGGGGCCATTTCTCATCAAGAAAGACAACTGCAAAAATCTTACAATGCGGATTTTACTGGCCCACCATGTTCAAGGACACGCATGCATTCTCGCAAAAACTTGTGAAAATTGTCAAAAGTCGGGATTTATTTCAAAACATAAGGAATCTTTAGATAATCTTCTATTGACTTTGGAGACATATCCTGGTGGAGATGTGCATTGTGCATTTCAAGACTTATGACCCCATTTTCATAAAGAACATGATCGACTTAGTCTTGGGAATCGACTAAAAAAGACCTGTTTGCCGCTTTTAAGAAAACTGGATGGGAAGCCTATCCCCGACCCATAGAGGGCGTTTAAGCCGTTCTTGGACGTAAAACCAAGGGAAGATGTGAGCCACAATCATAACTACCTGTACATACACATGCTTTTTCAAAATAAATAATTAAATAAAGAGAGAGAGAGAGAAAGAGTGTGTGAGACTCTAGCTGGTCTACATATAGGGGTATGTTGCATCTTCAATTTCTCATCTATAAAATCTTCTCTTCCTTCCCCTCATTTCTACTCAACCCTTACATTAGACAGATATAGAAGTGTGTAGAAATGACAGGTCCCTCAAGTTATCACATCAAAAATATTTGTGTTTTCGGTGGATCCAGTCCTGGGAAGTAAATAGCATTTTTAGAAGCGACAAATCATCTTGGTCGGGTCCTAGCCGAGAGAAAGATTCATTTAGTGTATGGGGGAGGTAGCCTTGGGTTAATGGGGGATGTGTCAATAGCTGCATTTTTAGGAGGAAGTCAAGTTTAGGGGGTCGTCCCCGAAGCTTTAGCAAAAGGGGATTTCATTGGGAAAACAATTGGAGAGGAACTACAGGTCTCCACAATGTTTGATCGAATGAATACAATGTTTAACCATGCTGATGCCTTCATTGCCTTACTCAGGTGGTCTGGGCACATTGGAAGAGATCTTTCATATTTCCTCTTGGGCCCAATCGCACATTCACCATAAACCTATAGGTTTACTCAATGTTAATGGTTTTTATGATAATTTGTTGTCTTTCCTTGATCAAGCCGTGAACAGGAATTTCTAACATCTTCGGCACGACAAATCATAATCTCTGCTGCTCATCGCTGAACAATTGATCGACAAACTACAATCTTTCATCCTCGTAATTGATCCCTCCATGAGTCGCATAAATTGGTCAACTATAGAAAGCCGTAAAAAGCTTAGATTGGATTTGAGCCTTCGTTTGTGAATCCTTGTGTCTTTTGGTTTTATTTCTAGCATAGTATTTTGTTCTATTATTTCTTATATTTGTTTAAGTGTGTTTCGGGTTTGTCGGTGTTCGTTGTTTCAGGTGATGTCTTCTATACTCTATCTTTCTACCTTAGGACATTGAGGACAATGTCTCGTTTTGGTTGGGGGAGAGGGTAGTAGTATTAAAAAAAAAAAAAAAACTAACCAACTAACTGTTTTTTGTTTTAAAAACCATTTGGCAAAACTGTTATCACTAGGATGGCAGAGTAAAGGGGAGTGACTCTTGAGACGCATCTTAGTAAACATTTTACAATGGTTATTTGCAATATTCATAACAAGGCCTATTAGAATACTTCTTGAAATATTCAGGTTTACAAACTCTCGCATTATTATCACTTGATTCCGCTCATATACTTATTTAACAAGTATTCTTAAACCTTCATTTTCACACACACACTTTAACATATGATTGTGGGTTGCACATTGGATTATTACATTATTTGTGTTCTTTTGTTAAAGGTAACAACTAAGGGATAGGGATAGTCTATAATTTGCAAAAAAAAAAAAATATATATATATATATATATAATGATAATAAAATCGTAGATAAGTTTGATTTCGTAGCCTCCCTAACCTAAGCAATTAAGCCCGAAGGGGTGTTTTAACACCTAATACCCTAAAGTCAACTGACTTGGGAGCTATTGGCCCAAAGCTTGTTACATGGGTTAAGGAGAAAAGCTTAAGGGAATCAAACATTGCACTATCTACGTATCAAGATCTGCAACCCGAGTTACTAAGCTCGTAGGGGTGTCTCAACACCTAATGCCCTAAGATCAACTGGTCCGGGAGTCATTAGCCGAAAGCTCGTTACATGGGTTAAAGATGCATTGTGTTTTAAGTTATATGTATATATATTAAAAAAAAAAAAGGGAGAAAAAAAGAGATAATAATCCCAACCCAAGGAAGTTAACCTTAAACATTAGAACCAAATATTGTTTTCTTCCAATAAAAGCCCCATCATCTATGTTTTTGTACATTGAGCACATAACAAGGAAGGTTTATTAATATCTTGTTTAAGAGGTATTGAGCAGATATATAAATTTAATGAGAGTTTGTTTATCCTGGATAGATTAATGGAAGTTGAATGATGAATGCCTTGCTTTGTGAAAGTTGCAAATTATTTTTCTATTTTAACGCTTTGATTACTAGGGACTAGTAATAAGCTGGTTGGGGGGTGTGATTAGTACTTAAAAGTGTATTTTTATCAAGGTTTTATATCATCATTTTGCACTTGAAGTATCAATAACTCCTTAACTAAAGCATGTTTTATAATAACATATCTAATAATATAAGATACCTTTAATTTATGGTAAATGTTCATCTTAAATGCAGGCCTATCACATAAATGAAAGAATTGATTGATGAGTTGAAGTACTGAAATTGAAAGGATAAAGAGATGGCCAAACTTAGAAAAGAGATGCTGGTGCAGTCCAAACTGGAACACTGTTTGGTAATCGGGTCATATCTGGATCTGTAGATCTCGGATTTAGGTCTACCTTATATGGATAGAAAGCTAAGACATAGGCCTACAACTTTCATGTGGAGTCCAAGATTTAAGAAGGCTGTTTTCAAGTCCAAATTGTAGCAACAACGAAGAAGTCCGAATCTGTCCTGCAGCCCAGACACTGTTCAGTGTTCAGCCTATATCTCGAGTTCTAGAAGTCCAACTGATATCAAATTTTTACCCTGGAAAGATGAGACAATTGCCTAGAACTTTTATGATTGAAGTTTGTTCAAATTATGACGTCATCAATGACGTTTTTAGCAGACAAGAAGATAAGAATTGTCATCAAGTCAAGATGTGGCCACCCATTCATCAATTAGTCAACAAATCAATAGTTCCGAATTTTGGCCTATAAAAGGAGGCATTTGCCATGTATTTAGGCATCTTGGTGTTCAGATCAAGATCATGCTCTTGCTCTCTCTTTATATTTTATAATGCTTAAGTTTTGCTTATATTAATTTCTTGCTTATGCTTTTCATTTCCTTTCCTTGTTTATCTATGTTTCTTTCTTTCATTATGTTTAGCTAAGTTAATTATGTCAAGGTGAAAAGGGTACACTAATGGTGTAAGAATAAGTATAATATAAACTTAACATGGACCTTAATGTTGGATACTAACATGCTTTATATTTGTTATCTTGTTCACTTTTAATACTTTGCTTGTTAAATGGTTAATCTAGATTTATGTTGTATAACACTTGGTACAACAAATACTTGGCACTTTCATAGCCCATACTGTATGGTATAACCGACACCTGAGCTATGAAAGGAACTTGATTTGTTGTTAACATAAGTTATAATCATGAATGCCCGAAAAACATTTACAAGTATTAGCATTATTCGAATAAGATAGCTAATGTAATCATGTTAACAATTTATAATCTGATTGGAACCTCCTTTGTGTGTGGTTTCCAATTGAATAAAAAGGGTTTATACTATACTTGTTTGAAATACCATTAGTGGATCCTCTAACCTTGACATTTGTTGTTATCATTGTTTAATCCTTACGTTAATCTTCCATCTCAAAGTTCTCATCAACTTCTTCCTCTTCTTCTTCACTATTATTATTATTGTTGTTGTTGTATTATTGTTATCTATAATTTATACAATTAACCTCCCCGTGGTTCGACCCCGGTCTTACCGGGTTATTTATTACTTCGACACTCCTGCACTTGGGAGAAGACATCAATCTTTTGGTCATGTCACATAATAATTCATTTACTAACGTTGTGGATTTTATCCAGGGTTTACAGAGTTATTGAGAGAAGAATCCAAAGAATAGTGTTCAAAAAAGGAAAAAAGGAAAGGCACACGAAATCAATGATCAGAGGAGCTGGAAACAGAGGTAGAAGAAACAAGGAGCTATATAAAAAAAAAAAGACAAGAAGGACAGAAACATCATTGCATCTATAAGGTATACACCTATCTCTAATGAGGATGTGTAGCTCAATGGGCACACCCCCTCCTCTTTTAATGCCTTTTAAACTCTTGTATGATTGTTTATTGTCTATACTCTATTATGTTATAGTTGCTAGAACTTATGTTTAAATGCATTTATTCATGTTTGAACTAATGTTATCTTAAACCTACATGTGTGTTTTTAAGATAGCATTTAATGCATAGTTTTTTTTTTGTTTTAAGGCTGAAACTTGATGTTAGTAATATTGTTTAAAAGGCATTTCAGCATGTTTAGATGTCTAGTTTAGTGAAAAAATTGGTTTCGATTATTTTTGTTTCTCAACAAAATATGACTATATGTTGTTCTTGATGAAATGTTGGGTTCATAAAGCTAAGTTCATGACAATATCAATTAAAAATAGATGTTAGAATTAATAATACAATGCCTTTTGATTTTTTTATGGATTGTATGGCTAAATATTTGTTTTGTATTTCCATTTTCTTTCTTTTATGTTCTTGAGAGTTTTGATATGTTAGTACAAGCATGTTTGATTAATTGGTTTAAGGCTTATTTTTGGGTTTTAAAGTAAATTCATAAGCTGAGATTTTAATTTTTCTATAAATTGATGTGTTAATATGTCTTGTGTGCTTCGATCAAAGCATAGGCGCATATGTGATCATTGTATGGGTTTATCTTATTCATCTAAGATTTACACTAGATCAATTGATCCTTAAAATTTTTTAATGTTGGGGTTTAGGGTTAAAAACCATCAAATTCAATTTATGAAATTTATAGCATGTTTTTTAACTTTGATACATCATTTCGCTTTAATCTTTCATATTACATCTCTTTAAGGGGCAAGAATTAAAAAAAAAATATGAGAAAAAGAAGAGAAAATAGAAAGAAGAGAGAATAAAATATTAAACTATGAACATGTTTTTTTGTACTTGTGATAGAGTTTCTAGTTTTTTTAAATGATTAAATTATTTATTCTTGATTTGAAAAGTTTGAGTTGTTTTATGGTCTCTATTAAGAAGAGAATATTGACTTTTTAAATGAAAATGAAATGTGTTGCATAGTTATATATTATTCTCTTATAAAAATAATGTTAGAAAAATAAGGAAATAATGAGGATAAATGTTGAAAAATCCTTTTCCATTGCCTCCTCTCTTCTTAATTATGCCATTCTATCTCGATAAAGATGGTGAAGGACCAAATATCAACGAAAATGCACTTTACGTATGGAAATTAAAAAAGTCACAAAATAAAACTATTACAAGGTTTCTAAAAATCAAGGAAATAAAAAAATTGTTAATAAATCTAAAGTATAATATATATGTGTGTGAATAGGAAAAAACATCTCTATCTTTTCTTTTTTTTAGTTGCACGGTAAAACTATAATGAAATCAAATATTTTTTTAATTTATAATAATGATATTAAACTTCAAAGGCGAGAATATTCAAATTATTCGATAATATAATCAAGAATGAATTGTATATTAATTATTTTTTTTAAAATAATATTAATAACATACACCTTGTATTAATATGTTCTATTTATTTTTACATTTCAAAAATATATTTGAAAATATTTAAAAATATTTATTTTTTTTATTTTAAATTAATATTTTTTAAATATTTTTAGATTATTTTAATATATTAAAATTAAAAATAATTTTTTTAAAAAAATATTATTTTAATATATTTTCAAACAAAATACATTTTAAAAAACAAACACAATCACTACTCTCTCGGCAATAACTTAATAAAATCTTCTAATTAATAATCCTAAATTCAAATTCAGGGAATAATGAAAGCAACAAGGCTATTTAAACATGACGTTAAACTCTTCAGAAAATAATGATGTCGTATCCGAATTAATAATTATTATAGAATCAGGCATGAAGGATAGACCGTTGTGATGAGAGCAAAAAAGTCAAAAAGGGAGAGAGAGAAAGAAAAAGCGCAGACTGACAAGATGACAGAAGTGAACAGTAAAAAGGCTTGTGTGTGTATGTGTGAATCTGTCCCTACCTAAACAAACGCACTCATCTCTCTTGTCATTGGTCCTTTCTTGCCAACGCGTGGGGCGATGTCTCTCTACAGCGTACTAATTACAGTGTATTCTACCTGTATTTTTCTTTTTTGTAAGATGATAAATCCATTCTCACATATTGTTTGTCAGGGGTGAGATAAAAACTGAAAAATAAATTAAATTTAAAAAAATAACTAAAAAAATAAAATTATAAAAAAAATTAATTAAACTAATTAAAATTTTTAAAAAACCGATCAGTTCGGTTTGGTTTTATAAGTCTGAAACCGAAAAAACCAAACCGAACCGAATCCAAATCGAGCCAAACCGGAAAAAACCGAGTCAAATTGAAAAACCAAACCAAACCAGAACAGGTCAGTTTGAACTGGTTTTTATTCTAAAATAATTGAACAAAAACTGGTCGGTTTGAACCGGTTTTGGTTTTAAAAAAAACCGATTTGATTATTTTTTTTATAAAAATTAAATCGAACCGAAAATAATCACACCTTCTAAATTTGTGTTATCTAAATTTATTTTTTATATATATAATTTTAAAGTACACCTTCAGGCCAATTTAACGTATTTATAAAATCTTATTAAATATTATCTCTAAAATCTAAAAAGAGAGAGAGAGAGACTGTATTGGTATCACTACTACTACTGATCAGATAAGATGGCATATATATATACAACTCCAACTGCAAGGGCAGCCCGGCGAGATGCATTGTTAATTTCTGTTTGAGAAGGAGATTGTATTTTGTTGGAGATTTTTTTTTCCTTGTACTTTATGTATCAGCATCCAAAAGAAAAGAGAGAGTAATATCATAGTACTAGATTTTATCCCTAGCTTATTATTAGCACCAGCTTTCACTTGAACAGCAACCAAAAGCACCTCCTCGAATTATCAACTGGGTTTTGGCCATATCTTGCATTGCACCCTCACTTCATTTTGACTTTGTTGCTAAAGCTAAAGGTGGGTTTTTTATTTGATTTTCTTGTTAGTTTCTTTTCTTACTTTCTCGGGCTTTTCAGAAGGGTTTCGTTTAGTGGGTTTTGTTTTCGAATTTTGCGGTGATGAACCTAGGTAACTGTGCTATCTTTGGCTTTTAGTTTGTCATGGCTTTGAATGGGAGAGCTTTTTTCTTGCTTTCCCTGTTTCACTCTCTTGGATTCCAGTTTCGTGTGGAAAACGTTGATAGCTTTATTGGAATCTGGTTATGTGGCATAACTGTTGATTGGTCTTTATTACTTTCAGTTCAGGGAGTCAAGATAGCAGTAGTTCCACTGCAAATTCTCATTTTTCACGGTTTTTGGCTTTTGGGTCTTTGAGAGTTGGGACTGACTGCTGCTCTTTCTGGATTTTGGTTTCTAGGTTTGTTTATTGGTTCTTAGTAGGGTTTCTGTATTTTTTTAGTAGTCCATGTGCAAGGTCTCATTTGTGGGGGCTTTTTGGTTTATGGGTTTTGATGATTATAAGTTAAATCGACTTAGATTTTGTTAATTTTAAGGTTGGGTTTGGGGTTCTGAAGTTGTTCCTGTTGAAGTTTAGGGTTGTCTTTTGGGTTTGAGAATTTTTATGTTCACATCAGCTCAAGCTAGGGGCTTCAGCTGTTTGCCTTGCTTCTGAGTTTTGATAGTTGGCTGTATCTTGTCTTGGGTCTAATTGGTTCATGCGAAAGGCCTGCTTTTGTCATTTGCCTCTGAATTTTGGGAACTTGTGTTTTGTTTTAGGTCAGATTTGGTGTTAGAAAAGGGCGTTTTAATATATCAAATATCTCTTATTTTGGGATATTAGTTTTGGAATTGATTGTTATTGCAGGATGTAGAGTACTAAAAATCATAGTATCTACGGTCTTTTCAAATATAGGTCTTCTGTTTTCTAATTTTAAGGTTGAGTTTTGATTATTTTTGTGCCTTTCCAGGTCTATTGTTCAGGCAGTTATGGATTCCCCTCAATCTGTTGTGTCACCATTCAAGACCTCTGTTGTCTTTGAGCCAGAGAAGCAGAAATCTGATTGTTCTGTTCAGAGTACTGGCAACTTATCCAAGGGAATTGAGTTCCCCAGACATGAGGCTGTGGCTGGCCATCCAGAAGACTTCATTGGTATAGTTGAGGTTTACGTACACCAGGCTAGGGACATCCAAAACATATGCATTTACCACAAGCAAGATGTTTATGCTAAGTTTTGCTTGACTAGTGATCCTGAGTACACATTCTCCACCAAAATCATCAATGGTGGTGGGAGGAATCCTGTCTTCAACGACCGTCTGCAGCTCAATGTTAAGACTATTGATTCCTCCCTTAAATGTGAGATATTCATGATGAGTAGGGTGAAGAATTATCTGGAGGATCAGCTGTTAGGGTTTGCTCTGGTTCCGTTGTCTGAAGTTCTAATCAATAACGGGAATTTGGAGAAAGAGTTCTCTCTTTCTTCAACTGATTTGTTCCACTCTCCAGCAGGGTTTGTTCAATTGTCTCTATCATACGTTGGAGCTTCACCAGAGGTAATGGAAATTCCAGCAATGCCCACCGCTTTAGCTACAAATGGAACCATCCAGGATTCTGAGATACAGGAATCACTCCCTTGCGAACTTGATAAGATTGAGTTCCCGGATCCAAAGGTTGTGAATGAAAACCAGATGATGATCTCAGAGTATTTTGGAATTTCATGTTCTAGCCTGGATTCTGAAGCCTCTGAGAGCTTGGCCATTTCTAATGCTGAAAATAATCTCGGTTCAGAAATCGGAGTTCATGTTATGGAAAGCATTTCAGCCGCCACTTCTGATCCAACTCAAGTTCCAAAGCTTGATTCTCCTCCAAGCAGTGTGTCAACTAATGGTGTTTCTTCACCTTCCGCTGCTGCAAGTTCAGAAACCTCTGATAGCCCCGCAGCTTCAAAAACACCAAATCAGGAGGATGTCTCGGTCCATAAAGAGAGAGAGAGTGCAAATGCCGGAGATGGTGAGACTGATTGCTCTGGTGGAGCATCAAATGAGAAAAATGCAAAACCTGTTATTACAGTCAACATTGAGCCGGAGTCCAAAGTGGTTCAGCAAGACATAGTAGACATGTACATGAAAAGCATGCAACAATTCACAGAGTCACTGGCCAAGATGAAGCTTCCTTTGGACATTGATAGTGGACCAACCAGTTCAGGAAGTTCAAGCTCCGATCAGAAAATGCAGGCATCAAAGAACACAAGTTCCCGTGTGTTTTATGGGAGTCGGGCTTTCTTCTGAGCTTTGAGTTCTCCTAGTTCAGAGGAAAACACACAGGTGATTTTAGGCTTTAGCATGGTGACTAATATACTAATATAATAGTGAAGTATAATAATGTATCATGTAGTGTGTTGTTTCCTTCTGTACGTTGAGATATGTTTAGCAGAAGGGGAAATCATGAATTTGTAAGCTTTAGTAGCTTTGTTTCATAGCAACTGCTGATGATGGTATGTATACAAGAACATTTCCCCTTCTTTTTTCACTTTACTCCATGTTGCTTCAGCTCGTAATTATTATGAAATTGATTCTCACCAAATCATAAGCTAATCATATTGGTCCCGAAGTCATATACGTGGTGATCTTAGTTGAAAAGTCAAATTAGGGCTAAAGCATCCATGATTTTGCTTTCGGCTTGCACAATTGGGTTAAAAAATATCAATCACATTCACACTGATTGTCTTCTTCTTCTTCATCTCCATACCCCATAGTCAAAGACCATGCTAGTGTGGCCACCCCTAGGAAACTAGACAGGCTTTTCTTCCAAATTATATAATATGCTGGCAACAATATTATTTTTTTTAAAATGATTTATTTTATTGATTTTTTAAACATATTAAAAAAAAATGATGCGTATCTATTTATTATGTAGTCAAGCAATCTCAACGAAGATTATATTTTTTTTTTGAAGAAAGCTAAAAATAAAAAAAAAATAAGGTTTGAGAATCTTTACTCAAAATTAACTTGTAACTAACAACTAGAAGTATTGGAATTCGTGAATTGACGTTGTAAGATAAGTTATACTTTGATAAGTCATGTTTTTTTTCTTTGTAATAGTAAATAACACATTTACTTCAAGTAAAATATAAATTTATTTTATAAATTCATGCATGCTGAAAATTTCAGCTAAAGAAACTTTATATAATAGTTCAACTAGTAACTCTAATGGACTTAAAACTTGTGAGTTAATATTTATCCATTTACAATAAACTCATACTCAAAGTAAGTTAACTAAGTTCAAATATGAAAAAAATAATAAAAATAACTAATCTAACACATCAACTAAAGTTGTTGCATCAATTAAATAAAATAACCTAACATAGATATTTTTTCTAGTTTAAATAATGTCATAAACGAAATTCTCATTCTATAAACATTAGGGTCTTTGTTGCTACCTTTAGATGTCCAAAACAAGTTAATAAATTAATTGCTCAAGTTGTTTCCCTTTTAGTTTTCTTGTTTGTCTAGGATAATTAAATATAACTTTAAAGAATCCTCTTAGAACATAAAAACCTCTGTTGTCTTCCTTTAACCTTTCTTGTAAGATTAGAAAACCTCTCAAGATAAGCTAACTAATTTGTCATTAAATATCATCAGTCCTTCTTTCTTTGTGTAACTAGCTATGATGAATATGAAATTTTTATAAGAAAAGGATTTTGGAATATTAATGAATCTTTGTTGTACTTGGAAATTATGTTGCAGCCCATTAAAAATTCATGTAGAACTAAGAAATTTCCAAAACAAGCTATCATATTTTTGAAGGAAAATGATCCTTGTCAAATAGAAAATCTATAAGTCAAAATGAATTAAATAACAAAACTCGTACAGTCTATCCTAACCTATATCACAAGGCTTTCTTAAACTTTGATTGACATGAATTTTACACCAACATAGAACAATATGCCGGGAAACTCTAGGTAAACATTTAGCATAATCCAACAATCGGATTGAGAATTATGATTATTGTCATAAAACTGGATGGTACGCACATTTACGCTAAAATCTGAATTTCCTTGTCCAACCTTTCCTGGATCGTATCAGTATAACTCTAAAAGGCATTATTTTTTCATTGTGAAAGGCTTTATTGTTCATCCTCTCACACATTATTGTGAATGAGTTGTACAATTTATTTTTTCAATTTGGTCCTTAAACTTTTTTTTCCGACAATTTTATCCTAATTGCTTTTGATTTCTTATGAAAGGGTGAGATTGAAAGAAAATGGACTGAAATGAAAAAGGCATCAAACATGGGTGGTGTGCCATAAGTTTCATAAAAGATGCACTCTGTCCTTGAACTTTAAAAATCACGCAAATTATACAATTCCAATACCTCAATATCTTTCCAATTCAATTTTGGTATAAAATTTTATTTATTTTATTTTTTAGCCTCTAGTTGAGAGAGGAGAAAGAGAGGTTGTCGGATTCCAATGATAGAGAGAGAAAAGTGTCGTTGACACCGACTTATACCATAAAAAACAACAATATTTGTGTCAAATGGTTCTATTTGATTATGAGAGTTCATATTAGGTGTTGTTTTTTTTTTTTTACCTTTGAAGTTCATGAAAAAACAAATCTGAGCTCAGGGTGATTTTATATTTCAGGGTTGATTTCAATTTTTGAGGTGATTTTTTTGGGGTTTTGAGGCCATAAATAGGTTTATCATGGTTTCTATGGTGTTTTATAGGTGTTTTGGGTAAAACATGGGTTGAAAAATGAGTTTTTGGATAAAAAAATTAAGCCCTAATTTTTTGACCACCTTAATGACCAGAATCCAGGCAAATCAGATGAAACGTTGTCTAATTTTTTTTTCAAATAAATTTGGGGCTGATGACATGTTGTTCACCCAGTTGCAAACAAAAAAAAAATGAAGGGCCCAGTTGCGCGGGCTTTGCAGTGCCTAGCCTTTGCTCTTTTTTTAAATTAATGATTTTTTTATGGTTTTTGCTGTAATTTTTTAAATTTATATTTAAATTAGTACCTCTTCTCTCTTTCATTTTATTTGGAGAGTCTCTTTTAATTGACGATTATCATTTTAGTTATGCATTTAAATTTAAGGAGTTTTTCTGATTTATCTATAATTTTTTTTTTATCTTTTGTATGGATGAACTTTATTTTTTAAAATAAAAAAATCTTATTTTCAGATAATATTTCTACTATATGCAATCTTGCATGATGTTATTATTATTTTTTTATTCGATCAAATTAATTTGTGTCTCTATTTCTATCATCATTTACTTGAATAAAAAAGTTATTTTAATAAATAAATTTAGTAAATATAACTGGATAAATGTCTTATCTTTCGAGATTAAATATTTTGATTTACATTCTTCTCTCGATTTTTCAAGTTTTATTTTTAAATATTGTTAATGATTTTTTATTTATTTATTTATTCGTATATATAATTTTCAATGCATAAAAAAATTTATTTGAACTTAAATTTTTTAAATTAAAAAAATGCGTTACAAAAACCATTAAATAGTTTTAATCAGAGAAATTGGATTGAAAGAGTTAGAGTAAGTTACAATCAGAGGTATAACAGTGAAACTACTAATTGATAGTTTGATATTTTTAGTAATGGATAATAGTTTTGAAATATATTAAAATGAAAAGGTAGATAGAAGGAATAGTTGCTTCAAAGTGAATTCTTCCCATGCCTGGATAACCATTAAATAACAAATATTTTATTAGAGAATTTCTATAAACTGGAATGTACTCAACAAGACAACATAGCATGCATGGATGATGAAGAAAAACAAGAATGAGAAACTCTATTTCCAATCTTTCAGGCTTCTGAACAAATTTCAAATAGGTACTTCAATTATTTCATTGCACCTTATGGCCATATGCCTCCTACAGATCCATGCTATCTGCCCATCATCCCTGTATCGAACCCTCCACAATCCAAACTTCTCGGCAATATCCTTTCCAGTCGAGCACCCACGGTCCCTTAAAAAATCCACCACCCACTGCTGTGCTGCCTTTACGTCTTGTTGAATGTTTCTTGAGCTTTCTGCAGCCCTGCTTCTGTTCCTACTTCCTTGTATTCGCCCCAGAGCTGCAGCCCCTACAGCTCCAGCAGCAACTGTTCCTGCTGCGCCGTACATAAGGGAAGAGCCGGACAGATGGGAAACTTCTCTGCTCAAATCTGGTATCATCTCTCCCATTCCAGCTGCCAGATGGGCTCCTATCTTGAGAGCAAATGTTAACAATTTCATGAATTTCTTCATGTATGGAGCCAAACTCTTTACTGCCATGTTATCAACCTGCATCATTTCACAACCAATCTGATCTTCAACAACATGCATTTCTCCCCTGAATTCACATAACATGTGCAGCCGAAGTGCAGTCATTCCAGAAATCATGTTGGTGATCAATCTTCTCGAGTAGTTTTCTGTTCTAACAAAAAAGAACATGTTAGGCACTTTCCTTTCTTCAACTTGGATATTGTAGTTCACAAGGTAATTCACTTTGCGATGAAGTTCAATGAGGAGCCTGTGTTCATAGTATTTCAGTCCTTGTATCTCCTGCTTCAAATCTTTTATCTCTTGTTCAATGATCTTGAGTCTCTGCAACACTTGTTCTACCCCTTTGCGATTCCAGCAAAGCTTGGATCAACTTTCTCAGGTTCATTGCCTGTGTGATCTCCTCCATCTGGATTATCTGGCGGGACATCCAACTCCACAGCAAGGTTATACAGGTCATTATATCTACGGTGCAATACTTCCCTGAAGTCATCATCTGACAGGAGGTCCCGAGCCAAATCAAATCCAGGTCCAAGAACAGGTCTTCCAGATTCCGAAACTGGATCCCAAGTGTGTTGATAATCATACATGCTTTCTGCAGGTACTGAGAGCAGTGCCTGCTTCAATTGCTGCAGAGACACATGTTGGGTTTTCCTATACCTCGGGGGTGTCAAGTTTTGCACACATTCAGGCCTCATGATGTTTTCAGTCAAGGTGAATCCATTACAGAAACTCTGGATTGCTGGAATTATTAGTTGCTGAGTGAGTCTAATGGTTTCTGTCAAGTTCTTGGTGGAGCAAGCAAGAACATCAATGTAGTGTCCTAAATGTCCTCCAAGTTCCACCCTAATGAAGATCCCATTGATATTTATTGAGATGAGGTACTTCTCCAGACTGTAAGTTGCTCCATGTTGGTTCCTTAGTGCCATAATTCTGTTATGAAGATGAACCTGGATTTGCAAACAAATGAAAATTAGAGAGATTGCAGTTCATTGACTTTGCCAATCAAACAAGGATCTCATGGTACGGGTATGTGTATCATTCATAATCCCACGCTATGGCTAGCATTCAAACATCACAGAACTGCTCAACCAGTAAGCAACATTTAAGACTACAAGGAGCACCCGTTAGGGTTTATTCTCACATGGCAATTAACATAAACTTACTTGGATACTTAAAGCTAGCTGCAGAATGTATTTTTTTTTCTGGTACTTTAAGGTATATGTTGAAGAGAAGCAGGATGACATGGAAGCATCAACTCAAAGTTTTATGGTTAAAGTTGTTTGATTCTCCATGAAATGCCCTTGCTCTTCACACGAGTCCTTTGTTTTCTTTAGTTTTTAAATTACGATACTTGTATGCTTAGAACACCAGTAAAGTTCATTCCGAAAAATACGAGTCTGTAGTTTGTAGCGTTGAATTCTCTATATCTATGCAGTGTAAAGCTTATTTTCACTTGTTCTTGCATACATTCAATTTTATATGAAAGCATAAGCAACAATAAAATAAAATTAGAGGGGCCAGAAAAGAAAAAGAGATTGCCTGTAAACGAGGAAAGAAGCCTGGTGTGAGAAATGTGTGGCTTGAATCATCACACTCAAGATGCCGCCCGGCATAAACGCAGTCAGCTGTGCTTAACTGCCATCTCTGGGGTTTCCCTCTGCCTTCTTCAAGAATTGAGGGGATAAGTAGCAGGGAGTTTGGATCTGATGGGTTTTGTTCATAACATAGTTCTAGTTTCAGCATCATCATCACAAGGTCACTGGCCTCTATGTTTTCAAGTACTTTTGAACTCATTCCAGGAATTTGACTTTGCAAACTTCCTCTCAGAATCTTCTCCACTTCATTTCTGCTAACGAATCCGTTCTCCATGGAGCTTTGCTTTCTAACATCTAATTTTACTAGTTGGCCAAGCACATCACTACAGAACCAATCACAGTCTAGGATCAGGAAGCCTAGTTCGTCAAAATATATCACCTCACCCATATGATGAAGGCAAATAGCAACAGCCTTCCTCCTCATTTCCACCTTCCCTTTATTATCATGTCTTGATCGAATTCTCAGTGGTGGAACCTTCACTTGGCATAGCTCATCAAATTCTTTCCACTTCATTGCAAGCTTGTTGTAATTCTCCGCTCTCCAGTCTGACAAAATTTGAATCAGGTCATTGCAAAGTTGATAAACTCTGGGCACTCTTTGGAGAATTGTCTTGCTTGTCTTCCGAAGATGATGAGTGAGTTTACTGACCGATGCAGAGGATCTCGCATCAACTGTGAATACAGTGGGATAGAAGTCGATAAACCCTTGAAACTTGTCTCTTACTCTCTGAATTGAATTCACTGCAAGCTGCAAGTTTTGTGACGGTTGATTGATTTTATCAAAATGTGTAAGAACTATAGTTACATTGGGCAGTATGCATTGCTGGAGTGCTCTTCTTGAGTTGGAAACAATGAACCTGAGCCAATATTGCAGGTCCTCTTCTATCTCTGCTGGTGTCTTTGGCTCTCGGTTGTTAGGCTTTCTGAATAAACTGGATATGATCAGGAAGAATGATGCACTCCCATGCCCTGGAAACATGAGATCATGGAGGGAGTAAAAATCATGCTGACCACCAAGATTCCATATTGATATCTTTGTGCCTTCATCTCTAAAAGTCTTTATCTTCATTCCGCTTGCTCTTACAGCCTGTTCAACTGGGTTCACTAGATTTCTAACCTGGTCTATGTAGGGAAGCTTCGAGGAGGAGAAGTTCTGAGATATTGAATTACAAAGGGCAGTCTTGCCTGCAAATAGAAACTCTGCTTTCAAGTTCTAGTAAAATATAGGTTAAACAAACACATGCAGTTCTCTAAACCAATGTGGACATTGTAATTTCGAGGCTCAGATCTTTACCTGCATATTCTTGCCCACAGAAGAAAACCCTGCAGCTTTTTGGCTCAGTGAGTGGCATGTCCTTGAACAAATCTGTATCTGTTTCTAGTTCAGTCTTTCCATTCTGGCCTAACCTTTGATAAATTCCATCAGCCTTCCCTGAATTCTGCAGTGGTGTTCTCGCAAGATCAATGTCTTCAATCCAAGGATTTACCTGCAATGTCTGCATTATTGTATCGAGTACCACGTCTCCTCGAACCCCTCTACAACCTTGCAATGACAAATATCTCAAAGTCGCATTCCTCTCTAAGCTCTTGAAGATTTTGACAAAATCATCTGCTCCCAAGCTCTCATCATCATATATTCCCAACTTAATCACACTCTCATTGGTTGTCAGCATCTGCATGATTGATGCGAGCCCATCCCTTCCAATCCTTGTTTTCCCTCCTCCAAAGGTCACAGACTTGAGAGTAATGTTGGCTTGGTATTGCAAGGCGGAGAACCTGCTCAGAGGGCATAGCAAATGCTCTACACCTATTCCACTGAACCAGTTTCCATCAAGATACAAGCTTTCCAAACACTGATTCTTGAAGAGTCCAGCAGCAACATACACGACCCCTTTGTCCTTAAGGCTGGTTTTTGACAATCTTACCTCCTTAAGGCTCCGATTTTGTTCCAAAACCCATCGAAACTCCTTAGCCCACCGTGATTTCAGCCGGACTCCAGTCATGTCAAGTGACTTCACTGTGGAGTTCCATCCTAGAGAGCAAGCAACCCTGACAGCACCTGAAAGGTGTAACCTGTAAATTCGAAGTGTGCTGTTGTCAGGTACAAACTCCACTACCTTGGAACTTCTCTCACCATTTTCTCCACTCCAGACATGAACCTCCATTGCCCTATTTCTTGCTAAAACAGCTGATATAAGTGAAGCCGCTGTTATAGGGTGTGAATCGAAAATTGTCAGAAGTTTAAGCGTTGAGTTCACTTCAATCATCTTTGAGAGCTCCTCAGCACCTTTCGAACCAATTGAGTCTTCCCATATCTGCAACTCCTCCAAGCTCTCGTTTAGCTTAAGAGCAGAAGCTACAAGGCCAGCCCCAACTGGACCTATACCTGATTCAGAAATCATAATTTCTTTGATCACTCTATTTCTCTTCAAGACCTCACAAAGCTCAGATAAGCACTCTATATTGAATCTATTCAGCCGAAACACAAGTTGCTTGATGTTTGAGCTATTCTGAAGCAATATTCCAAGGTATACTAGCTGTTCTAATCCCCACTCTACACGATGAAACTCCAGGTTCGTTAAAGATGATTGAATGTTTTTGGCTGTGCCTAGGTCTGAGAGGATGTTAGAGAAGTATGAAAGGCTGTCCTCTGAAATGTTTATGTTGACAGAGTTTTCTGTTTCTTGGTAACAGCCTGAAGTTCGGTGAGAAAGGTAGAAAGAAATGCTTTGAGGATTGAAGCTTTCGGATTTGATCATTTGAAGAAGCCATTGGAGCTCTCTAAGGTTCTGGTTCGATCCCATTGCTGCAACAAACTCCTTACAAGAATATTACACCAAATTTCTTTGCTTCTCAGGGATAGGGCTTCGTGTCCACTAGAAAATGCTGCCCGTAACAGAGAGCGTATTTCTTCTCATCTTCTTCGACAAAAGTATTCTTTTTAGCCAGCTTGTTTCAAGGCAATGACTACCTTTCTTTGCTAGTTGTCTCCTTCATATTCTCAAGTTCCTTTCTTCTAATAAAAACCATCTTTTCATTATATTCTCTCTTCCAGGGTTCATACTACCAAATCAAGAAATACGTATCCCTTGAAGAGAGGTTAATTTGACTAATAATGCTACCAAACAGTTTCCCTTTCATTCACTTTATAGGATTCCTTCTCTTTCCAATGGAAAAGAAGAAAGAACGATTCTTTCTAGGAGCCCAAAAGTCAAAAAGCACACCACCATTTCCACCTCCTGCCTTCAGTTGTGAGCCTTGCGTTCTTTTCTCCGAACAGTGAATATACCATGTTTATATGTAATATTTTACTTGAAAAAATATCAAGCTATTTTGCTTTAATCATGGACTTCCAGCAACAACTCATAAACAAGCCAGATTGGCTTACATGTCCCGTGTCCAGTGAATGAGGATTGATTACATGGTCTTATCCCACAACCACCTGTAAAAGAAATAAAAAATAAAAAAAATAGTAATACTTCAATAACTCGGTCTTGTGTGTATGACATACAGTTGGCAAGCATTTTGAGAAAGATACCGTACCTCAGATAATAAAGTTTGAACCAAAAGCGTTCACCAACAATAATGAAATACGATGTTTCAAATACCAAAATCAATTTTAGTGATGTAACTAGCTATTTGATCGGTGTTTAGTTATGGATTAGATAAAAAACAATTAACGTAAAAATATAAATGTGTATGTTTTCAATGTATTTTTTGAATTTTAAAAAATAATTATAAATCAAAATATTGATATATACATTTAATTTAAATAAATCTAAAATCACTTACGTCAATAAACACAAAATAAATTGTTAACTAGAGAGTGTTTAGGAGTGTAATAGTAGTTGCTTCTCAAAGTATTTTTTGCTCGAAAATACATTAAAATAATATTTTTTTTGTTTTTTTAAATTATTTTTTATATCAATACATCAAAATGATCTGAAAACATAAAAAAAAATTAATTTGAAATAAATAAGAAAATAAAATAAAATTTTAATTTTTTTTTAAAATCATTTTTGAAATGCAAAAACAAACGAAATCTATAACCAAAGACTGGACTGAAATATTGAGAGATAAATATAGAACAAGATATTTAATCTCACAACATGAGTCATGAACCCGACTGCATTTAAAAATTTGTTTTGTGGAATCAATTTTTTTAAATCAAATAATAATAAAAACACGGTCAAGCTCATAAAAGCGATCGAATAATATTCAAGAGAAAAAAAAATATTTCATAGGGTTGGGAAAAAGAATGCCTACTAAAATTAGAAAATAATGTTATAATCTTATTTGAAAACCAAGTAAAAAATAAATAAATAAAATGAAAAGTTAAGAGACAGATGTAAATTAAGATATATGATATTGAAACATGATCGTTGATAACTTTGTTTCTTATAATCAGATTTTTATTTAATCAAATGATAATAAAAATAAACACATATTGAAAATCAATTAAATAAAATCAAAGAAAAAATTTATTCAGGGTAGCACAAAAAAAAACACATACTAATATCAGGAAAAAAAATGTTGCAATCTTATGTATACACCAAGTAAAACTTAAATGATATTTTATTAAAAACAATTACAAAAATTTATTTTATTTATTCATTTTAATTAATCTTAATTAAAATTAAATACTTGTTATATCGGGTATCTCACACATACATTTAATTAATTTTTAATCAAATAAAAAATCAAAGGTTAAAAAGGGTTAGGCGCTTGGATGGTCTAGTGTGCCTATCCCATTAAAAGCAAAGGTCATGTGTGCAGGCCTACAAAGCCTAGCCCATCCATTTAGCATCTTACCATTTGTTTTAGTTGGCAATAGAAGTGGATGACATGCATCTACTCATATTTGTTTGAAAAACAAATAAAGGTATGACATATTGTTTTTCAGCTAGATTTTTGCCCACCGGATAAGTGGTTGAAAAATCAGGTAGGTATTTTTTCACCCAAAAATACAATTTTGGACTTATTTTCATCAAAAACACCTAATATCATTATGAAGTTAATAAACCAACAAATCAAATCAAAATTTATCTAAAAACACAAAATCAAAAAAAAAATCCATCTCTTGACCCACAATCTATGTTTCTATATCTCCTTGTATTTGCCTCCCCTATGACTATTAATAATTACTCCTGGGACACTCTAAAAATTAACATATAAAATCTTAATGAAAGTTTAATTTTCCAAACAATCTGTATTGGAATTGGGGGATCAACTTTCTGTATTGATAAGAAGATTAATGGGATCTAAATTTTAAACAAAGCAGATCAAAGTATAAGCTAAAAAAAATAACATACATTCTAAAAGGTCTTGGCATTTCATTGTAGCAATGAATAGTGAAATGTCAAAGTCTTTTTCACCTCCTCAAGATTTTTATATTTTTTTTTTAATTTCAAACTTAGGTTTTTGTTTTTTTTCAATTTTATCTTCCAAACATTCTAAAAGGTCTTGGCATTTCATTGTAGTAATGAATAGTGAAATGTCAAGGTCTTTTTCAGTTCGGTCCTTAAGATTTTTAGAATTTTTTTTAATTTCAAACTTAGGTTTTTGTTTTTTTCAATTTCATCCTCCAACATTGGTTTTACTGAGTATTAAAATTTAAAGTTTGTTCAAATTTATCTTCTATGGAGTTATCACAGTCTCATGATCTCGGTCGTAATTTTTACAGTTTAGTCGAATTGACTCGGGTCATTTTTTTGTTGTTTTTTTAATTATTTTCTTTTTTGATTTCATCTTTCAACATTGGATTGATTGAGAATCGGACTTCATTTTTTTTTTTCATTTGCTTTCTAAGAAGTTATCACGGTCTCATAACCTGAGTCGTAAGTTTTGCAGGTTAACGATGTTGACTTGGGTTTTTTATCCTCTTTTTAATTGATTTTTTTTATTTTTATCCTTCAACATTGGATTGATTGAGAATTTGAATTTACAACTTTTTATTATTTGCCTTCTAAGGAGTTATCTCGGGTTGACCTAGGTCATTTTTTTATCCTTTTATTTATTTATTTATTTATTTATTTCAATTTAATCCTTCAACACATTATGTTGATAGGAAATTGAGATTCATAATTGTTTTTTTTTAATTTTCTTTCTATGTGGTTATGACAGTCTTATGATTTGGGTCGCGGGTTAGACTGGTTGACTCAAGGTTTTTTTATCCTTTTTTTAATTGATTTTTTTTTCAATTTCATCCTTCAATATTAGGTTGATTGAGAATTAGGTTTCATAATTTAATTCGATTTGCGTTCTATAAGTTTATCCTAATTTTATGACCTAGATCACAAGTTTAGTCGGTTGACTCATGTGGTTTTTTTATGTCCTTTTTAATTGATTTTTATTTTATTTTATTATTTCAAAATTAAGTTAAGTGAGAATTAAAATATCAATAGAAAGCCATAAATTATGCCTTGTTAATAGCTTACCATATAAGTTATATATACTCTTATAAATAGGAAAGAAGATTTAGCTTACCATGTATAACTTCCTAAATTCATTATGGTTTCCTTATATAACTAGCAGCGTGCCCTATATATAATGTAGAACTTCTGAAAAGAAATTGATTCAGAATTCTAACCATTTTGTCATGGTATCAGAGTTGTTTTTCTAAGAACTCTTAGTCCTAGTTTTCTCAATCGTAGTCTTAGTACTTATGGAGAAGTCAAATAATGTTTGTGTTATATTCACTGGAAAAAATTATGTTGTTTAAGAGTTTCAATTGGAGACCTTTCTCAAAGGTAAAAAGCTGTAGGGACATGTAGATGGCAGTAGCAAAGAGGGATCTAATACCGAAAATTCTGTGGCCGACAAGGCAACTTGGAAGGCCAAAGATAATCAAATCATGTCCAGGATTCTATGAAGCCACATCTGATTCTTCCTCTGTGTCCCCATAGGTCTACAAAAGTTATGTGGAATTATCTAAAGCAAGTCTATAAGCAAGACAACAATGTTAGACGCTTCTAACTTGAGTTAGCCATTCCTAACTATACTTAAAGGAATTTATCAGTTCAAGACTACTACTCTAGTTTTTTGATTTTGTGGAATGATTATTTTGATCTTGTTACAACCACAGTCTCTATAGAAGGATTGGAGGCGGGATTGGCAACATTATAACATGTACACAAAACCAGCCAAAAAGATCAATTTCTAATGAAATTGAGGCCTGACTTTGAAGCTATTTGTGCTTCTCTATTAAATAGAAATCTTGTTCTGACTTTGAAGGCATGCTTTGGAGAACTCTTGCGTAAGGAACAACGTCTCAATACTCAAAATATTATGGATCAATCACGTATTGTTTCTAATACTGTCTTGGTTGCCTATGCTACTCATGACAATGGAAAAGGTCATGACATAAGCATTATATAGTGCTATAGTTGGAAGAAATATAGCCATATTGTCCCTAATTGTCCTCAGAAATTCTGTAATTACTGCAAGCAACAAAAGCACATTATTAAGGACTATACTATTTGACCTTCACGCTCCAACAAAGCCTATCATGTTGTTATCACTGGTGACTTACAACCAGCTATATCTGCTGCTACTGCTGCAACTTCTACTGTTGGTTCACAATCTACAACATCTTTTTTTAACTTGAGAAATGGTGCAAGAAATTATTGTGAGTGCATTTTTAGCATTAGGTCTTTAAGGTACTAGTTTTTCATCTCCCTCTTGGATTTTAGACTTGGGTGCATCTAGTCATATGACCAATTCTCTCTATGGTCTAAGTAATGTCAAAGAATATCATGGCTCTTTAAATATTCAAATAGCCAATGGTAGTGTTCTACCTATTGTGGCAGTTGGTGATCTATCTTCTTTTTTTAAAGATGTTTTTGTCTCACCTATACTCTCTATGAATTTAGCTTTTGTTGGCCAGCTTATGGACCAAAATTATGATGTACACTTTACTTATAGTGGTTGTGTTGTGCAGGATCAGATCTCAGGGCAGTTGATAGCGAAAGGGTCTAAGCTTAGACATCTCCTTTACCTACAACTACCTATTCCATGAAGCTTACCTTCCTTCTTTGTACCGTCTTTACTTTATCATAAGTCTAGAGTGTCAAATAAAGTCTGGCATAAACGTCTTGGTCATCCTTATTCTATGGTTCTATCTTGTTTATTGAAAAATGGTTTATTGAATAATAAAGAGCACTCTTCTTCTACTATATTTCCTGATTATGCAACTAGTAAACTTGGCAAAAGTAAGACTTTACCCTTTTTTTCTGAAGAGCGTAGAGCCACCCACAGTTTTGAGATCATTCATAGTAATGTTCAGGGAATTAGTCTTGTTATTTCTCATGCACAATACAAATATTTTGTAACATTTATCGATGACTACAACAAATAAACATAGGTGTATTTCTTTCAAAACAAATTAGAAGTTTTTCATATGTTTAAGCTATTCTTGGCTCTTGTTGACACTCAATCTTCAACTTATGTTAAAATTCTCCGATCCAACTTGGGTGGGGAATATATGTCTCATGAGTTCCAATCTTACTTGCAATCTGAAGGTATTATCTTTTAACATTCTTGTCCAAACCATGCTCATTAAGTAGTTGAACGCAAGAATCGTCATCTTTTAGATATTGTCCAAACCATGCTTATTGAGTCTTTGGTTCCTCCTATATTTTAGGTAGAAGCACTTACCATAGTAACCTTGCTCATAAATAGACTCCTTTCCCAAGCTTTAGATATTGAATCTCCATATTTTAGGCCTTATCACTACAATCCTACCTATACAGATCTTCACATCTTTGGGTGTTTATGTTTTATGCATCTTCCCTCGCAAACAAGCTTTCTGCCCAATCCATTCATTGTGCCTTCTTAGGATATAATGTCACACAAAAGGGATATTTATGCTATGATTCAAACTCTAATCAAATTCATGTTTCGCGAAATGTGCTCTTATTTGAAAATTAATGGTCTCTTATTTGAAAATTAATGGTTCTTTCCTATGTCTTCCTCAAAGAAAGTCTTCTGTTATTTTTTTTACCTTCTTTTGGTGACAAGTTTAGTGCTTCTAATACTCATGTTGAAAGGTTCAAACCAGGGATTGTATACCAGTGGATACCTCTACTATTGCCCTTTTTTACTCATGTTTTGCCACCTACTCCTTTGCGTCATTCCTCTAGAGTATCTGGTCCTCCTGATTGTTATGGATTCTCATCACATATGACAAGTACTACTACTTTTACATTGTTAGCCACTCTATTTTCTATTGTTATTCCTACTGGTTACTCACTAGCAGTCAACGAAAAATGTTGGCAACAGGCCATGCAGGAGGAACTATGTGCTCTGGAGTCTAATAAAACTTGGGACGTGGTGGATTGTCCTATGAGTGCAGCTCTACTTAGAGGATCTATTCTATTAAGGTTAAGTCTGATGGTAGTTTGGATAGGTATAAAGCTTGCTTAGTAGCTCTCGAAAATAATGAAGAATTTGAGTAAATTATGAGGAAACATTTTCTCCAATGGCTAAAATGACCATCATTCGCATAATGTTAGCTATTACTGCTTGTTGAAATTGGGGTTTATACCAAATGAATGTGAAGAACACCTTTCTTCACGAGGATCTCAAGGAAGATGTTTATATGCTTCCTCCTACAGGTTTACTTTCCACCCCTACTTTTGCAGTGTGTAAGTTGTGTCGTTCCTTGTACGATCTTAAACAGGCTCCCCATGCATGGTAAGGGAAATTTACTTCTACCTTACTCAAGTTTGCTTTTCTTAAAAGCAAGTATGATGCATTATTGTTTCTTCACAAAACTAAGATTGGGGTTGTCATTCTTTTGGTGTATGTTGACGACATAATCATCACGGGTACTGATTTGGTTCTGATCTCCCAATTAAAATAATATCTATAAGACTCTTTTCACATGAAGGATCTGAGATCTCTTATATATTTTCTTAGTCTGGAAATTACTGCTGGTTCACCTGGTATTTTTCTGTCACAACACAAGTATGCCTAGGATTTGGTGTCTGCTACTCTTAATACTCTTATGGAACAAAATATCAAGCTACGCAAAGAAAAAGATGACTTGTTATTAGACCTCGTAGCCTATTAAATGTTGGTTGGAAGCTTGGTCTATCTTATAATTACCAGACTTGATATTTCTTATGCGGTCAAACAAGTTAGTCAATTCATGACTTCTTCTCGGCACCTTCATACGATTGTATTCAACAAATCATTCGATATGTTCATAGTACAACTTGCGGGGACTTTTCTATCCCGCAAGTACTTCACTAGATCTTGTAGCATATAGTGATGCTAATTATGACGGTTATAGTGACACTCGATGTTCTACTTCGGGTTGGTGTATGTTTCATAATCCGACTCTTATTTATTGAAAAAGTAAGAAACAAGATTGTGTTTCTAAGTCTTTTACTGAATCTGAATATAGGGTCATGAACCAAGCTTGCAATGAGACACATTAACTCTGAGGATATTGGTTGAACTTGGCTTCTCTCCAAGTGGTCATACTTCTCTGCATGTGGATAATATTAGTGTCATTCATATTTCATCTAATCCCATCTTTCATGAACGTAATAAACATATCAAGGTTGAAGCTCGGACAATCTCTCTTCCTCATATATCTAGCAATCTTCAAATGGCAGATATCTTTACCAAGGCTCTCACACAATAATAATATAATTTTCTTTCAGATAAATTGATGCTTATCGATAGCCCACATCAATTTGAGGGGATGTCAATAGAAAGCCATGAATTATGCCTTGTTAATAGCTTACTATATAAGCTGTATATACTTTTATAAATAGGAAAGGAGATTTAACTTACCATGTATAGCTTCCTAAATTCACTCTGGTTTCCTTGTATAACTAGCAACTTGCCTTATATATAATATAGACCTTCTCAAAAGAAATTGATTCGAAATTCTAACTATTTTGTCATCAACTTCATAATTTGTTTCGATTTGTTTTCTGTAAAGTTATCTTGGTCTTGTAACCTAGGGTTGGTAAGTTAACCCGGATTGAATTGTTTCATTTTTTTAATTGAATTTTATTTTCAATTTTATCTTTCAGCGTTGTGTTGATTGAGAATTGGGTTTAATAGTTTTTTATTATTTGATTTCTATAGGTTATCAAAGTCTCATGACCTAGGTAGCGGAATTAGCAGGTTAAGTTGAGTTCATCAGAGTCAATCTAATATGTTATCGTTTCAATATATTTTTTTTAAAAAAGATGTTGCTTGATTTTTTTTAGTCAAACTATATTTTTATCGATTGTCCATATTGTCTTTTGACATGTCAAGTCGATCAGAACATTAAGTCAATCCTTATATAGTTAAAAAAAATTTGCTAAAAAACACATTAACAACATCTGGATATTTTTTTAAGTAACAAAAATAATAATCTGACCCGTAGCATAGTACAATAATCTAGTTAAAACTAAAAAAGCAATCTAAACATCTAGCTCTACTCCTCAATAAAATCCATAAGCTTTTGTTAATTTGGCTGTAAGATTTTCCCAATGTATACTGATTTCCATTCTTCTTCAATGTCTTTATTATATCACTCAAGATTTCAAAATTCAAATAAAACATCACTCACTATTCAAGTCTTACACGTCTCTTTATTTAATTGTTTTGAAATTGTTTTTAATCAAAATTAGGAAATCATAAAAGATTTATGGATCAACAAATTAAAATTAATCTTATCTTAATCAAAATTTGGATGATTGGAAAGAGTACTTAAAAACTAGTCACTAAGGAGTGTAGAACTCAACAAGAGCGCCTCTGTCTTAACCACCTTTATTCTCAAAGTTATCTTCTATTAATACAACGATATCGACTGCTAAATGAGATACAACTAACAAAGCCAAGGTACAAAAGGCAAACCAGATCTGATGATACTTCTTTTTTTTTCTTTTTTTTTTCTTTCTCTGCATTCTAAATAGAGAGAATCGTATTTATCCTTGTTTGTTTCACTTTCCAAATTTTCTTATATTTGGTAAACTTTATAAAAGTTGAAAAATGAAAAGTGGTTTTCAATCAACTTTAAAAAAAATAAATCTTTTTGCTAGAAAAACATTTTTCTCTTTTTGTTAAAGTAATACACCTTTCTTTCTTACTTTTCATCACTTACTTCCATTAACATCAACAACTACTATTTATAACAAAAATAACTTGCTTCGTAGCCAAATTAAATTGCAAGTAATTATTTTCTCTATATATTTCTTCTATTTTTAGGGTTTTTTTTCCTTCAATTTCAACTTTATGGATCAAACTTATTAACATGTTTTCTATTTTAAGAGTTTTATTGATTATCACATTAAAACTTTCTATAATAATCTTATGGGTTAATCTTTTTTTATCTTATAAAGTTGTATTACACATTCAAATTTAGGAGGCTAGAGATTGCTTACAAGTATTTTATCTTGAAACCCTAATAATTCTGATTTTGTTGGATGAAGAAAGGATTGTTTGCCTACCTAATTTCTTGTTATGTTATATATGCCCACACCTCTACATTTGTTTTTTTATATAATTAAAGGAATTATGGAATTACATTTTAAAACTATGCAATTTTTTTGAGGTTTTTGAATTCTAGAAATTCCAAATTTTATAAATATGGAAATTACTTGTTTGTTTTTCAAAACATTCCATTTGCTTGTTATATTTATTATAAGTTTATTCATGCAAATATGGATAAAATCTTTGGTTATTCAATATATAGGCTAAAACCCAAGATTTTGATTTGTTAGTTATATTTATTATAAGTTTATTAAAACTATCCATCATTACTTTAGAATTGTATTAAAGACAGTTTTTAAGTTATACAAATATTTTTTTTAAAGACTCAGAGGATACGAGTTCTTATAAATATAATAAATAATCAAAGATTTTATCTTTATTTGAATGTACGAGAAAAATACTAATTTTTTATAGATTAATTAATTACATCAAGAAGAAATGTTATATATGCCCACATCTTTACATTATATATATATGGAATTGGATTTTAAAAATCTATATTTTTTTAGATTTTTGAATTCTAGAAATTCCAGATTTTATAGATATGGAAATTACTTGTTTGTTTTTCAAAAAATCTCACTTGCTTGTTATGGATAGAAAGCCTATTCATGCAACATATATGGGTGCACTTGTGTTTGTTCTAGCTGTAAAGGTTGTTGTTTTAAGATTAAGGCAACAATAACACCTAAAGAGGGTGAATTAAGTGTTCCACTAATTATGTCAAATAATGTAAATAAACACATTAACCACACATAACACAATAATCAACAATATAATTAAACTGTTTAAAGTAAAGAGATAAGGGAAGAGAAATTGCAAACTAGGTTTTTAACATGATTCGACAAGCCTACATCCATACCTCAAGTACCAATTGTACTTGAGTATTGTACTTTTTTATTAATCCAAATGAAAGATACAATGCCTGACACGATCAAAAGATTGATGTCTTCTCCCAAGTGTAGGAGTGTCGAAGTAATAAATAACCCGGCAAGACCGGGGTCGAACCACAGGGAGGTTAACTATATAATAATAATAATAATAATAATAATAATAATGGTGATGGTGATGGTGATGGTGATGGTGATGGTGATGGTGATGGTGAGTTAAAGAGGACTTTGAGATGTAAGATTAATGTGAAGATTAAATAATGATAAAAACAGTTGTCAAGGTTAGAGGATCCACTAATAGTATTTCTAATAAGTATAATATAAACTTCTTTTATTACTCAACTGGAAACCACACACAAAAGAGGTTCCAATCAGATGATTTGTCATTAATAGCTCATTATAAATTATTAACATGATCATATTAATTATCTTATTTAAGTAACACCAAACTTTTAAATATTGTCGAGGAATTCATGATGCTAACTTATGTTAACAACAAATCAAGTTCCTTTCATAGCACAGGTGTAGGTTATACCATACGGTTGGCTATGAAAGTGCCAAGTATTTGTTGTACCAAGTGTTATACACACAAATTTAGATTAACCATTTAATAAGCAAGGTATTAAGAATTAATAAGATAAAAATGATAAGACATGTTAATAGCAAGTTGTTCAGGATATAATCATTGAAGTCCATATTGAGTTTATATTATACTTATAATAACACCATTAGTGAAACATTTTCACCTTGATATAATAAACTTAATTAAATATAATAAAGAAGAGAAACATAAATAAACAAGAGGAGAACGTGATTATATAAGTATAGTAAAGGAAATGAAAGGCACAAACAAGAGATTAATGAAAGCAAAACTTAAGCATTACAAAAATATAAAGAAAGAGAGCAAGAACATGATCTTGATCTTGATCTGAAAAACCAAGATGCCTAAATGCATGGCAAATACCTCCTTTTATAGGCCAACATTCGGAACTATTGATTTGATGACTAATTGTTGAGTGGGTGGCCACATCTTGACTTGGTGACAATCCTTATCTTCTTGTTTGAACAAAACATCATTGCTAATGTCAGAATTTGAACAGATAGTCTTCATGAAAGTTCTGGGAAATTGTCTCAACTTTCCAACAAAATAAGAATCGAAGCATTTGGACTTCTAGAACTCGAGATATGGGCAGAACACTAAACAATATCTGGTCTGCAGGACAGATTCCAACTTCTCCGTTGTTGCTACCATTTGAACTCGAAAATGGCACTTTTAAATCTTGGACTCTTCTGAACGTTTTAGGCCGCCTATGTCTTAGCTTTCCATACATATAAACCAGACCTAAATCCAAGTTCTACAGACTCCGAGTTATGATCCAATAACCGAATGGTGTTCCAGTTTGGGCGAACCAAAGCATCTCTTTTCTAAGCTTAGCCCTCTCTTTGTCTTCTCAATTTCAGTAGTTAAACTCATCAATCAATCCTTTGATTTATGTGATAGGCCTGCATTTAAGATGAACATTTACCATAAATTAAAGGTATCTTATATTATTAGACATGTTATTATAAAATATACTCTAGTTAAGGAGTTATTGATACTTCAAATGTAAAATGATAATATAAAACCTTGATAAAAATGCACTTTTGAATACTAATCAATGCCCTTGATGAATCCATTACACCACTTGAAGATGTTTCCTCTTCAATATTTTTCCCTTGGTGACAATACATCACCAATGCTATGAGTTTATCCAAACTCTCAAGTGTTTACAATTATGATTTGTTTACAACAAGATTTACTCTCTCAAAGAGTAGATTGTACAATTGAAAAATATAATCTCTATAACTCACTCAATAACACTTAGGATGATTGAAGGTGTGTAAGTGTAATAAGTGTGAGACTATATACTCTTATGCTAGAATATAAAAATTTAATTTAGCACAACCTAGAGTATGTTAGGATTGATGATTTCTAGTTGATTTTTTTTTGGAATAACTTTTATCTCATGTATGTTCAAAATGTCACTTTAATTTTGCATAAAAGAGAGCTATATATATGTTTCCAAAGGAAACTAGCGTTTATAGTCGTTGGAATGCCTCTGACGACTAAAGCGGCAGACTAGTTTCTGTGAAATTCTCAAGTGTTCATCATGGATGAACAACGGTTGACCAGTTCACTTGATATGCCCAAGCGGTCGACCAGTTCAGCTTAAAAACCAATTTTAACAGTTTCAAACCTGATGAAACTTGAACCAATCAAATGTATATCAATTTTACATATGCATGCAATGTGAAGTATGTGAGTTTATTTTACTTTGCTATTGAGTAAGATATAAAGATTTAACAATAAGCATTAAAATAAATCCTTAAGAACTAAGTCATTTCTTGTTTTGCATCTTAGACTTGTTGATGAATTTCTTCATTCAATTTCTTATGCTTGTTGATGTGATCTTCATATAGACCTATTTAAACTTAATTTCATCTAAGCATATCATTAATCCATTTTCATTTTAACTGTTATCATTAAAATACATAAAATATTAATATGTGATCCAAAGCTCAACAAGGGTAACTATTATTGAACGAGAAAGAAATAGAACTTATATACTAAAAGAACCCTATATAAATGTAGCTCATCAAAGAGAATTCTATATAGATAGCATTTTAAGTTGAGGTGATTGACACCGTGTCAAACAAACTCGTATGGAACCAATTATATTTTATCATTTGTGCGACCTTTTCATAGGTCAAAACCTATTACGATCAGATCAAAATATGTCTATTAGGGAGCAAGTGATTGTGTTCTTACAAATTATAGGTCGAAACCCAATATTTTATTTTATTAGTGGTATTTACTATAGGTCTAATAAAACTATCTATCATTACTTTAGAATTGTATTAAAGGCAATTCTTAAGCTATACATACACCATATTAAAGACCCCAAGGATATAGTTCTTGTAGATATAATAAATAATTGAAGATTTTATCCTTATTTTAAGGTATAAGAACAATACTAATATTTTTTATACATTAATTAATTACATCAAGAAGAAATGTTATATATTCCCACATCTTTGCATTGTTTTATTTATAATTGAATGAATTATGGAATTATGTTTTAAGAATCTATAAATTTTCTAGATATTTGAATTCTAGAAATTCCAGATTTGATTTTTTACATATGAAAATTACTTGTTTGTTTTTGAAAAAATTCCAGTTGCTTGTTATGAATAGTAAGTCTATTCATGCAACATATATGGAAGAAATTGTATCCGTACTAGCTGAAGGGGTAAATATTATTGAATAAGAAAAAAAATAGAATTTATATACCAAGAGAACCACATATAAATGTAGATGGTCAAAGAGAATTCTATATAGAAAGCATCTTGAATCAAGATGATAGACATTATGTCAAATAAATTTATATGGAACCAATTATATTTTATCATTTGTGTGACCTCCTCACAAGTCATGACCTATTATGATCAACTCAAAATGTGTCTATTAGGGAGCAAGTGATTGTGTTACAAATTATAGGCTGAAACCCAAAATTTTATTTTATTAATGGTGTTTACTATAGGTCTATTGAAACTATCCATCAATACTTTAGAATTGTATTAAAGAAAGATCTTAAGTTTTACAAACACCTTATCAAAGACTCAGAGGATATGGTTCCTATAGATATAATGAATAATCAAAGATTTTATCCATATTTTAAGGTTTGAGAACAATATTTATATTTTTATAAATTCATTAATAACTTTAAGAAGAAAAAGTTTATCATTATTGTTTTCACATTTATAGTGGATTGTATAAGGGCAATTAATGATACATATCTTCCTACAAATGTTCTTGTTAAAATTTAAGAAACGTCTTGAGGTTAAAAAAGGAAATAACACAAAATATTTTAGAAGCTATAACTTTTGATTTGAAGTTTATATATGTTTTAGCTGACTAGGAATGAAGTGTACACAATTCACATGTTGTAGGTGATGGATTATCAAGACCTAATGGTCTATAAATTCTATAAGGTATACAATAAGATATTAATTATATGCAATAAGCATCTAAAATGTCTAAATTAGATAAATATAGTAATATGTTTTATTTTTATTTTTATTTTATGTAAATATTATATTGATAATGCTAATTACAGTATTTGAAAAGAAATCATTTTTTTTTGTGGAGTTCAGTATCACTTGAATGAGTTTAGGTATCATTCGCTAGAAAATAAAAAAAAAGTTATTTAATATTTGACACTCTTAATTGAGAATCACTATTTAGCAAGAACTTGATACTTTGAAGAGTCATATTTATAACAATGGATGAAAAACCATTTATAATATTATGTATAGTTATATTTTCTTAAATAAACTATATATAAATATATGATATAACAGTTTTTTGTCCACCAATATACTTTTTGTATCTCATTTTTTTTTATTGTAAGTAGTCAAATAGTTGGGTTTAATGTTCTAAATATGTCAGATAAACTTGAAAAAAAATTATTAAAATATTAAATAGTTATTTTTCAACTCATTTTTTATGACATATCTAAATATTAAAAAAAATTAATTTATTTTTATAATATTATTAAACATTAAAAAAATTATTTTTTATAAAAATTATTTTATAGCAAACAACAATGAACTAATTTATATGTCAAGTCCTGCTGTTGAGTTTTAATTTGAAAAGGAGGTTTTAAGAGGAAAGGGCCCTCATTTTATTTTTATTGACTACCGCCTAGGACTTTCCTTTGTTTTATCTCTTTGATACTTGATTTGAACGGCCAAGATACAATTATGGGCCGGAATCCTACAGGTTGTGGGCTAGTTAAGCAACCAGTTACACAAGACTATAATAGAGCTCCTTTACTGTTTCTTTTACACTTACTTTACATTCAGCCGCCCCGTGGAGTGCTTGGTTTTAATTTTTTTTTTATTTTAGAATAATTAAGTTTGATAATTTTTTTAATTTTAATTTTTAATATTATATTGATATAATTTAACGCATAATTTGTTTCAGTTCAAATGATATATCATGAAAAACTACAGATTAGTTTCTAAACTCTTTAGTTCTTCATTTTTTGTCCCTAGTTGTTAAACATTGCAAGTTTTAATCCTAATTTTTATTTATGTTATGTTATAGTCGCTAAAATTTGAGAGGATAAAGAGACTTGCTTGAAAATAGAAAAGGAGATAGAAAGTATTTTATCGGTCACATTTTGAACCCTAAAAATGCTAACTTTAGTGTAATGAGTTTCTCTTGATAAGATAAGTGTTATTGAAGTGCTTCTACATTTTCATCTTGCTAAAAAAATAGAACGAGATTAAGAAATAATTTTTTTACTCGACTTAATTTTGTGTCTTTTGACCGATTTAGGAGAGTTTTTCAAGTTAACAATTGGTTTATTAAGATTATTAAAGTGTTTTTAGGTGAAAACAGATTTTTTATTCCAAAAAACCCCAGACTCAAGACTATTAAGCAACCTCTTTAGCGAGCAGAATCTGAATAAGTAGACAACATCTCATTTTCTTTATATTTTTTTAAAAGTAAAAGGACGAATGATGTGTTACCTACCTTTAAACACTAAAAAAACAAGAAGGCTAGACATGGAAGTCTGTCCTTGTCATGCATCTTCCCTATTAGATCAAACATGCAAGTCCAGTCTCTTAAGCTTAAACGCGTGACCTCTTTTTATGGTTTTTTCTCCTAAAATTTTAAATTTTTAGATCTTAATTCAAATGCATTATAACTACGATACTTAATATCATATTTAAATTTTTATTCAATTTTGTCAAAATTCTTAGATAGTAGTATAAGTTCTTATATGAATGTTAACAATTTCCTTTTCAATTATTATATGCCTATATGCAAAAAAATAAAAATAAAAATTTGCTCATGAACATTTAACAAAAATAAAATTTCTAATGTTACTACTTTTTAATAAAATTTTGACATGATTTTATCACATTAATTAATATTTTTTGCCTTCAATCACATACAAAATATTGAGATATTATTTTAATTTTTTTTATTAAAACTTGCTTTTGAGATCATGATAAGTTTTTATTTTAAAAAATAGTGCTTTTGATTAAAAAATATTATTTCATTAAAAGCAATTAAGAAATGTTTTAATAAGAAAATGAAGTTTAAATGGAAGAAATACATTTTTCCTACTTATTTCAAACATCTTTATTTTAATTGTTGCTGTTTTTTATTAAAAAAAAACCATGTTGCTAATAAAAAATTGTGTCTTTGTTTTGAAGAAGAATATGACTTTATTATGATGATATTATTAATTGTTTATAGATAATTATGTATTAGTATGATTTGCAGGATTTTTAAACTAATTTGATCATTAATATTGAATGAAAGTAAAAAATCTATTTTTGTAATTTTTTATATAACTTTTTCAAATTTATTATTTTCATATAGGTGTATAAAAATGATTGATTCATGAATTTTTAAATTTTTAATTGAAACTTGCTTTCATGACTATATGTTTTTACTTAAAAAACAGTGTTTCTCATAAAAAAGAAATGTGTGAGTGAGAAAATTCAGTTGTTGATTAAAAATATAAATTGTTTTTATTTTTAGTCCAAATCATTAGTTTTTTTTTAAATTGTTTTTTTTATTGTTGTTGCTTTTTATTCAATGAACTATGCTCCTAATATATAAATATTTTGTTGTCAAAGCAAAAACCAAATTACTTGAAACAAAACAAATAATTTTTATAAAAAAATATATCTATTCTCTATAATTTTATTTGTTGTCTATTTTTATTATTATATAATTAAATTAAAAAAATATTTCCAAAATTAAAGTTAGTAAAATTAGCTAAGTCCATGAACTAGGTCACAAGTTGGGTGTATTAACCCAAGTTGACCCATATCAATCTAAAACATCGTCATTTTAATAAATATTTTTTATAAAAAAAAATATTGTTAAATAAATGTTATTTTGATTTTTAAAAAAAGTCAAATTGGGTTTTGACTAAGACAATCAAGTCATGGATGCACCTGCTAGGTTGACTAGGTCACATTAGACTAACTCCCACCTAGTTTAATTTGAAACTCAACTCAGATGAGAGGCTAGGTCAACAGATTTATCATGTTGCATGTTGAGCTGGATCGAGTTTAATAACTGTAATAGTCCCAATTACCAAGACCACACATATTCATATTCATGAAAATCACATAATTTTTTTTTCTGTCAAAATTACTGACAGAGTCTCCCTTATATTGAAAGATCTCGGTTTATTGACTAAAATTTGTTTCATTTCTATTCACAATCTCATTTTTCGATCCAATCATCTCAAACCTCAAATCACATCAATTATACTCACCATATCACATTAACTCATATGTTAATACACAATAGTAATTATGAAACTTTAAAGAAAAATAAAAACCATCATATGCATGTAAAATTTATAGGAATACAAATATAAAGAGAAAAATTTATATTCATACATCAATATTTAAAAGTATATCAACACTATATATTTAAGTGAAATACATTATAATTCCAAAATATATATAATATACCTAGTCTATATTAAAAAAAAGTGAGAAAAGGTAAGATTAATCCTAGCACGAGTAAGATGGTATTGAAAAGTACAGCATTCAAATATAACCATTTAAACAACTAATAATAACTAATACACTGAAAATCATTACTAAATCTATTTTTCCTTTATTTCAACTTGAAAAGAAAACATCTCATATCATACATTTATTCTCTTTTATTAACTTCCCTTGTTAACATCATCGTACCATTAGATATCCATAACCTAGATAATTTCTTTATAATAATATCAATTCCAAAAATATCATTAATCATTAATTGAAAAATGGTTAATTAAGAAAATTCTGACACTAGCCCACTGTATCATTAGCTACCATTTTCCTAGATAGCAAATTAAAAGATTTAAGGAACATGCTAATGTCAAGGTGTCCACCTTGACATCATTATCTTTTCCTATTTTTTAGAAATAACTAATCAAATCTATTTTTTTATACCTAAGTGGTTTTGCCAATGCTAATAAACCTTATTAGCATAATTAGTTTTCATTGTCGAGATCAACTAATCAAGTTCGAGTAAATATCGTTATCAATGTAACCCATTAATATCATTAGCTTTTCGAATATCAAGATAGCTAATTAAGTCCTTCATGATACTTTAACTTATCATTTGATAATTCTAATGTTAAAGAACTCTTTAACATCATTAGCCTCCATACCAGAAGTAGTTAATCAGGTTTTTCCATCCATTTCATTTCATTTCTTTCTTTTTCCACTTGTTTATCGATTTTACATACCAATACCAAAAACATAATGAAGTAAATCTAACAATTCTACTAGTACAAAAATTACAAAATATGTGTGTAAAATACCTACATATGTGATGTCCTAGCATTTACTCCGATGTATGATCTAGCTATCGAGGTTTCTCCTGTCAATACAAGACCAACTCATTACAATCATTTTTTCATAAATTTAGGAACCATGTCTAAGTTCCATTATATAACAATTTTTATTATTGATACATTTCAGATCATGAAATTATACATTCCAGATCATGAAATTAAATGTTTTATACACAACTTTCACAACATTAAAATCAATAAAACTCTTCTTTTTTTTTGCTAATGTTGGCCGTATATAAAAAGAACATAATTTCCTTTTAAGATTCCTTTTAATTTCACATTATAACACCTTTTTTAAAATCAAAGATAACATTTCAATAATCTTAATCACTCAACTATCACCATTACATAACACATACATTTATACTAAATTTCATCAATGCTTTATCATATTCCTGTAATTGTTTTCCTTGGGGATATTTTTTCTTAAGGTTGCATTTAATACTTCTATGAAATAAATTATCAAGCCAACATTAAATCACATCTTATACTGCCATGACTTTATCAAGATGCAATTTACATGCCACCATAAGTTCTTTAGTGTTTTCCATATTTTCACACCCATTACAACCCATAATACCCCGATTAACTCAATTCCATGTACCATTGCATTTTCCCCTAATTCTTCCCCAAAAACCCTAATCCATTTTTTCCCCTAGATTGCTCCAAAACAATTAAATTCTACATGTATATTTTGGGTTCTAAATACCATATCAATCAATAATTTGAACTTTGAAATGCAACAAGTCAAAATGTTTTGCTCATCTTCTTTTTTTTCTTTTGCTTTCTCTCACTAAGCTCATTTTTTTCTATTGTTTTCTCTCACTAAACTCACTTTTCCTCTCTTCAATCCCTTTTAATTTGGAGTTTTGGTGTTTCTCTTCTTCATAAACTAATTCCACTACTCCTTAAACCCTAAATCTTCTCACAATTTCAAAGAAAAAACATGAAAATTTGAAGAAATTCTCTCCCCTCTCTCTAACAGCTGACTGTCGGCCTCCTTTACAAATAAAAGGGGAGGTTGACTTTTTATATTTATATTTTGGCTCCCCTCAAATCTATTATTCCTTTTTTAGTTTTTTCCTTAATTTCCAAAAAAATAAATATTACAATTTAACACCACTTTGATTATAATTTCTATTAATTCCCAAAGTTAACCTTCCTTTTCTTTGCTTTTCTTTTAAGATCTATTACCATGAAACATCTCCATTATTATTATTATTATTATTATTATTATTATTATTATTTCTTGGGGTTTACAATAACAGTGTCAAAAATTTCCTAGCAATAACAAAGCCGACGACTAGTTATTGCTATATAAATTTTCGTTTTTATAAGGCTTCGGTACAAAGAAACAAGTTAATTATAAATTAAGCTTCATTTATTTTATGAAAAGTAGTTTTTCAAAAATCACTTTCCAAACTTTTTCATATTCGTTTACCATTATAAAAAGTCAGTCAATGTAAAACACTTTCCAATTAAAGAAAATTTTAACTTGATTTTAGAAAAGTGTTTTCCTTTTATTTCCAGCAAAATGCACTTTTCAAAAGTTTTGAAAAATTCAAAAATATCATGTTATTTATTGATTATATCAAATTTGATCTTTAATTTTTTGAATGCTATATATTTTGTTTTGAATCTTTTTTTTTTCAATTTCATCCTTTATAATTATTTTATATTAACTTTGATCCTCATTCTTTTGATTGTTTTTTTATTTTACTCTTATTCTTTTATTAATTGAAATTTTTATCTATCAGACTTGATCTTATTCTTTTGATTGTTATTTATTTTATTTAAAATAATTTATGAAATTGATATTTTTTTTCATTTTCTTCTTCTTTTAGCTTTTTTATCCGTTAGATTTGGTCCTCATTCTTTTGATTGCTATTTGTTTCATTTGAAATAATTTATGAAATCGGATTTTGTTTTTCAATCTCACCCCCTTTAACTTTTTTATCTATTAGATTTGATCCCTATTCTTTTAATAAACTTGAAAAAAAAAACATTAATAAGTTATTTCCCAGCTTATTTTTCATGGTATAACCAAATACTGGAAAAATATTTTCCAACTCATTTCTCATGATATCGCCAAACATTAAAAAATAATCCACTTTTCATAGAAAATACATTCTAAAAAAATTACTTTTCAACAAACAAATACGGTTTAATCTTTATACTTTAGCGAAACTAATACTTAGTCTCTAACTTGTTAACATGCATTAATCCTCCTCAGTTTCGTAATCTTTATTTAAAAATATCTCTTTGCTTTTCCATCTTACCTAAATCTCTTTTTATTTCTTTATTTTTTTTTTTAAAAAAAGTAAAATAAATTAGAAAAGAACATAAATTGACAAAAATAAATAAATTATAAGTGAACTATAAATAAAAAAGCATTAATTTGTTAATTCTTAATTAAATTGTATATTTTAATCAAATTTTGAATTAATTAAATATATTTTTGTTACAATTTGCTTTGTGTTTGTCAATTAAAACTTTTCCTTTACTGTGACTTGCATTTTGAATTAATTAAAAATTATAAGTTTTAAGACTTTTAACATAGTATATTATTGATCTACTAAATTGATACATTTACTCAAAATACCTTTTTAGATCAATCTATAACAACTATGCAAGTAATATTATATTATCATTTAGTTGTTACTTAAAAAATTAAATGAAAACAAAGATATAAAAACCCAAGTCACATGCATCCAATTTTCCAATCCAGGTTTGAATAAGGGAACATACTTGATTTGGTCTGGTGGATCAATCTGTTGATCTATCAACCTAGAGCTTGGCCTAAGCCAAATCAGTGAAAATACATGGTCTATTTTTCTTATCGAAATGATATTTTTTCAGCCATTTTTATTAAAATTAGGTGTTAAAATTCAAATAAAAATTATAATATTACAACTGTTTTTGGAGTACAAAAAAAAAAAAACCAAAGAAAAAAGGAAAATAAAGAAGAAAAGATAGAAAAGAGCCAGGCCTATGACTGGGCCTTCTCTTTTTTCGTTTTTTTTTTTTTACAGTCAAAGAAAAATCGTGCAAGTTGTCTGTCACAAAGCAGAAAATATTCACACCCTCCAATGCTTGAACCCGCGACATCTAGCTTGTCCCGCAAGCTAACCAACTAAATTACGACACGAAGTTATTATAAAACAATTAAAAACATATATTAACCTAGTCGAACTACTCATGTGAATAGTTAAACCGATCCTCAGTTGTAGTATCATAAAAGTTAAAACCATAATAATCGGTCACAGCAGAAAATCTACAATTAAGTCCATAACAGCTGAAGCATTTGCAGATAATATAGAGTCTCAGCACCTAATTATAGCCATATTAGCCCTAATGTAAATAGAAACAAGCTAATCTCAATATCAGCAAACCCCAATAACAAATTAATACTATAAAGATAGATGAAAGAACAGCCTGTGAGTGTAAAACTTGCTTTGTCACAATTAATAAAAAATGAATCAGAATATTCAGTAACTTATTTATGGGAATCGTATAAGACCATCCCTTGTAATGTTTCACACTAGCAGAGAGGCAGAGAACCTCAAATACAATCTGGGAGAGACAAATCCCAAGTAAAGATACTGACAACATCCAGCACCTTTGGCAGGCAAAAGAAAAAAATGAAAGAAAATACTCTTTTCTTACCAACTGCTAACATGTGCCCCCACAGGAGATTCACGAACATTTATGGAACCAATCTTCCTGAGTATATATCCCGCAATCTGATCTTACACCTCACTCAAATACCATGAAAGGAACCTAAGCCTCTGACTAATTTAGAAAGAAGGAAAAAAAAATCAAATCAAATCTCAAACCTTACAGAAAATCCCTTGTAACTGCTGCTGCTCTCTCAACGTGTATAATGCAAATCAAGAACCCTTGTTAGCTCTACAAGATCAATTTCTTTGTAAGCTGAACGTAATCAAGAGGGGGGACGTATGATGAAATTCACAATTCTTCACCTGTTTAACCAGATTCCTGCACCTACAATTATCATGTGATATCCATTAACAGATCTCCTAGGTAGCAATTCCTGAAGCAAGTACCAAATAAAAGAAAAGGTAAATTAGTACCAGATGTTAGCAATTAGCTATCAAACATCAGTAACCAAAAGAGCTAAAAACTGGGTCCATTTCATGGGCAATTGCATGATTAAAGATACCCACATTCACTCCAAAAGCAAATAACGAGAGACCTATGAAAATTCCAACTTCTGCCCAGTTGTGTATCCAATTGATCCCCACGTTAGAGAATTCAACAATATATTAATAGGACTACCAGTTGCTTAAAAATCTGGAAATAAAAAATGAAGTTCTGATAAGTCATCAATGCAGATTGTTATGAATTTAAGGATTATATGCAAGAAAAGGCCAGTCAAAATAGTTAAAGAAAACATCCATGTAGATTTAAAACTTGTAGAAAATTAGTTTACAGCCACTACAGCATGTCATATACATATCACGCATAACTAGAGGCAGCAGTGTAGATCCTTCACAATCGAAATGCAGGTTAAGGGCAATCAAGTTATGATATCAGATTTTAACATTGATGAGGACATATCTTCAAGGGAAGTGGATAACATCACACCATGAGGATGAGATGTAACCTTCATTTACTTTATAAGCAAACTTAATTGAGTTTTTCCTATGAACTTGTCAGTGCAGAAGAAATAAATTAGCACACAAAAATCAAATGACTTCTTTTGATGTTCCAGTAAGCATTCTACTCCTAGGACTTTTCACTCAACATAAATATCTGTGACACTTGCATGCACACAGATGCCCATGTGCGCTGGCATATATGTATATATAATTCTATCAAGTATTGTTAACAACCTAACTTATTTCAAGAATGTTCGAAGAAAAGGGTTACCTCTATTTGATTGTCTACTTGTAACACCATAACTTCCAATATAACCCTCGGAACTCTTAGTTGTAACATCTGAAGCTACATCACCGAGCCCATAACCAAATGAACCATAACCATCAAGCTCAGGAGTAGCAGATTGCCAAGTTGAATCACCATAAACAGAACCACTGCGATAAAGGTCCCCATAGGACCCCTCATAACCACCAGCTGACCCAGAGAATGATGATGTTGGTGGTGCACCAGTGCCACTGTTTCTTACATATCCTGCCCCACTCAAACCATAATTGTTGTCACCACTCCCATAACCCATGCTGCCAGTAGTATAGCCAGAAGCACTTCCTCTGCCTTGAGCTGATACAGGAGAAGTGCCCCAATTCGATCCACTATTCCCAAATGAAACTCCAAAATTTCCAGTTCTGGAGCCCAATAAAGGACCAGGGCTGGCAGGATTTGTGGCAGTATTGTGGCTGCCATTTCCCCAGACATTCCAAGTAGAAGGGCTTAAGAGAGAATCATTTCTTGCATTCCCCTCACCATAACCTACTGGTGTGTTGTACCTGCTTGGATTCCCACTATAATAAGGACTTGAGATCCGCCCATATGCAGGAGTGTTACCAAAGTTGGAACCTCCACCGTAGCTTGGACTCAAGGCTGGCTCTAAATTCATACTCATCCCATAACCAGTGGTGCTAAAGGGAGCAAATCCACTTCGACCAGTGGCGAGTGGATTAAACCTACTATCCATCCTCATTCCAAAACCTCCAATAGAGTTCATATTATATCCCTGAGCATATGCATTAAGGAAGTTGTTGGCCCTAGTCAAACCATAGTTATACCCCATCAGAGGGCTCCGACTAGGACCTGGTGATAGCTCCTTTGGGACTGCCCTCTTGACCTCAACCATTTTACCATTGAGTTCATGAAATGTTTTATGCAGAACTCTGTCCACTGCTTCCTCAGAATCATAAGTGATGAAGCCAAAGCCTCTTGGCCTCAGAGTGTTGTGATCGTACATCACTACAACATCAGTAATAATACCAAACTGCTCAAAGTACTTCTTGAAGTCATTCTCTGTAACCGTAGACGCAAGGCCTCCAACAAAAATCTTTTTGGTGCGTCCAGGACCTGGAGAACCATGAATACTACTAGTGTTTCTACTTAAAATGTGCTGGTCATCCCTAGGAACAGCCTTCTTTGCTTCAACCTGAAAAATTGAGAATATGTTATCTAAAATCAAGCAGCTACATTTCATTCTCAGCTTCAAGCATACACTGAGAGTCAATTTCTAGTTCAGGCCAAATTGGATTTACATTTCATATAGCATTAAGAGACTAGAATCATGCGTTCTCTTCCACTCTTTAATACAGAGTACTAAACATGAAGCCGATAAATTTCAAAATGTTCTGCATCTAAAGTCAAATAAGAATATAATGTTTTCCTGATATAAATTTCACAATATGAACTCAGAATTAAACTAGGGAGAAATAATATGTTTAACTCATGTATTTGGACATTTAAACAAATATGAAGTGAATTAAAACAAGAAAGTTAACATGGCACCAGAAATATTCAGAATGCATAGCAGATATTTGCAATGAAGCTACTCACTGTGCGGCCATCAACCACGTGCTTCTCCATGATGACCCTCTCGGCAACAATAGGATCTGCAAAGACAACAAAACCAAAGCCACGGGCTCGGCCTGTAACACGATCTCTCATGATCACAGCCTCAACCACTTCCCCATACTTGCTAAAATATTCCTTAAGACGTTCCTCATCAGTGTCCCATGAAATCCCACCAATGAAGAGCTTACCAAGATCTGATTCCATCCCTTGCTACAAGAATCCATTACAACAAATTGCCTCATCAATTGCCAATACCAATATCTCAAAAGACAAAAGTAGTTCAAAACTTAAAATCTATAATTCAGTTGAGAATCTAATAGTCATTAGCTTATTTCATAGTAACAAATATTAATTACACAAGTTGCAATGATGATAAATGAAAATACTCAATGTGTATCAAAGAAAAAAACAGATCAATCTGTGAATAAGAGCAAATAAAAGAAGACCTTTTACGATAATTTAGATAGAATCTGGTTGGTGCCCAGTAAAAAAAGTGAAGTGGGTGTTTAACAAATCCAATCTAGTACCATCTGATCCTTCCAGCACCGATCAAAAGGCAATCCATGATGCCTGACGATCCAAAAAAAAACAGAAGAAAATTTAAGCATATGAATTGATGTGGATCAAGACCCATAAAATGGTTGATAGAGATCAGGAGGTAATAAAGAGTAAGAGATTGAGAATTTACCATATTGGAGAAGACCCAGTTGGGAAACTTGAGAGAAACTAAGATCTAAAGAGAGGAATTGTTGAAATGGAAACAGAGGAAGAAGTGCTCATGCTTTGTCTCTCTCTACAAGAGACTTTTATGTGTGTCTCTCTGTTTTTTTCTTTTTTATCTTTCTTTCCTTAAGTTATTCCACTCTTAATTAAATAAAAAGAAAAGAAAAGGAATTTGTAGCTGAGAATATATATTTGGAGCTACAAATATTTGGCAATCCTCAGGTCTAAGAATATTTGGAGCGATGACAGGAAAGATGATGTTTTCATTGTTTTACAAAAACTTGATTTCACGACAAATATGTATATCTTTATTCTACTGCCATTTTAGTTTATCCTCCATTATCTTGTTTTTTATGAAGTCACCCTTTTAAAAGTATATTTAATAATACAAAATGTTTTTTAAAATATTTTTTATTTATAAAAATATTAAAATAATATCTTTTTATATTAAAATGATTTAAAAATACTAAAAAAATTTAATTTAAAATAAAAGTTTTTTAATTTTTTTCTTAAAAAAAAAACAGATTAAAACTGGATAACGAGTCTACTTCCCATATGGTTGATGGAAAAATCTCCTTCAAAGATAAAGTCCTCCCTAGGCAAGAGGCAGGATGAACCTGAGTGATACTAATTTGGTTAGAATTGAGCATGAGAATGGTAATCGTCTATTGCCTAAAATCTTCATAGAAGACTTAGTTTTTGAGGAATTGTGCTACCATTGGCAGGACTCTCTGATTATATATAAAACTGCTAGGTAAGGAGATTGGCATCTACCAGATGAATCTACGCTTGAAGAACATATTGAAATTGGCTGGGAGATTTGAGTTGATGGATGTGGGGAACAGTTTTTTTATGACCAAGTTCGATCGTGAAGAGGATAGAGCAAAAGTCTTCAATGGAGGACCATGGATGATATTCGATCACTATCTAGCAGTGAGCCAGTGGTCGACAGACTTTGTCGCTTCTTAAGCTAAGATTAACAAGACTATGGTCTGGATCCGAATCCCTAGTCCTAACTTAGCTTAATTTTTACGATGAAAATATTCTGATGGCAATGGCCATAGGCAAACCTGATATGAATACACTCAATGTCGAACGTGGACGGTTTGCTAGAATTTGTGTAGGGAAGATCTGGGTAAGAGATCATTGGTACAAGGTGGAGTATGAGGGGCTGCATATTATCTGTGGAAAATGTGGGTGTTACGACCATCAAGGTAAAGATTGTCGGATGATTAAAGACCTGCCTGAGGGGATGGCTGAAACGAGAAGCGCAGACCAGGAGCTGACGGCGGTAAGGCTGGATAAGGAAACATGTAACGGCTCTTCATCATATCCCATTACTTTCGCTAACCCTAACGAGATGCATGGTGAGTGCTTGCTTGTTACAAGAAAGAAGAAATTGAAAGGGGATGTATAAAAGTGCGAGACCTACGTGAAATATCAACGGGAAAAGCAATAACAGCATAGAGGATGCGGACTTGGGCTCAACCGCAGGCATTGTGTCTAGCCCTAGTGAGAAACTGGATGCAACTATACAGGGTATGGCCCTGCAGCTGTGCCTAAACTGAAAAGTCAACCCATGACGTTGATAAAATCATAAAGGGCAATCGTACTCAAGCTAAAAAGAGTATAATATCTCTATTAACAACGCCACAATAGTTGTTCATAGCGTATCTAGCCAGGTTTCTCGTTTACAGACCTCTCTTATTAAACCAATGGTGTTCTCTGCAAGCAGTTTGAATAGGGTTCCAACTCAAGAGGGGAGATAAGTAGGGCAAAGCAATCTGGGGGCTCATCTTGTACTGAGGATATATATGATCACTTCGGTGGATTTGGGGTGTCAGGGTCTTACATTTACTTAGCATAGGCACATTAATGGAGTCCGATATCTAGCCAAAAGATTGGACAGAGCCATGGCTAACTTTGACTGGTAGGCAGCTTTCCCTGAAGCTTACGTGGAGAATTTCTGTGGTCTTCATTCTGATATGAGGTAGACCTCTCATATATATTGAGAGGTAATTATCTTGGGCTTCCCACTCAGATTACCACGATATTGTGGCTAGAGCGTGGGACAGAAGTGGTCATTTCAGTTATGGATGGTTTATGTGAAGTCCGCAGGGATACTATCACCTTTAAGAGAGACATATATCTTTGGGAATATTTTCCAAAGAAAACGAAGAATCGATCAGGCAAGGTTAAGGTTATATTAATGGCATCCCAGAAGAGTCTGGAGACTTCATCTAAGGATGCCCTCTTCTTCTTAGAGCGTAGCTTAAATTGATTAAACAAAATGTTTTATTTTTACTTTTTGGTTCTTATAGTCTTTTAATTTTGTTTTATGTAGCCTCTTACTTTTTTTCATATTAATAGAGTCCATCTACTCTTTATTTTATTCTATACAGATCCTTTTATCACAATGTCCTTAGCTCCTAGGCTTACATGACAACTTTCTATTAGAGTGACTCTTTGGTTTACGAAATCATTTATTTAAAAAGACAAGGATAAATACAAAAATGGAGTTTACTCTCTTTTTTTTTTTTTTTTGTTAACATTCTTTCAAAAATTAAACTTTATATTTTAGAGTTTATATGTTTATAACAATTTATATCCTCAAGATAACATGCAAAAAAAAAAAATCAATAAAAAATATTAAATTATTTATAAAATTATCATTATATTTCATTTGATAACTGATAAACCTTTATAATATTAATATTATAACTTTGCTATCAGGTGCCGTTTGTTTACGCGGCTGCGGCAACGTTTGAAACAAAACGCAGCTCCTGCATGTTTGGTTAAGAAAAAAACGGGTTTTACTATTCATGGGCTCCGCCTTTTACTGAGTTTGGAACGCAGGGTCTCACGAAGCAGCTTCCCGCTGCTTTTGTTTCTACTATGTTACAACACAGTAAACAATGGTGCGCCTTGTAGAAACATAGAGAAAGGATTCAACTAGCTCTTCCCCTTTCTCCTTCCCTTCTCCTTCTGCACCATGTCTCAACTGTTCTGCAACATGAACAGTGGAGAGCAGCTACATTGTTAATGGGTCGGACTGGGTCCGGCCCAAACCTAAATGCATTGAACTGGGTCCGACCCAAATCTAGATGCATTGAACCGGGTGTGACCCAGTAAAATAAATAAAAAATCCAGAAATTTTTTTCAGATATTGTGTTTTATTTGAAAAACTAATGTTTAACATGATTCAATGGCGCTATATAATTACATTTAAAGGAGATCGTATGATGGCGTAGCATTTGCAGAATTTGATCGCAATCCCAATTTTATTCCTGATGATATTTTACATGATATTGTTGTACGCTCAGGAAACCATGGAAACTGCAGTCCTTGTTGAATAGATTTCATGCGTGATGAAATTGAACATAGTTTAATGCAACAATAAAAAATATTTTATATAAAGTATTGTTTATTTTATGATATAATAGCATTAGTTAAATCGCTAATATTTCAATTAAAAACCATTAATATTAATATATATCTTTTTTAATTATTTTATAACCTCAATTTGAAAAATATTTTTTAACAAAACACTTTAAACTACTTTTTATTCAACCTCAACTTCAACCACAGTTTTAACTAAACATATATTTTTCCAAATCAACCTCAGCTAAAAGTACTTTTTATAAAACAATTTTTTTCAAACCACAACCACAACAAATACCACAATACCAAAAACAAAAAAAAACATCAACCTCAGCCATTATGGTCACTTATTTTTATTTTTTCTTTTCCTTCTTAATTTCAAGCAAGCCCGTAAGAAATAATTGAAGCCCGTAAGAAATAATTGAAGCCATTACTATATATTTCATGTTTCTAGCAAGAAATCCTCTCTTTTCCTTGCTGGCAAGAAACCCAACCAACCACCATGACAATTCTTGGTGTAAGACCGAAGAAACCCAGTCGAGCATAAGAAGTTTTATAAAGATAAGGTTATGGTAATTTGAGAAACAAATCTTCTGATATGGGATTTGTTTGTTGTGTTTGAAGCATTAGTTTTGTGGGTTTAAGAGTTGAAATGGGGTTTTGTTTTGTTTATGCAGAAATTTTGCTCAATAAAATTGAGTTTTCGGTGGTCCAAATTATAGTGTCCAATCTTTTACCAATTAAGTGAGTGTTTATAATTGTTTTTTAAAATATTTTTTTACTTAAAAATATATTAAATTAATATTTTTTATTTTTCAAAAATTATTTTTAATATTAACCCATCAAAATAATTTAAAAATAAAAAAATAATTTAAAATAAAATACTTTTAAAATATAAAAATAAATCCCCTCTAAGCCCAATTCAATAAAGAGTTTTTTATGTGCAATGTGGATTAGAGTTTCTAATGGATTTCTCTTATTTATGCCTGCCCGATCCATCATTAGCAAGTGAATTGAACTTTTCATCCTTGTCGCGACATCAAATCTTCAGAAGGCCTTAAAGGATATTGGGATGCCAATTTCTGATAAACCACGAAGGTCTAATAGGGTGCCTATCAAGAATCCAAGATATGAGGGTTGTACTGCTTCCAAGGCAAGAGCCGAATTCTAGCAATGTCCAAGAACGCAGTGGACAAGCCTTTGGTGCGCGATCTCGTGACACCACGAGACGGTGGCCGCTCAATGTTCTCCTCCAAATTGGCTAAGCTCGAATTTCCCAAGTATTTTGGTACGACCCAACCGAATGGCTCACGCGTGTTGATCAATTTTTTGAATACCGGGGCACTTTGGAAGCACAAAAAGTGTCTTTGGCTTCTTTTCATTTGGAAGGCGAAGCAAATCAATGGTGGCAGTGGTTACGCAAGGCTTATCATGAGGACAAAAAGGAGGTATCATGGGAGATTTTTGTGGAAGAATTATGGGCTCGTTTTGGTCCCACAGATTGCGAAGATTTTGATGAGTCTTTATCAAAAATAAGGCAAACGGGATCCTTACGGGAATATCAAAAAGAATTTGAGAGGCTTGGAAACAGAGTGCAAGGGTGGACTCCAAAGGGTTTGGTGGGTACTTTTATGGGTGGTCTCAGGCCTGAAATTGCTGATGGAATTCGGATGTTTAAGCCAAAGTCCTTGAAAGAAGCCATCAGTTTGGCACGGATGAGAGATGAGCAGATGATTCGTCAAGAGAAACCACATCGGCCACTCTACAGAACCTCTGATAATTCTGATCGACCATTCAAGAACACTGACGTCTCTAATCGTCCATTCACCAGGTCTGTTGGCGTCTCTTCACCTTTTAAAACCCAGTCTGCATCACCTATGAAGCGATTAACATGGTCTGAGATGCAACAAAGGCGTGCTCAAGGCCTTTGCTTCAATTGTGATGAAAGGTTTGTATTGGGGCACAAATGTAAGGGGCCGCAGCTGTTATTGCTTGAAAGCAGTTATGAAGATGATGAGATTGATAATGAGGAACCTGAAATTTCACTCCATGCTCTCACGGGGTGGTCAACAGCTAGAACCATGAGAGTCTCGGCCAAAGTGGGACATCATGAATTGATTGTGCTTATTGACGGTGGGTCAACCCACAATTTCATCAATGAACGGGTAGCTGAAATATTGCATTTACCGGTGGTGCCCACTGAACCCTTTGCTGTGAAAGTGGCTAACGGAGTTCCGCTAAGGTGTCGGGGAGATTTGACAATGTGCACGTCTTATTGCAAGGTATTCCATTTCCCTTAACTCTTTATTCGTTACCACTAATTGGGTTGGATATGGTGTTGCGAGTCCAGTGGCTAGAACAGTTGGGAACGGTGGTTTGTGATTGGAAGAGGATGACGATGAAGTTTTCATGGATGAATCAGCATCATCAATTGGAAGGAATTGGCAATCAACCAATTCAGCCGATACAGGTTCAAGCACTGTCGAAGGAGCTGAAGTAGGGCAATTCTATTTTTGCTGTGTGTCTACAAACGGCTGGGGAAGAAACACCACAGATGAACCGACCTGATATGCAACAATTGTTACAAGAATTTGCGGACATTCATCAAGAACCACAACAGCTTCCTCCCCAAAGAGAAATAGACCACCACATCAACCTCAAAGAAGGAACTGAGCCCATCAATGTCCGGCCATACAGGTATGCCTATTTTCAAAAAGCTGAGATTGAAAAGCAAGTTCATGACATGTTAAAATTGGGGCTAATTAGATCTAGCACAAGTCCATTTTCTTCTCCCGTGTTGTTAGTTAAAAAAAAGATGGCACTTGGCGATTTTGTACCGATTATAGAGCCCTAAATGCTGCAACAATAAAAGATAGATTTCCTATTCCAACTGTCGATGACATGCTTGATGAATTATATGGGGCTGCTTTCTTTACTAAACTTGATTTATGTTCAGGTATCACCAAGTCCGGGTCAATCCTTTAGATATCCACAACCGCCTTTCGCACACACAATGGTCATTATGAGTATTTGGTTATGCCGTTTGGGTTATGTAATGCTCCTTCCACATTTCAGGCGTCATGAATTCCATATTTCGTCCTTACCTTCGCAAATTTGTATTAGTTTTCTTTGATGATATTCTAATCTATAGCCCCAATTGGACCATGCATATTGAACATGTTAAAACAGCTTTTTTGAAATATTAAGGCATCATCAGTTTTTCATCAAATTGAATAAGTGTGTGTTTGGGCAACAAGAGGTGGAGTATTTGGGTCACATTGTGACGTCCCAAGGTGTGAAGGCCGACAAGGGCAAAATTCAATCTATGCTTAATTGGCCCTGCCCAACTAATGTTTCTGAATTGCGAGGGTTCTTAGGCCTTACAGGTTACTACCGGAAGTTTGTTCGCAATTATGGAATCATTGCCCGACCACTCACAAACCTTTTGAAGAAGGGGCTATTTCGGTGGACAGAGGAGGCAGATGCGGCATTCCTTGCCTTGAAGCAAGCGATGACTTCAACTCCTACGCTTGCTATGCCTAATTTTAATGAACCTTTTGTCATTGAAACTGATGCTTCAGGTACTGGTATTGGGGCGGTGTTAACTCAGCACGGGAGACCCATTGCATTCATGAGCCGAGCATTGGGGGTCACTAAACTGTCATGGTCCACATATGCCAAAGAAATGCTTGCCATTGTTCAAGCTATTCGGTTGTGGCGTCCGTACTTGCTGGGCAGGAAATTTTTCATACACACTGATCATTGCAGCCTCAAGTACTTGATGGAGCAGCGCATTGTCACCCCAGAACAGCAGAAATGGGTATCCAAATTAGTAGGGTATGACTACGAAATCACTTATAAGCCGGGAAAGGAGAATTCTGTCGCTGATGCCTTATCAAGAGTAATTGGCAGCCCTAGCCTTAATGCACTATTTGTTCCTCAAGCATCTTTGTGGCAGACTCTCAAGGAGGAAGCCAACCAAGATCCTTACATGATCCGTATTGGCAAACTTGCTACTGCCAATCCGGAGCTCCCTATAAATGGTTGAATGGTTTGGTGTGTTACAATAACCGAGTAGTCATTCCCCCTAATTCAACTCTTGTCCAGCTTCTATTACAGGAATTCCATGATTCACCTTCTGGAGGTCATTCGGGGGTGTTACGCACATACAAAAGAATGGCGCAACAATTTTATTGGCCATCCATGCATAGAGTGGTTCAGCAATATGTTGCTTCTTGCACGGTTTGCCAAAAGAATAAGGCTGATACTTTATCTCCAAATTGGGCTTCAACAACCGCCGCTTCCTTGTCAAATCCGGGACGATATTACCATGGATTTCATTGAAGGGTTACCACCTTCTAATGGTAAAAGCACCATTTTTGTGGTCGTGGACCGTTTAAGCAAATCTGCTCATTTTTTGGCTTTGGCACATCCTTACACGACCAAAATGGTTGTTGAGAAATTTGTGGAGGGGATTGTCAAGCTTCATGGCATGCCGAAGTCCATTATTAGTGACCGGGATCCTATCTTCATCAGTCATTTTTGGCGTGAATTCTTCAAGATGTCAGGGACAAAGCTGCACATGACTTCCGCTTATCATCCCCAAACCGACGGTCAATCGGAGGTGGTTAACAGGTGTGTTGAGCAGTATCTTCGATGTTTTGTTTCTCAACAACCTTGAAAGTGGTGTTCTTTTCTTGCATGGGCTGAATTTTGGTACAACACCACATTCCATTCCTCTATCGGGATGTCTCCTTTTCAAGCTCTCTATGGCCGACCACCACCGAGCATCCCGAATTATCAGATTGGGGCCTCTTCAGTGCACGAGGTGGATCAGACTATGATTTCTCGTACTTCTCTTTTACGTCAGCTCAAAATTAATCTGCAGGCTGCAATTAATCGAATGAAGCAAGGGGCTGATTCCAAAAGACGGGACGTGAACTTCCAAGTGGGGGATTTAGTCTTCCTCAAACTACATCCTTATCGCCAACAATCTCTGTTTCGGAGACCAGCTCAGAAGTTGGCCAGCCGTTTTTATGGTCCTTATAAGGTTGAGGAAAAGGTGGGAAAGGTTGCTTACAAGCTTCAGCTTCCTACGATGCTCGAATACACCCTGTTTTTCATGTTTCACTTCTCAAGAAGCAAGTTGGAGAGTCCACGGTCACCAGCGCAGAACTGCCTCCCATTACTGATGATGGTGAGTTTGTTTTAAAACCTATTGCTGTGTTGGAAACCCGATGGGTACGGAAAGGGTCTACTTTTGTTGAGGAACTCCTTGTCCAATGGGAACATTTGTCAAAGGAGGATGCTACGTGGGAAAATGCACAGGAGCTGCGTGACAAGTTTTTGTCCTTCAACCTTGAGGACAAGGTTCTAATTCAAGACAGGGGCAATGATAAACCACGAAGGTCTAATAGGGTGCCTATCAAGAATCCAAGATATGAGGGTTGAGCTGGGACACGTATTATGAGGATTCAAATTGTGGGCAATTGCTGATTTTGTTTAATTTGCTTTTTTGAATTGGTCAATAAAGTTAGAAGGAATAAGTCAATTAGTGGGGGCTATTTCTCTGTCAACTAGCCGTTCCACGTCCTTCTAATTAGCGAAGTAGTTAAGTTTTTATTTGTATTTAAATCATTGTTTCCAGCAAGTTAAAAAAAAAAAAAGTATTACAAGGTTTATTCTCACCTTAAGCAGAGTATTTTCTTATTTTCTTAAAGGCTTTGACTGGGACCTAACAATTTCTCTTTTGGTTTTTGGCAAGATGGTTTTTGCTAATCATTTAATTTTGATCTAAAAAAATAAAAAAAATAAGGAATTATTGTGGATCACTAAAAAAAAAAATGTGTCAACTCGATACTTAAATACATAGTTTTGAAACCCGGCCCGACCCGGCAGATCAACCCGGGACTAGAACCAAGCCTGGTTGAAGAAAAAATAGAGGAAGGAAAAACCCGGCATGACCTGGCTAACCCAGCAGGTTGACCCAAAGAACCCGGTCAAAAACCTGGTTGCGACCCGTTGACTTTTTTTTTACTAAAACGACGTCGTTTTGATTTTTTAAAAAAAAAATTGACCCGGGTGGCCCGGTCAAAACCCGGGACACGGGCCTTGAATCGGGCCAACTACCAAGTCGGGTCTGAAAACTATACTTAGATAGAAAGGTATCATTTATGCATATTAACTATATGCATATTAACTAACGACGTTAAGATAAAAGGGCTTTTTGTAGAATAAAAGAAAGAGTAAAGGAACTCCATCAATACAGAAAAAAGAGTAGAAACTTACAATAAAAAAAATTAAAAAAAAAATAACTGGGTCCAATCTGAATAAAACCCTTTTTTATTACTACCATTTCCATTACATCTACAAACATTATGTTATAACTTGATTTAAAAGGCTAAGAGAAAAAAAAAAAAAAAAAAAAAAGGTAATGCAAAGAAACTACAAACTAAATAAAAACAATAAAAGTAAAGAAAGAAAGAAAGAGATAAATAAATAAATAAAATTTTGTAAACTACAAAAAGCTTAGAAATAAATAGTATATATAGGGCTAAAACTAATTTTCAGCTGCTAGGCGACTTAAATATTACAGAGATTGAATTTCACATAAACTTAAATTATCAATCCTATACAAACTGTATATGATAGATTAGTGTTTTACAATTAGAGTCCTTGTACAATTTGTTATTTTTATTTATGCATATTATTTTGGTAGTCGTATGTGTTAAAATTACTGCAACATCTACTAGTTTAACTACTAAAGACTTTTGCTATGAATAGAACATGATCATCAATCAATAACATAAATCCTTGTATCCTCGTCTTCTTAATCGATAATTGATCTCTGCTATCTTCACTAATTGATAGTCAATTTCAGCTTTCTGTATTGATTTACAAAGTAAGCAAATGTTCTTCTTAATTAAGCTACACATGTTTTTTATTTTTAATATAAACCAGCATCAAGTCATGAAATTATCCAGTTCCTTAATTCAAGAATTAGCCAAAAACCTAACCCAATAACTTGCTGCAGCAGAAGATACACCTCAACAAAGAAAATACACCTCACATAACCAGTTAAGGTCCAGATCAGTTAATTTATCTTACCCCCATGAATAACAGATATATCAGGTAGCCCTGCTACATATGCATGAAGCAATATTAAAAACTCTTTCAAACGTAAACCAAAATAATGCATCTACACAGATACCAGCATTCTTTGCAAAACCTGTCCTGATTTGGGAAAATGGCATCGATAAACATAAACCTCACAGTTCATATATCACTGAAAACAGAGCCAATTTGTTGTAGTCAACAAACATCCAGCTTAGGCGGGACAGTGGGAGCACAGAAGCAAGAACATCAAATAAATGGATCGCATGAAAAAAATTGGAACTTTTTTCAGATTCATAGAATTGAAATGAGGTCGAATGCATGCCAACAAAATTGAACTGTAGAGTTTCACTCGTTATTTTATGGAAAAGGGCAAGACACTAACTACAAGGTAAAGACTTGGAACATTTTGAAAGTTACACAAGAGAACCACACTAAAAATTCAGACTTCAATGCTTACTTCTTTTGCTAACCCCTCCTGCTCCAGCTCCTTGACTGCGGTAATAAGGCTCCGGGTGATTGAATTTAGATACAAGCCTTTCTCCTTCATTTCTGCAAACAGCTTCTCTGCTGTTCCCCAATCTAAGGACTTTAAGCAAAGAGATTGAATCAGCTTATTGTACTCATCTGCATTAGGTTGAACCCCAAACTTCTCCATCTCTGCCAACAACTCCAAAGCTTTGTCAAACTGGTCTAGTTTGCAATACCCTCGAATAAGTGCATGGTAAGTTACAGGACTCAGTTTAGAGTGCTTCTTTTTTGCTTCTGATAGTATGTAGCATGCCTCCTCCATCTGACCACCACTTGAATAACCACTAATAATAACAGTATACGTGTACACATCTGGTTTCAGACCCCTACTTTCCATAAGTTTCATAATCTCTATTGCCTCCTTCATATCTCCACCCTTACAATAGCCACTGATAACTGTATTAAAAACAGCATTGCCGGGAGGCGGGCCCTCAACAATCATCTTTGAAAGTAACTGTTTAGCACCATCAAGATCTTTGATCCTACACAAACCACGAATAACAGATGAAAAAGGCTTAATCGCATACTTTTTTGCTTCTCCTTCAAAATCATTCAACATCTCCAAAGCTAAATTGACAGTTCCATCATCCCGGCATAGTGATCCAATCAAAAAATAGAGAGCAGGCTTAGGTGGGCACTTGCTCTTCTCCTTTGCCAATAAATAAACTTTGTGGGCATCTTTTGCCTTACTCCCTTTACAAAACCAACAAATAATCTTACCGATTTTCTCACTATCAGGTAAGGGTCCTTGATCCAGCATCTTCTCACAAACTATCCAAGCCCAATCATAAAAGGAGCGCCTACAAAGGGCTTCAATTGTATAATAATATGTCTCGGAATCCGGGACACAACCAAAATCCTTTGATTTGTCAAAAACCTCTAAAGCTGCCTTCCCTTTACCTAACTTAGACAACAAAGCTATCAACTGATTAAGACTCCCTACACTCACCAAACCCTCATTCTCTTCGCCAATTTCCCTAACCAAATCCCACAAAGCATAAGCATTTTTTCTTCTAAGCTCACTACTACATATAGAGGAAACAAGCACATCAATTGCACGAGTAGTAACGCTAAGATCCTGCTTCTTCATCGCCCATTTAAAAAACCTAATCAAATTCTCTCCCAAAACATGCGGGGTCTCGAGCACTTTCACCACAAACTCCTCATGTAAATCCAAGCTAAAAGTATCAAGAGTTGACTCTAAAGACCCATCATCACTACTTTGCAACAGATGCAACACATTCTCTAACTTCTCAACATCTATCTCATAAGTCTCGCTCTCCACATTCTCTTCTACAGCAAGACTGTCAACACTCACATCCCCCGAAGCACAAGTATCCATCCGGGCATCACCATTTTCACTAAAAGGCAGTGGAATTTGCTCTGATAAACCCTCAAACTGGGTATCATTATGTTCCCCAGAAATAATTGAAGAATCATCATTGGTAGGGGGGGAATGATCGTTTTCATTTGGGTTTGAAGAGAAATATGAGAGGAATCTAAGGTTTTCACTAGATTGAGAGGAAACCCATATGGAGATATGAGATTGAGAAGGATATACCTTGTTGCTGTTGTTGGGGTTTTTGGTTGCACCAAAGTTCCGTGCTACCACTCTGGATTTTGCTGCTATTGATCTCCACATCTCTCTCCCTCTCTCTCTCTCTCCGTCGCAGCGTCTGCAGGCGAGCTAGCTCTGTGAAATTTGAACGACCCGTTTTTTGGCCAAAAACCCTAACTTTGGAGGGGTTTTGTTCATCCAATCTAAAAAGGACCCACTTAACTGCTCGGGTCCTGCTTTTTTTTTTCCCTCTTAATTCGGGTGCTGACCTGACCTGCTGGGTATTAATATTTGTTTTCACTTTTCACCTTCTCTTTTTTACGGAGTAACTATTTTTACCCGTTTGATGATGTGGAAAACTAGAAGGTAATTTAAATTTCTCCGTACGGGAGAGCTTAAATGACCAAAAACTCTTGTTTTTTTTTTTTTTAATAACTATTGACACTACTCTTGATTCTTCCTAGTAACCTCTAAACAAGGATAAGGAAATATGCCAACGTGGTGGGGTTAGGTGCCGTTAATAAATAATAAATGAACAAAATTTGAAATTTAAGATAATTTATCTTTCTTAATCCAATGAGATATTTTTTTTATTCACTTGATTTTAGTATATTAATCTAATATCACAAAATATACTAAAACATATAGGTATAACAATATAGTAATCTATAATATTTATTTTTTTCATTTTTATTCTCAAACTTTTATTTCAATTGCAACTTTCATGATCAATTTATTAAAATTTATTTTGGAAAGAAAAGATTCAACAAAAAAGGATTAAAGTATAAAATAAAAGGAAATTTCATGGTGAATTTCAAATTCGCTAGAAAACATTTTGTTTAATCTAACTGCTTTTTTTCTCTTACTTTACAATTCCTTTAATTTTTAATAATTTTCATCCAAAATATCATTTTCTTAACATTATAGTTCTTCAATTTGAGAGATGAAAGAAAACATCTCCTAAAAACAATGAAGGAGAAAGAAAGTTGGTAAACAATCACTTTTCAGCAACAAAACTTGTCTTATTAGAGATGATGAAATATTCTTAAAAAAAAACAGATCAGATTCTGTTTAGATATTTTTTATCTAGTTGATTTTTGTTTTTTATTTTAGTGATTTCATAGTGTTTTAGGATTGATATGTGATTTATGGAGGTTTTTATAATTTTTTTAGGTGAAAATAGGTTGTCTCCTACTGCAAGCGACATATTGTATGCTTAATAAAAAAAGTAGTTGGCAAAAAAAAAAAACCATATACAAGCCTAAGCTTTTTATTTAATTAAGACTGAGTGTGGGTGTGTAGGCTTAGTCTATTAGCATCTAACACTCTCTTTTTATCTCTTTCCATTAATTGTTTCTATTGAATTAGCTTAGTTTTTCAAATTGGATTGATTCTTATTTTACTTTTTTTTTTACTTGCGTGATATTTTAAAGAGATTAGTTTGTTTTGTCTTGAATCTTTTTTCCTCTTGTATTTTATATAAATTAGTTGTATTTGTATAAAATTTATATAAAACAAAAATAATTTATTATTAACAACAACAATTAGCTACTAAGATAAAATGGATAAAAATATTTAAAATAAAAAAGGATAGTCGGTATAAACATTTACATATGCATCTATCTTTTTTTTCTACCATGAAGATTAACTTTTTATTTAATATTTAATTAATGTTAACAACTCTTTTTGATTTATCATTTCATATATTTCTTAATTTATTTTTTAAATCATAAAAAACATATTTTTTATTTCTACAAGGTTGTTGCGATCTCAAACAAATATCCTTAAATTGGGTTAGAACTTAATTTTTTGAGTGTTCATTTTTTTTTTAACTAGAGTTAACCTATGTCAATCTAATATGTCATTGTCTTAATGTTTAAAATAGATGTCATCTTGAAATCTTTTTTAAATCAAACCATGATTTTACTAGTCTTCTAAGTTGTCTTTGACATGCCAAGTCAATTGAATCATGTTAGAACAACTTCAAAAAATCTAATTTAAACCCTTGACTAGATAAAGAGTTGTATTATGAGATTTTAAAATTAACTTGTTAAATAATAATATTGTCAAAAAATTTCTTACTACCTAAATATTCTTTTTTTACATTTTTTTTTGTCTGGCCTAAAATGTAATGCAAGCTAGTTATCTAGGACACACTTAAAAGGATGGAGTTTAATGGTAGTAGCAAATAGGTTATCATATCCATGCAAAACGACATCGTTCTTTTTAAGAGTGATTCTTCACAAAACCACCTTGTTTTAATGTCCTTCAAAAAAAAATTTGTTAGATGGGATGCGACTAGGCTACGAATAAGGAGACCCTTTTCTATTTTTTTTCCTTTTAATTTTCTTCCTTTTTAATTAATTTTTACAAGATTTAACTCTTTGATAATCTATTCAAAATTTTCATGGAGAATTTTAAATATTTTAAAATAGTTTTTCTCCTTCTCTATGTTTTCTTTCATCAAAATGAATACATAAAATAATATTGATAGTAATCCATACATACTCTAAAGTTTCTAATTTTTTTATGCTAGCATTTAGGATTAAATAGGTAAGGAGATTATAAAATTCATTAATATTATCTTCTTTTATTGAAAAGGAATACCTATTCATATCCCTAATAATAAAGGAAGTATATCTCAAAAAATAAAGAGACCTATTTTTCCTTACATTTATGAAACATGAGTTCTTTTAAGTTAATAATAATAATAATAATAATAATAATAATAATAATAAATAATAATAATAATAATAAATAAAATTAGTTTACATTTAAATTTGGCAAATATTAAGGAAGTTATAATATAATAAACAATGGATAATTACAAAAAAAAAATCTTCTATATTTTGGTTTGTTTTTCATTTTAATCTAAGATTTGAGAAATTATGATTTGCTCCTTAAACTTTATACACACGCTAACACTTAACTTTTTTTAAAAAAATCAACAAAAAATATTTGATTATTTATAGGTTTGTCATTATATCCATTTTAATGACTAAAGAGCTCTTTTAACATCAAAATAATGAAATTGCCATTTATAATTACAATAATATCATCTAGAATTCCATGAACACAAATTCCTTTTAAGAATTTCATCAAATAATTTATGGTATCACACATGCTAATGACTTGAAACTAATCACCATTTCAAGGCATACAAACATGAGGAAGCTTTTGTGATTCTACAAAGTTAATTGATGAGTTCTAAAATTCAAGATGCTTAGGATTAAGGCTGATGTGTTGGATAATTGATTGATATTTTAGTTCAAACAATCTGATTCATTCTCCATAGTCAAGGTATTTGATGATTTGATATGGAAAGCCTAAAGGGTTCGTAACTAGTAACAGGTGATAATTGGTAAGCCAAGTGACCGATAGTTGTGGTATTAGCAGGTGGTGTCTAGGAAGTCAATGTGATCAGTAGCTGTGATAGTAGCAGTTGGTGCTTGGTAAGATAGATGACCGGTAGCTGTGGTAGTAACAAATAGTGTTAGGTAAGTCAAGTGACAGGTAGTTGTAAAAGATCTCATTTAACGGACGTAAGAACTCTCTAATGGTAAAATCAGTAACTTTATATAGAGAAAACGTGCAATGATATTTTAGAGAGATAAACTCTGAAAATATGTATGATGAAAATGTTAAGAATAAAGAGATTATGAGCATTTGACTTGAAGGATTCATGATGTATTTATAGCCCATGAATTTTGTCTTTTTATGGAGAGAGGGATCCAATGTAATTTCACTCTTATGACATTTTGAGTTGTATTATACTCAAAACAATATGTATACGATTAATGAAAAATATTGAGGGACCCGCGTGGGGTCCCTAGAAAATTCCCTGACGAGTGTTGGGCTTGGGCAAGGTAATCAAGCCCATCAGAGGTGAAAGTGGATCCACGTGCGCTACATAGACCAAACACAATGGGCTCGAGCATGATAACTCGAACTCACAGGGGTACTAGGGTGCATATCCACCACCTTTAGAGTTAGGGTGCATGTTTAGCACCCTTGGTGCTAGGCGTATGCCCACTAGGTGCCCATGCACTGCATAGGCGTATACCTTGCATAGGTGTACACTTAGTACACGAGTGTACTCCTGGTGCGTGCGCCCATATAAGGTGTATATGCTTAGGCTCTATGCCTTAGCCTATGTTCCTTGGGGTTTTTTTGGGGGGGTTCGGGAGGGTTTGGACCTACCATTTTTTTAGATCCATCAGTAGCCCTTTAAATCTTTATGGTATTATAAAAACACCTGGTCACCATTAAATTTTCATCATATGAGAAGACAGGTTGAAACCCCGGGTAATAAACCAGAAAACCCGTGTGTAGGGGTATGTACCAAATTTAGAAAAATTCTTAGAAAAGTAAAGTGAGATATAAAGGACTCCATTCTTAGAAAATTTTTCTAAAAGGTTAGAGGAAACTTATGAAGAAGAAGCTCATACTTAGAAAAATTTATAAGTGGTTGGTAGAAACCCATGGAGGGTGAGCTTATACTTAGAAAATATTTTAAAGAGTTTCGAGGAACCCTAGAGGGTGACTCATGGCGACGCTCGTACTTAGAAAATTTTTTAAAATGTGAAAAAGAGCGGACTTATATTAATGCCTATACTTAGAAAATTTTCTAAGGGGTAATGAAGATAGATCCATGGAAGGTGGTTCTATTACATAAGAAAAACCAAGTCCATCCCCTGAAAAGTAGTCATATTGGAGTATGGGAGGTATGCGACCTCCCTAAGATGACATAAGACATGAGAGCCCCTTATTAGAGAGTGGTTCTAGTCCAAGATTGCATTTGAGAGGTGGGAGATCTAAGATTAATCTCTAGCGATTTGGTGAGAGGCCCTTTGACATCACCTGAAAAATATGTCAATCTGAGACTACAATGGAGAATGAGGGATATTAGTTCAACCACTTGGTGAATTAATAAGAGATCTTTTGACATCAATTAGAGAATATGTTTAGTATGAGAATGCACTAGAGAGTGGGGGATCTGAGATCAACCCTTGACGAATTAGTTAGAGGCCATTTGGCATCACCTAGAGAATGTGTCAGTCTGAGACCACACTAGAGAGTGAGGGATCTGAGATCAACCCCTAGTGAATTAGTTAGAGAATCTTTGGCATCACGTAGAGAATATGTCAGTCCAAGACTACACTAGAGAGTGGGGGATCTGAGATCAACCCTTGAAGAATTTGTTAGAGGCCATTTGGCATCACCTAGAAAATGTGTCAGTTTGAGACTGCACTAAAGAGTGAGGGATCTGATATCAACCCCTGATGAATTAGTTAGAGACTCTTTGGCATCACGTAAAGAATATATCAGTCCAAGACTACACTAGAGAGTGGGGGATCTGAAATCAACCCCTGATGATTGTAGGGATATTGCTCTAGAGAGACCAAGTCAGTTCCCTTAAAAAAGAGTGGTTAAAAGCCCCCTCACTAGAGATTTGTAGTTAAGAAATGTATGTTAGAGATACAATATTTATATTTCAAAAATAAATTTACATTTCTATTGAGTATTAAGCATCATGAGGTGATTTGTTGGGCTTCAGGGAGCCTGTATAGTTTGGTGGAAAACAACAAGATTGGTAATTAAGGTCCATTTTGTGGTAGCCAGGACGAGTGTGTCTAGAGTACCAACTATGTGCACGGGTATCGCAATGACATGAGTGACCCCTAGAGGAACTTGGAGAGTATAGAGGCAAAATACTCTCCTAGAGGTTATTCTGCCCACACTCTTATGGGTAATGCAACAGGCTACGTGCTAGGAGCAGATGGTGGTGGGGTCAAGTGTGTTACCATAGTTGCTAAGACTTGTTGGGGTGGCAAGGACTGATTTTATCCTTGGATTGCCAACACAGTCTAAGTGAAGAGTTACACATAACTGGTGAATTGTTGAAGGTCTGGCTAGGTAGAAGTGTTCGTGGTAATGAGTAGATTTATCTTGCATCCTGACCCAGGAGTGTCTTTATTGTGTGCCATAGAATGATTTGGAAATGTCAACAAACAAGTTATAGAAACTGATGGTTTTTTTTATTAATTCCCCACAAACAATACCAATTGATGAGTCCTAAACTTCAAGATGCTTATGAATAAGTTTGATGTGTTAGATAATTGGTTGATCTTTTATGTCAAGCAACTTGATCAATTCTTCATAGTCAAGGTATCTGATGATTTGATATAGAAAGCCTAAAGGTTTGGTAACTGGTAACAAGTGATGATTGGTAAGCCAGGTGACCGGTAGCTATGGTAGTAGTAGTTGTTGCCTAGTAAGTCAAGGTGATCGATAGTTGTGGTAGTAGTAGGAGGTGTCTCGGTAAGTTAGGTGATCGGTAGCTATGGAAATAGCGGGTGATGTCTAGTAAGTCAGATGACCGGTAGCTATAAAAGACCTTTTTTTATGGACGTAGGGGACTCTTCGATGGTAAAGTTAGTAATTTTGTAGAGAGAGAAAATGTGCAATGATATTTTAGAGAGACTCTGAAAATATATGTGCTAAAAATGTTAAGTATGAAGAGACTGTAAACCTTTGGCTTGAAGAATTCACGGTGTATTTATAACCTATGAATTTTATCATTTTATAAAGAGAAGGGGCTGAATTGTAATTTCATCCATGTGATATTTTGAATTGTATTATACTCAAATAATAAATATAAGATCAGTGAAAAACACTAAGGGACCTACGTGGGGTCCCAGAAAAATTCTTTGATAAGTGTTGGGCTCGGGCAAGGTGACCAAGCCCATTAAAGGTGAAAGTGGCTCTAAGTGCGTCACTTAGACCCAAACATATTGGGTTCATAAGTGATAACCCAAGCCCACAAGGGTACTAAGGTGTATGCCCAGCATCCTTGGAGATGGGCAGTATACTCAGTGCATGTGTTAGGGTTATTTTCCCGAGTTCATGTTCCTTAGGTGTTTTTTTATGCTTTTTAAGGGGGGTTTTGGGCGTATCATTTTTTGGATCCATCATTAACAACTAAACAAATAGCCATAAGGTAGGAAAACTAAAGGCATATAACTTTAAGTGCTTTTATGCAGCAAAAAAAGCATGTACTGTTGTACAGTAGCACACACATCCATTATAAGCATTTCATATGAGAAGTTCACGAAAAAGAGCTAAAAAAATATAGCCATATAGTGGTAAGAAAACCCATGAACTTTCAGGAATCCACTAATTGAACTCATGATAACCCTAATTTATTGGAGGTTTTCATGATTTCAAAAAAGGTTGAATAAAATAACACCAACAAAAAGTTTTTGGCTCCTAATACTTGCACGAATAGATTAAGTATAAAAAATAAAGATCTTGCTTCAGATCTAGTGTTTTTATGTGGGTGTGTCGTGTTTTAATTGAGAAAAAAAATTGTGTTTGAAAGAGAGAAAAGAGATTTATGAAGATTTTTTAATAGATTTACATTTATTATAATAAGGGCAAAAATATCTTTTTGTCCAATTTGATTTTTCCAATTGACCATATAGGAAAATAATAATTTTTTAAATCTTAGATTGAAAATAAAAAAGGATCAAAGTATAAGAGTTTTTGTAATTATTCCAATGAACAATATTTTTTTTTAAATGAACATATAGAAAATAATAATGAATAGATTATTTTTTGGAAATTCAAAAATACAACTTATTGTCTTATTTATTTATCATAGGAGATGTTGCATATATACACCGGAAGAGGTTGAATTACTTAATTAAATTTATATCATACAAGGATATACATATTTATTTACATTAACTTTTTTTTTATATATATATATATATATGTATTATTTTCAAATATTGTTCATTAATAACTTTGCATTGCATTTACTCCTCTTTTATTGGCCACTGTTGAAGAAGAATAGCATCTACGATCAATGATACAAGAGAAATATAATTTATATGATCAATCTACAGAATTTTGTTTGATAAGTTATTTTGGTTTTTAATATAATTTTGTTACTACTTAAATAAATTTGTTTATTTTCAACGTCACGCATGTAAACTAGTTAAAACTAAACAAAAATTAAAGGGGTTTTACTATTAATCAAGAAAGAGAATTTATTAATATAATTGTGTGATGTGTGGAATAGGAAGAGAAAAATTGTGAAATCAGCGTGAATTTATACTTGATTGTGATGTGAGGAAATAAGATTATAAGAAAGATATGTGGTGGATGAATGGAAGGGAGTCGAAATTAACTTTTCCTTTAAAAAATTAAAATCATACTTTTGTTCTTTACTATATTTAAAAACCAAAGATTTTTTTAACTATTTCACTTAAAGATATAGCTAAGGTATTGAAAATATTAATAAATATTCTATAAAAACTAGTCAAACCATGAAAATTTCTTACTTCAATGATTGGCTTAGAGGTAGACTATTCTTGGATAGCCCAAATATTTTTCCCATTCATCTTAATACCTTTTGCATCAATAAAATATCCAAGAAATATAATATTTTTCATGCAAAAGTCACACAACTATCTCGCCTATAAAATTCTTGCTATAAATGAAAACATAATCAAAATAAACCACAACTAACTTACCTATAAAATTACACCAAACATGGTTCATTAATCTCAAATAGAAGGTGCATTGGTAAGTTCAAAAAACATAATTAATCACTCATACAAACCATATTTAGTTTTAAATGCAGTTTCTCATTCATCTACCTCTTTCATTATCATTTAATAATATCCACTTTTCAAATCAATCTTAGAAAACATACATGACCCATGCAATTTATCTAACATATCATCAAATATAGAAATTATGTGTCTATATTTTATCATAATATTGTTGATGGTACGACAATCAACACACATCTTTCAAGTCTTATCATTTTTTGGTACTAACAACACTAGAATTGCACATAGACTCATGATTTCTCTTATATACCTATTTTTCATCAATTTTTCCACTTGCCTTTGAAGTTCCTTTGTCTCTTTGAGATTAGTTCTATAGGCTAATCGATTAGGTGTAGATGTTCTAGGTACAAGATCAATGTGGTGTTAAATTACCCTAATAGGTAGAACTCTCCAGGAATCTCATCAGCAAAGATGTCCTTAAAATCATGAAATAAAGAAACACAAACACTAGAAATATAATGTTCAAGGTTATTGGTGTTAAAATATGTCTTCTTATACATAAGTAAAATCATAGGTATGTCAGAAAAATAAGCATTCTTAATCTCTCATTTGTATAAAAATTAACATATTTCTTTATTTTTTCCATACTCTATTCTTTTCTCATATTTCCTTTCTTCTCTCATATTTTCTTCTTACTTCTCTTGGCTGAATCCCCAATAATTCCTATTATGGTCAAATATAACCTTCTTATTTCTTTGGCTCACTTTCACCTTTTTCTTTTTTGGTTCAATTTATTTTTACTCTTTCTCACATCCTCACATGGTTGATCTTTTTCTTTGGCTTCACTTTCTCCTTTCAATTTCAATTGGTCTTCATACACTTATCTAGGGGACAATAATACAAGTGTGAATGTCTTCCCATCTTTTTAAAAAGAATACATGTTCGTAAACCCATCACGCTTGGCTTTTCTATAAAATTTCAAAGGTCTCCCCAAAATAAATAAGTAGCATGCATAGGCACAACATCACACAAAACCTCATCCTTATATTTTCCAACAAAAAAAAAACCAAAACCTACCTAGTAATTCTTGCTTCTCCATAATCATTCAACCATTAAATTCTATAAAGACTTTCATGTTTAATAATGTTAGGATTTAATTTTCTAACAAATATAGTACTAGCAATATTAGCACAACTCTCACTATCAACAATCATATTACATATCTTATTATTTGTGTGACATCTAGTATGGAATACGTTCTCCATTTGTTGCTTTACATCATTCATATGAATTTAAACATTAAGTGTTCTTTTAATCATCAAAGCCTCACCATCAATTAGATACTCAACATTACTATAGTCCTCAAGTTGTGTCATCTCATCCTAATCAGATTTGTCACTTTTTGATTCAACATATCCATGCTCCCTCATAACCATAACCATTTTATTTAAACATTGTAAATATATATATCCACTCCTCAAACATATGAAACACTTATATCACAATTACGATTAGATGGGATCTTGATTTTACTTTTTGTTTTAATGGCAAAATCTTTCCTCCAAGGCTTAGATGGTTTGGCTTTATTGCTAATAATATTCAGCTTTAATGTGGTAGCCATCTCTCTCCCTCTCTTTCTCTCTCTCTCTCCGTCCTATTATTTTGCTTTCAAGCTGAAAAGGAACTCAAATTATTTCTTTTATGTGTATTGCCCTTTCTCTTGAACTTTTTTTTTTATCTTAAGAGCCATATGAATCATATCTTCAAGCTCAACATAGTGTTGCAACCCAACCATATTAGCTATCTCTTTATTTAAGCAATTTAAGAACCTTGTCAGTATAGCTTCTCTATCCTCCACAATATTAACTCTAATCATAACAATCTTTATTTCCTTATAGCAATCCATCACACTCCTAGAAACCTGAGATAAACTCGTAATAGTTGATATATTCCTTATAATAATAACTAGGAATAAACTTCTTTCTCATAACTATTTTCATCTCATCCCAAATCTTTATGGTCTCTCTCAATTCCTTCTCTTTTATAAGACAATGATCCCACCAAATAATAATGTAATTAGTACATTTAATAACAAGAAGTTTTACTTTCTTTACCTCAAAGTAATGGTGATAGTAAAAAATCAACTCCATTTTGCCCCTACTCCAATCAAGCTTCCAAATTGTTTTTACCTTGAAAAGACAGAAACTTCATCTTAATACCGCCCAAATCTCTATCCAAATCATCCAAAAATCCATCCTTCTTATCTACTCTTCTATAGAGGAATTGCTCAAGTGGTCCAACTTCCTCAAGCCTTTGGTTTCTATATGTTGAAACCCATCATCATGGTTATCCTTAAAATCCCTAGCCTTTTCATTTGTATTTTCAGTTATAGATTCTTCTAGAGGTGAATCAGTTCATCTCGTAGATTGTTTTCCTTCAAACCCCTAGGATCTAGCCCATTTTGAAGACTAGCCATTTTAGTTTTTATACCAGTCATCCCACTCATTACTTTGATAAACCTTTTATTCATCAACTTCAATTGTTGTTGCATGATCAAATAACCCCATTTAGGGTTATTTCTATCTTTTGGTGGTGGTGATCCACTCTTAGTTGACATTGTCAAGAGCTAAAAATTAAGTTAGTAACAAGTATGTATATGTATACGTGTGTGTGTGTGTATTCTCATCCACTCTATCACATGTTTACACTCAATAAATGTCACTTCTCTCGTGTTTCACATAAATTTTTAGCTTTTCACTCTAATATGTTCACCTTTTCCCTTTACCACTCAATTCTCAATATGCCAGTTCTTTAAGAAACTAGTTCACAACAAATTAAAGATTAATATCTTGATGGCTTAATGAAATAATGTAAAGACTTAAGAAGCAATAAAGACTAAAAATTATCAATATAAAATTTAAAATATAAGAACATGAATATTAATACGAATTCGTGCGAAATATAAATGATACTAAGACATATAAACTATGAAATTAAGAAACTATTGAAATAAAACTTAAAAAACTCAAAATAACAAGCACTTTTATTTTATTTTTATATATGGTGGTTGAAACTAAAAAAAAACAATGACTTAATAACTACCTGTATTTTTTTGTGATTAAAAAAAAAACCTAACCAAGTAACCTAAAACATCCCAAATCAAGATTTATCTCAAAGAAACCCCAAGAAATAAGATTTACTTTTAGATTTAAAATAAGTGGCCGAACTTTATGTTTTTCTATATCAAGATTTATGACAAACCCTAAAAAAAACTTTCTTGTAGTTTTCTTTGTTATTCTTTTTTTATAAGACTTTATTTAATTAAGTTCATAAATAATTTCTTTTTTTTTAACTTAATGTCGTAGCTAGTTTTAGAGAAGAAAGGAATTTAGCAACAATGGAGTATGAAAAAACTTAAAGATAAAAGGGATATAACCTTATTTAAAGCCTTGTTCTGATACCAACTGATGTGAATCCCTTGAACATAAAGGTCTCGAAACTCATAATCAAATTAACTCTGTCTAAGAAAGCTAAATTCAAGCTTGTGATTGAGTTTAACATAATAATAACCTGTATTGAGGCACCAGAATCATAAGTAACCAAACCTCCACCCAACGCTTATAAATAGATATGAACAAGAAGTATAGAAGATATCATGAAGTTTAGTTAATTCTTTGATAAGTCAGAGTAATTTCATAAGGAACTATGAAAGATTGAGCAAAACCTCACACACAATAATAATTGTTGAAATTAAAGTCTATTAAAAAAAACCAAAATACAAGTTAAATAACCCTATTTATAATAGGTAAAAACATAAACAATGCTGGAAAAATAATAACAGAGTTCTAAATAAAATAAAAAAATCTTAAATTAACTAGGAAACTAATATAATTCCCATATAATAGCTTTTAGACCTCATCACAAGGCCTTCTAACACTCTGATTGCCCTGAAAATTTAATCCAATATAGAACAAGACCTCTAGAAATTTTTAGTTGAGTTTTAGCCTGATCCAACAGTTGGATAAAAAATTATGCTTGTTAAAGTAAAACTATGCATTAGAAAAATTAAATCTCTAACTACCGAAATTAATTTAGTTCATAAAGTAGATAAAACGATGCCCCTCTTATATATAGATTAAATCGACTAAGGTCTAATCATTATTTTTTAAAGATGTAACCTGTTTGAAACTCACCTTCGCCTAAATATTCAAAATAAGCCTATTGAATGCATCTTTAAGATTCTTTACCCTTAATCTTGTAATTGACTCAATTGGAACTTGCAATGGATTTTTTGGTGTAGTCTTGATCGTATCATTCCCTCTTTCCTCAGATATATTCATCTATGAATCATCACCTACATCAAATAAAGAGAGATAAAAAATATTGAAAGTAGCACTAACACTACACTTACCTAGTAAATCCACTTTATAAGCATTATCATTAATTCTTTCAAGAATTTTGGAATGATCCATATACTCTTGACATCAACTTAGATCTCGTTTGTTCAAGGAGAAAATTGATAATAAATAGCATAATTGATTAGAAGATTGATGGTTGGTAAGTTGATTAGTTAACGATCGATCGTATGATTATCAATTAGATGAACCCAATGGCATGCCCAATAAGACAAGATTAAGTATTTCTTCCATTAACAAACAATTATGCACCAAAAAATAATTCTAGTAAACTTTTCATTGCAAAACTTGATACACAGTCAATATAGGCCAATTTTCTAACAAAAAAGAACTTGATAATCCATCATCACCACAAGTCCTTATGGAAAACATGTTATAAGATGAATCTTCATTATCTAATAGTCTCTATAATATAAAATTACATATAAAAAAAAACCATAATATCCTTATGCATTCTCCCACATTCTTGTTATTCCCAATGATGACATCACAACTAACCATAAACAGGTATGTTGATACATTTGTGCCTCAAATACTTCGCTATACATATCCCTTTTATAGGATAAATAATGTTGTTAAATGGTCATAACCAACTATGATGAACAATATATAGCCAGCCAATCAGTTATGATTGATTCTAAAAGATTATCATTGTATCAACTATTAAATCTCCCTAATATTGATATAAGAGCTATCTAAATAAAGATAGAGAACACAATAAGCATGACCTACCATAATAATATTATGATAGTCAATAAAAATATACAAGTTGTATTTGATCAATTGAATCAAATCTAGAGTGAGTTATACCAAAGTAAATTTAGAACTTTATGAGCTTATACACATGAAAAACAAGTCCTAGTAAATGTTGTAGTGATAACTGCTCTAGAATGGGGTTTTGGAACCACGATGATCCATTTAAGGTCTTACATGTCACTGTAACAAGTGTTACAATAACGACATCCAAACCTAGGTATGGTCATATTTGATAAATAAGTTGCCTTATAAGTATACAAGCAACTATACAATCCAACATCCTTATTACAAAATCCTAACAACCTGTTATAGGGTGGTTTAATACCCCATAGGTTATTTTTTAAAAGAAAACCCTAATCCTCTTACTCAATTAGCCTTAATTGTCGATCAACAAAAAGAAAAAAAGGATAGACAAAGATGAACTAACGCAACACTTAAGAGAAATAAAGGTAGAAATTAAACAAACATCTAGGCATACATACACCATCCATATGCAAAGTGCATTGATAGGTTACAACCAATTCCTAAAAGAATAAAGATAATTGATTTAAAATAGGAGGCAATAACTATAAGACCAAGTCAACATTTAACTCATGACCCATGACAAAGCCATATAAGCCCAATTTTACAATATAGCCAATCATTTTCAGATCATGGGTATTCATAGAAGAACCTTATATCATCTTGTAACAAAAAACACTTTTTAGAGGTCTCATACTCTTAAACTTACTAGCCATATCAAACACTTCTTTGAGATGTATAATTACAGTATAGACATCTATATTATGATACTACATTTGAAGCTTAGGTGACATGTTAGCTAATATAACACATATATCATACTCATCATCATTAATATGACATTGATATCCAGTCCAAAAGTTTTCATTAGCATCCTCACTAGGGATAAGACAAATTAGATTTCCAATAACATATAACTTTTTTTCTTGATAGAGAACAATTCTCATTTTGTGATTCTAGCCAAAGATGTTTAATTCGGTAAATTTGTTAACATTAAGTATGCTAAAATAGGGATGTATTGCTTCTCATATTGATTTATCAACTTATTCATATAAAGATAACAACTGTTAGCTTCATACATATATGTTTATAGTAAAATTTAGATAAGGTATTTAATCATAATGTGGTCTCCTATTATTTTCATTCAAATTAATAGACTTTCCTTTTAATTTAGGAAAACTCGTTTAGATTTTCTAATAGGCTAGGATCTCATTTAATTTATATGATCTTGAATGACTCCTAGATCAATTAGGTAGATAACATAATTGATCAATCGCATCCCTATGTAACTCCTAGATCGATTAGATAATAACTCTTTATCTAAACATATCATATATGTTTTACCTAATTATTGCATCTTATATCATATGATCATAAGTGTCTCATCCAAATAGTATAAGTTTAGTTAAGTAGGATCTAATTTTTATAGCATTAAACATTTTTTTTATTTAAGTTGATCTTGTGTAACTTAACAAATTAATCATAAATGAAACTCTCATTTTATGCTTATAAAATTGGAAGGCAACAACTCATATTCTTAATATGTACTTAATATATATTGACAAAGAATTTATCTTATTAATTAGGTCTCATACTTTGGCATGATTATTATATTATACATAACAATTATATATAAGCATACATTCTATTTTAATTGGATAATTGTAGACATATTTAAACTAGTTCTCTCGATCCATTGAAGGAAATAAGGTGGTCAAAACCTAAGTATTTATTCCACGTCTTCATAAGTTTTTATAAGAGCCATGGTTGTATAATTTTACATCGTTCTTTCTTTATCTTGAATTATAAAATAAATTTCCTATGTAAATTGCTCCATTTTTAAATTACATAATATTTACATAATTAATTAAGAAACCTCAAGTTACATTCAATGGAATTTAGATAATAAAACAATTTTACATCTAAGAAGAAAACAATAGAATAGGCAACGAACACAATCCTTATTTAATATTAAAATAATTTAACCATTTAAAACACAATCACATTGATCTTCTAATATATATAATCATTCATCATGCAAGAGAGAGATATGTCTATATATATGCATACATGCTTTAGTTTTAATTATTAGCTTTATATGCAATTTTAAAATAACATTTCTTACTTCTAGATCAATTTGATAATTTCTAAAATTAATAAATTCTATTTAATTCATTTTTCTTTGAAAAATATTTTTAATGATATAACAAGAAAATTAATTATATTAGAATTCTTATTAATATCTTAAATTGTTTTAAGATCAAGTAAATAAAATTCATAGCCTTAAAAAGTCTCTTTATTTAGAAAACTATTTTTCTAAATATCATTTAAGTAAACATTTTATTTCAATCCAAATTCAATTGGGATATTACAAAAAAAGAATTGGTATTAAAATATTTAATTCATTCCTAATCAGATTAAAAAAATTTAATTCTATGAATAATTTAATCTAGGATTTTAGTTTTTTATACAAAATATATAGTATATGGGTAAAATCATAACTCGACCCCTCGAAAACCCTAAATTTTAATTAAATTTGGCTATAGGATAAAATCAAATCATAATTTTTTTTTCCTTTTGTCGTTAATGACTTAATGACTTAAAAACAATTTAGAACTCTACTTAAAAACAAGTATAAGCATTTAAGCAACAAATTAAAAAAAAAATCTACTTGAAAGCAAAAGGATTAGAAATCTACTTGAAAACAAATAGGAACAATTTAATAACAAATTAAAAAATCATTTCAAAATTCTTCTAAAAATAAACAGGATTATGTCTGCAAAAACCATATAAGCAATTTAGAATTATACTTGAAAACAAGCAGAACAATCCAGCCATTAATTAAAAAATCATGTAGCAATGACCATAAAAAATATTTTAAAAATTAATTAGCACTTAAGGGGATTTACATCAAGGTTCTTCTTTATCCTATATAGGGGTTTTTAAGTAAAATATTGTAGCTCATCCTTACGTGAAGTATGTATATGGGTGGATTTTGGACTAGGTTCTTGGCTATCTAGAAACAATTTTTTATGTTTGGTTTAAGAGATTGGATTAACCTCAAGTATGATTAAATTATTTGGGAAAGTTTGGATAAAGAAAAATAAAATGAGAAAGGGATATCCAATTTATATATTTAGATTTTTGTATTTTTCTTTTCCTTTGAATATTTGTTACTCTACAAACTAGATTTTTTTATTTCACTTATTTTTTTTTATTCTTTCTTTTGTTTTATACTTAGGTTCAAAAAAATATTAAAAATCATAAAAGCACCCAAAAATGGTTAAATCGAGAAAAATCTTAAAAAAATGTAGTTTTTTTTTTATTTCTTTGGGGAAAAAATTATAAAGTTAGAGGATTAAAAATAAATTATGATAAGATGGATGATAATTTTAAAAATGGTTATGGTTTTAGGTATAACCATGACCAATCCAAAAACTAATAACTATCAATAACCATCAGGATTTCGCATAACCATCACTATAAATATTAATTATTAGTTATACATTTGGTTAACTATTAATTATTTATATTTTTTTAAATAAATCTAAGCATGGAATAAATTTAACAAAATCAAAGAATGACATATTAAAATTAACATTAATAAAAAATACAATTGTAACAATAATAAAATAGATTTTGCAGGTAGAAATATATTAAACTTCATAAAATGCCCATTTATATAATAGCCATATAAAAAATAAACATTAGAAAAGTCTCAAAACCATGACAAAAGTTTAGAAATAAGCATCAATAAAGCAGGAAATGAATCACTAATTATTTATAATCAATGGCATAATTATAATAATTAAATACTTGTACAAATTTTTATATATATATATATATATATAAAACTAAATATTATTCATTTCGATTCGATTATAGTTTGGCTTTTGGTTTAGTAATTATCATAAAACCATAACCATAACTATAATCATAATCAAATCAATCATTTAGTTATTAACCATAACCTTTTTTTTATCCAAAAAGCTTAAACATCCATTTTGGTGATTTACTATGAAATAGAATCTCCATTTTCATCATACCAAACGAGAAGTTTTCTTGGTATTGCTACACATAACATCTTGGTAAACACCAAGACCTCATTACCACCGAGCCCAGGTCCATTGATACAATCTTTTTAATTCTTAAGAGCAACAGAAGTCGGCAGTTTTGTTGAAAAGGATCACCTCACTATGCCAGCCATGTATAGCATGGCTGTAGCCTGCATGGGTTAAAGCCAATGAACGTGCAGTCAAATGGGATTTTGCAGACATTTGTGTTTGAACATCAAGCCTTGGGATTGGCCGAAGTGAAGTTGTGATTTCAATTTCCAGATTGAAGGGCACAGGATCTGTGATTTGAGCCGTCCACCTCCTGCTTTATGGGAGCCTGGTGCTGTCGTCCAAGTTGCAATGTCAATCCTCGAGTAAAGGGTGGAAACTCTTATTCGATCAATCCACCTCTTGCTGCTACTGCTGCAGTGATTTAGATAGATGTTTGACAAACTCTTGTATTAAACTCCCTGTGTGGTATATCTCCAGGTTCTTGGCTCCCTTTCATGGATCACAAATCTAATTAATTAAAAAACAAATAACATGTAAAACGACGTTTTGATGTTTGATAGCAGGTCAATTCGATACTCATCCAGATTCAATGTAACAAGTTCATTTAATAAACCAAATCAATCATTTGATTAGCATGTTCTCAAGTAGTACATTACACAACTCTATCATTTCACACACCTAATTAGTAAGTTGTTGCATTAATTTGTAAGCTCATCCCTTTCACATTCAAGTGGTAAAAATCTCCTTATGGATATATTTCTCTGGCTCTCGATTCAAAAGAGTCACAACTCCCACTTGAACATGTTAAAACCATAATTTATCATTGCTTATTACCAATTATTTGTGAGATTGCATCGTTATGTTTATGCTTAAAACGTGTTTGAAAATGCGGTAAATGTTGCGTTTTAAAATGTTTTTTTCTTACAAAAGCATTACAATAATTTTTTATTGTTCTTTAGAATAGATTGAATTAGATAAGTGGTCCTCGTTGTGCTATGAGTCAGGTTAAATTTTTCTAACATAAAAAAATATGTTCAAGGGACACCAACATTTTTTTTTTTTTAAGAATCTAAGACTCAAGTAATTGACTTGATTGAGTTCAATAATCTTGGTTAATTTAATAAAATAATAAAAAAGCATCGACAATAAATAAAGTAAACAAAAAATTAATTATAAAAATTAGTTGTTAATATCATACTCAAGAGGAGAAGAGAAAGAATCATCGCAGACTCACTGTCACTTCATCATGAAAACCACCCCACCACCAAAAAGATCTCACCGTGATGATTCTAATGTCACTGTGAAAAGCTGCACAACAACATCGAAAGATGTTGAACACGACGTTAGAGTAATGACCCGAAAAAAAAACTAAATAAAATATCATGAAATAAACATCTCATACTTATATTTAATCATTTAATTTAATTCAAAAATAAAATTTATTTTTAAAAAATATCAAATTTAAAAAAGAATGAAAAATAAAAAAGACATGATTCAAGATAACCCAGGTCATTTTAAAAATTAGTGGAAAATCCTATAGAAAACAAATAAAAAAATAATAGAGTCTAATCTCCAATTAAATAAATGTTGAAGGATGAAACTGGAAAAACATAAACTTAAAAAAAGAAAAAAAGAAGAAGAAGAAGAAGAAGCAAACTTAAGCGAATCATCTAAACCTAGGTTAAATTCTCAAACTCGCATCCCATTAAAGCCTAGACCCGAGCTGAATTAAAAAGCTCAATTTCCAACCAATTTAATGTTGAATGATGAAATAGAAAAAAATATCAATTAAAAAATCTACCAAACTAAAAAAAATAGTCATCAAAAGAATGAGGATCAAATCTAATAGGAAAAAAAATAGAGGATGAATCGTAAAAGAATTTAAATTTAAGAATTATCTCAAATAAAACAAATAATTTTATAATTTGATGGAAAAAAAAATTAAAGGAGGATAAGATTAAAAATAATTTCTAATTTTATAGTAATTAAAATATTATGGATCAAATCTGAAGGGAAAATAAATTGAAGGGATACTTTGAAGATTTCGAGGGTGATTTGCGAAAATTGAGGAGGGAGAAAAAAAAAGAAATGACCAATTATGCCAAATCGAATTTTAGTAAGCCACACGCACGATGGAAGGGCCACCGAAACAATTCCAATGTCGTTGCAGAATGTAGTGTTTAGCCACTAGGAGACACCTCATGTGTCGTCCGAAGAGTATTGGTGTCGCCCACCCGCTAACAAGTGCTTTCCAGTTTTGTCTTTAAATTATATTTTATATTTATTAAAATATCAAAATTTACCAAAGTGAAAATATAAGAAAGCCCATGGACATCAGTTGAAGAATACTTGCTTCTAAGAGTAATTTAGTTATTGTATTGTGCTTTAAAAATTAAAAATACAAAAAAGCCTATATACGCAAGTTAAATAATTTTTTCTTTTAAAGGCAATTTATTCATTTTATTATGATTTAAAAATGTGCAAACACATAGTTATTCCCAACTAATTTGATAATGACTAATAGATCTTATAAAAATATTGTATTACTCTTAATAATTAGTTCAATGATTTTCTCTTGAAATGAAAAATTCATCATTTAACTATTTCAATCCATAATGAATTGAGTTTGTGTGTACAATGAAACCCCGATTCCTTTTAAATTTTTTTATTGATCAATGGAGTGTATTTTTTCTTTAGCAATCAAGATTCAAATATAATGTTTGGCTGTGATAAATTCTCAATGATTCAAATATAATGAGTGTATATTCTTATTAGATATGGAGAGGTCTAATGGTAAAAAAAAAAATAGAGCAAAAGAATTATATGAAATAACAAAATAACATTAAAATAATTAACTCAAACAATTTCACACCAATGCAAACCGTGTGTGGTAATCATTTTCACGATTACAAGATCAATAATATTTTTGCAATCACTACAAGATCAACAATTACTTATATGAACTAGAGAATATAATGTCATATCTCTAGTTATCAAATTCAATTTGTGATCTTACCTTGCATGAAATCTAAATTACTAGGTCATCAAATCAACTTATTGTAATTAGATTAGTCATCAATGAGTTTTTTTCCTCCTAAATTATAGAATAATTGTAAACATTTTATGGTTTCTCTTTCAACCTTTTTGGAACTAAATTATATACTGAATTTAATTCAATTCATAAGCATATTTGAATTTAATTAATAACCTATTATAATTTTTGTGTTTAGATCAAAATTCTAAATTACTAGGTCATCAAATCACTTATTATAATAAGGTTAGTCCATATTTTAGACCAATGAGTTGTTTTCCTCCTAAATTATAGAATGATAGTAAAAATTTTATAGTTTCTCTTGAAACCAAATCACATGTTGAATTGAATTTAATTCATAAGAATATTTGAATTTAATTGATAACTTATTATAATTTTTATGTTTAGAATAAAATATTAAATCATGTAATTAAATTCAATTATACTATTTGGAATACATGTGAAAATATATTGAATTAATAATCTTGATTATTTTGCTCTTAACTTAGAATCATTTTTGTTAGAGAAATTATTTTTTGATTACAATGACCTTTATATTTATTTAAAATGACATAAAATAAAAATTATAAAAAAGATATAAATAGATTTATTTCATTCTTTTAAACATTCAAGCATTTAAGCAAAATTTTCCAATGACCCAAATGCCATGTAATGTAGTTAACAACTAAAACTATCTTATTTTTCAAAACTTTCTATCATTTACTTGAATATCAAAAGAGCCAGAAGGAACACAACTAACCTTTTGGAAGTTTTTGAAAGTCTTTGTCAATACTCTTTCCCACTTCAAGCAATTTCTTGAGCTAAAAAACCAAACCTTTTGTTAAAGAAATCAGTGGTTAAAAAGGGTGAAGGAAGAGATATGAAATAGGTTTTTTAGAGGAAAGAAAGAGGTGTATTTTTAGAATATTATTCTTCATTTGGAATTATTGTAGCAAATTAGACTCTCTCTTGATTTGTTTTTGCACTTTTTTTTTATGATTTGAATTCTATTTGGGATTCAAATCAATACCTTCAAAAGAGTTTCTAACATAAGAATTGATTTAACCACATGAATTGAATTCAATTCACAAGGTTCCAAACAACTTATTTGTCTTACTCATTTCTCACTTTATTTTGGATGCATTTTTTCTCCTTTTGTACATGGACATCCATTTGTGACATTAAAGCCTTTTAATTTTCTTATTGAAGATATTATTTATATTTTAATTTTAGCTTCAGAATCTTTTATTGTTGTCAATAAATTCTTTTTAAAGCTATTAGATATAATACTTAAGGTTAAACTTGTGAGGAGGTGACAACTACTTCACAATCAAATAAGATATAGATTCTACAATAATTGGAATAAAAGATATCAAACAAAAAAGAAGGTTTCAAGCAAGAAAATCCTTACAAACCATGAAGGTTTGTAACAAGTGTGATATAATAATAGCTAAGAATAAAAAATAAAGCAAAGCTAAGGAAAAATGAAATTACAGTAATAAAGAAAGCTTGTAAATAAAGTAACAAAAGTAAATTATGAAGAAATATAAAGTTTAAAGCTAATAGAAGCAAGCTTGGAATGGAATTGTATTGAAAAATTGTGTGTATAAATATTGGCTAGAGAGTTAGAATGAGAGTAGATATCCTTATATACTAGTCTAAAACCTTAAAACTAGTCTCGTGCAAGGATTCAATTTCTATATTGAATTTGGTTGTCAAGTTTCAACAAGAAAATTTTAATTGAACAAATTCATGTAATCATAATATTATAAGAAATAAGAAAAAGAAACCAAATTAGGAATCAACTATTAACTAGGAAAAAAATACTAAATAGGATAAAAGTTAATGTTCAAATCAGAGAAGGAAACAAGAATCTCAAATAATAGGATTATTGAATCTTTTATATGGACTACACATGAAAAACTTAAGCTAAAAAATTCATGAATTCTTTTAGAATAATCTTGGTCATAAAATCTCCTATGTCCAAATTAATGAGATGTAAATTGGCTACAATTGATAGAAAAGCTTCTTTAAATATCAATGAGTCTAATTGTTAATCCTTTATTAAATAACTCTTGCATACATGTACATAACTTGAAATTTTTATTTTGGATGTAAAAAATATCCACATGTTGCTTTAGAATCTCCTAAGAAAAAATAAAGGGAAATTTATAATTTTATATAAAAGGAAAGAAAACTTTTAAACTAAGCCATCAATTTGACGGCGTGAATGATTAGTGTCTTGGATTATCAGGCCTTCTTGGCTATTTGATTTGAAAGAGGAAAGAAAAACTATTACTTTGTAAGCTATTTGAATTCAACTTTTTTTTTTCACAACAACTAGAAAAATCCTCTTTTATAATGAAAATTTGAGTGTGCCCTAAATGACTATCTATAAAACTTAATAGTTTGTTACTAGTAGCAAAATCAACTAGCATATCAGGCATGAGCATGAGATATCATGTTAGTGTATACTAAACTAATATGTAGGTGTTTGTCTAATAACATGTACACTGAACTAACTCGCATGAGGATTCTATATGGAGAGATAACCTATGTCTATGAAAAGGCTCATGTGATAGCTTTTTAAATGATCTTTAAACCTAAGATCACTAAGTAATCTTATATAAAGAATGTTATTCTTTGATCTTGTCCATATATTATCTTAATTAGGGGTAACAAATAAGAAGATATTAGGTATAATATGAGCTATATTAAGATATTTGAGTGATCAAGAAACGATTCATCACCCTAGATGAATAAGGAAAAATGTTCCACCTATGTTTGAATAATATTGATTGTGATATCCTTTCACAAGGAGGAATAAGATTTAAAAATAGTTTCAAACCTTATCAAAATAATCAATGTTTATGATATTTAGAACAAACATGATTTGACAAAACAAACACAATTCATACTCTAATGTCTAAATCATAACATTCTTGATTAATGAATAATAATTACACCAAGAAGCTGGTCATTAAAATTAATTCATACCACTTATGATTTTCTAATATTTTGAGTATCATGACATATTGTTAGACGGTGCACTTAATTTTCAAATATAAGTCAATCAATTATTGAATTAATAATAAATTATATTATTTAATTTACTTTACTTTATTTTATTTTATTTAGGATTATGATTTATATTTGAGCTAACATATTAAGAACTTAACGGGTAACAAACATTAAGAACTATTGATAAAAAATTAAATTGGGATGACTAATCAAGTAGGAATTAATTGTAAATAAATTTTAGAAATTGAGGATTAAAATGTAATTAATATTGGGAATTACAATTCTAGACCTAAAAAAATCAAGTAGGGACTTGATCGCATAAATTTTTAAAACTATCTTGAAATAATATATGTGATATATTTCATGAGGCAAAGTGATATTTTGCTATTGATAGAGTTATTTTGTTTTTTTTTTCTATAAATAGAATGTTATGCCTCCTATTTTTTTTATATATAAACTATACATACCCTACACATAAGATACACCTATACAGATAAGTATAATAGAGAAAAGAAAGAGTAGCACTCAAAGCATAATAATCTTTTTCTCCTAAAAAATGTTTTAAGAGATTTTTGAATGGTGGATTGAGTGGATTACTATTAGAGGTCGAATAATTGAACGACTTGTGGTTTACGATAACTCATATTTGAAGAGTTGATCTAACCTATGAAAGAATAATTGTTCTTCATGTAATCTTTGCATAAACTCTAAATCCTAGATTGTCTAATGGGACCCTCGGGACTTCAAAAAAAAATTATTTATTTTTTTCGCTATATTTATGTATTTTTGGAAACCCAATATTCATATTTTGGTGTGGTTATATTAATATTGGAAATTCAAAACAAACTCTAAGCTTGCCATTCTTTTTAATAAAAAGAAAAAATGTTAAAGAATAATTCTACATACCACGCTATTTGTATAAAACATGCTTTAAGAAGTTTATTGATTTCCTCTTTTACTTTACTAACCACATTAGAAGCCATCCTAGCATTGGTTGTTTGAATACTTTAAACTTGTGCTTAATAGAAGAAAAAAAAAGATGTTTGACAAATTCTTTCACAATACTAGACATTTCAATTTAGTCTTATACAAAGCAATGCATGTATTTGAATAAGAGATTAATAATATTTTTGTTATAATCACACTTAAGCAAATAACCTATGAATATTAGTTGTGGTTGATTGTTTATTCCCAAGTTGTGATATTGAAGGTAAAACATGAAATGATTGTGGTGTTAGGGGCATGTCTTTTTATATAGAAATTTTGCTCGGTAATTTTTTTTTCTAGAAATAGAAGTTCAAAGCCTTAGTTATGACCGATAGGTATTTTACAATCTTGAATTATCAATTAATTCTATTAAGAGTCATTGTGACCTAGTTTCTCTAAAGTTAGAGTTTCTAGTTTACTAAAGTGATACATTTTATTCATATAAAAATATATTTATTGTTAATAAAGACTTTTTTATTTTTAATATTCATTTATATTTAATTAATAAGTAAAGAGTAAAGATAAAGTCCTTGGTAAAAAATACTTTGTAAAATAAATTATAAAGTGATTATAATTATGAGATTTCTATTACATCAAATAATTGTTTCTAAATGTTCATAGTCGATTCTCTATTAAGACTAGATATTAATTAAAGTTGTTGAGATTGATACATATTATGTTCTTTTATTTATAAAAGGAAGTAGTTGTTATCATAAAATAAGGTATGAGAGATACTTAGAACTAATATGTAGCTGCTTGTTAATAACATGTATACTAAACTAACCCATATGAAGATTTCATATGGAGAGATCATTTGTGTATATGAAAAGGCTCACATGATAGTTGTGTAAATGATCCTTAAACTTGAGATCATTAAGTTATCTTATATACAGAATATTATGTTTTGATCCTCACTACATATTATCCTAATAAAAGGTAACAAATAGAAAGATATTGGATATAATATGAACTATATGAAGGTATTTAAGAGATCAAAAAAGGATTTGTTACCTTAGATAAATTAGAGAAAATGTTTCATCTAATTTCAAATAATATTGATCATAAAGTCTTTATATAAGGTATAATGAAATTTAAAAAGAGTTCCAAATCTTATTCATAGAATAAATGACTACGGTATTAACAATAAACTTGACTTGATAGAGTATACACATTCTATGATATAATATCTAAATCAAAATATTTTTTATGAAAGGATAATAATTACACCAAGAAATTGGTTATTGAAAGATTAAGTCAAACCACGTATGACTTGGGGGGATCGTGACACGTTACTAGACATTGTACTAAAAGGGTTTTAAGAGACTTCTCACTTGTGATTCAGATGGATTACTTTTAGAGGCTAGACACTTGGACGATTTATGGTTTGTGACAACTCAACCTTGAAAAAGTTGACCAAACCTTGAAACAAAGATCTAATTTTTAAGTAATCTTTGCATAAAACTTAAATGACCTTAAATTGTCTAATGAAATCCTTGAGACCCCAAAAAAAAATTTAAATTAATATTTCCACTACGTGTATTAGTTTTAGGAAACCCAACACTTAATAGTACTAGTATCTTCATCATATATCCATACATTAACCATAGAGAAAGTGACTAAAAAGGGTTTGTTATTTTCTTTAAGTACTTCATGCTACCATCTATATGCCAAAAAAACATTATTGGTTCAAGAAAAGAAGGCACAAACATATTAGAATAGATTCAATCTTGACCAAGAAAAATAAATCTCGATCCTAACAGCCCATTTAGATTTGTTGAAAATACAATAATGGTTGTATTTAGGAAAAGATCCTCATCGAATTGCATCTTTTTTTTCTCTCTCTAAACATCAACCTATCAGGCTTTAACGCCTTTTGGATTTGGTTTCTGAAAATCCCATAATTATTAGTAGAGTATTTCTATGAATTGTTTCATTTTCAATATATTTTCCCATTAAGCTGCTCTTGTATTGGGAGTAGATGATTATCAATTAACTTACTTTGCCTATCATGCATGATCTGGTTAAATATTTCATCTGCTTGTGCAATATCAAAAAAATATTGTGAGCCAAAGATTCATTTCTAGCTTTGGCCTTTATTCTCTTCAATGTTAGGTATTCAAATGGTTGCTCATCTTTAAGTTCTATTATGCAAATATCGTTATCATATTTTTTTTATCAGAATAATTCGACCCAACTTATACTATATGGTTGGAGAGACAATTGAAAGAAGTGTTGGCATTATATATTCCCTTGAGGGTTTTTTTTATTGCAAAAACATTAAAAGTTTAATCATACTAAGATGTTTTATTAGTAAAAGCATGCATATCTTCAAACTTTTGACCAATAAACTTTTTTGGATTAGCCAATTCATTTCTTAAGAACCATTTAGATATAATTTCTTTAATGTAGGAAGGTCGAGCATTTCATGATTCTGTTTCTAAATCTTTAGGAATATACGTAGATAGTCTCTCAAGATTGTTGGAAACAATTATCCAACTCAATAATAGTTACTTCTGACTATATGATAAAAATATTTATGAAATTTATTTTTCATCTTAGGACAAGAGTAGATGGAATTTGGTGATAGGGATCATTTTAGTCAATGATAACCTAAAAGTTTAAGATGGAGATAAGGTTCTTGAGCAACATCTTCATATTAATTTAGGAACTTAGATACATACTTTTTCATGCACTCACCATATTTTTCCTAATAATTATTTATAAGCACTAACCTTTACACCTCTTAGAATAGGGTAAACAACGTCCACCCAATCTGTGTATGATTTTTTGTGTCATTCATTTATTGTTCATAGTAATCCATATGAATGTTAAACCAACTTTACTTAATCAATCCTAATATTATCCTAAGGTTTGCATTATCCAATGCTTGGGCAAATAATTTGTGATTAATTGGTTAAGTTTAGAGATATAATTATGCATGTGTTAGTGGTGGTGGAGGCACCTATTGATACCATATCAATAACATATCTTAGTAAGGAGGTAGACGTAAAAGATGAGCATTTTGGAGAAAAAAAAGGTGCACGAGGTAAAATAGTGTTTGGAAATATGTCATGATCAACAAGCAAAGTAGGCTCGTGAGGACTAAGGTGAATGTAAAGATCTCAAACTGAAACAGACAAACTAAAAGAAAAAGGAATGATAGAATGAGATCTTTTATTATTTTCTGTATAAGTTTGGGTGTTAGTAACAACTTGACCCCCATAAACTGCATGAAAGAGTGGTCTTCCTATAATGTTATTGAGTGTGGTGCACTTTCCGTGTTGTTCAATTATTTTTGAGGTTTTTTTTTCTTGAAATACATGATTAAATCCCATCGAATGTGCCACTTTATAATGATATGTTACCAATATAAATTTCTCCCTTACTTTGAAGAGTTGGAAGAATTTTTTTAATGCTTGAAACTCAAGCTATAACAAGACAATAACTACCTCTAAATCAAACAAGTCACAAACTTTCTTAAGAACCTGGACATAACAAGTCCAGATAAGATAGGATTCATGAAGCCATCATGAATAAATTACAAAATCTAATAAAATTCCTAGGTCTTTTACTGTAACAATCCATAATACCTATATTTTCCTTTTTCATTTTTGTTCACAAACGTTTTTTCCATTGTAGGCTTTTATGACCAATTAAATAAACAATTTCTTATAATTTGTTAAATAAAAACAAAACTCAACAAAAGAGGACCAAAATGTAAAGCAAAAAGAAACCACATGGCTAATCTCAAATTCACTTGAAAAAGTTCTTTTTCATCCACCTAATTTCATTTTCCTTCCTGTACAGTCCCTTTAGTTTTCGTAATTTTAATTTTGGTCTAAATGTTGATTTTGTTTATTTTTCAGTCCTTGAGTTTAAGAAAGGAGACAACAACTCATTGGAAAATGAAAAAGGAGAGAAAAAGTCATCGGTTCAACACATTTCGATGAAAAAAAAGATGATCTTGATTTCACCGGGTTCTATTCGGTGATAGGAGTTCCATTAAGGTATGTTTAGACTTTTATCTTGCTTAAGAAAGTAGACTAGGGCTTAGGAAGTTTTTTGAATTTGAGTTGATTTTTAATTTTTTAACCAATCTTGTGCTAATTTAATACTACAAATGGTTTTCTTAAGGCTCCTTAGGTGTTTTTAACCGAAAAATAATTGAAAAATAGTTTTTTTTATCCAAGAAGTTAAAGACCAAACTTTTTGGCTAATGAAGCTGGCTGGAGATGAACTAGAGAAGATGCGTTGTCTACTATTTTTTTCCAAGTGGATGGCATGTCACTCAACCCTTCAAAAAAAAGTGAAGGCCAAACTTGTGGCTCTGACATCATAAGCAATGTGCATATGACTCTCTATTTGTTGGGGTGACCGCCAAGCTTTGACCCATATGTATTTTATATTTACATTTAAATACACTATAAAAAATAAACAATATATTTCAATTGTTATTCAATTTTTCCATAGTTCTCAAATAATATTATAGGTTTTAATGAAAATATTAATACTATTTTCAATTATTATGTACATAATATGAAACAAAAAATTGCCTGAATATTTAACTAAAATAAAATTTATGATTTTAAATTTTTTAAATATATTTTTGATATAATTTTATCACATTTACCACTATTTGTTTTTTTTTGTCTTCAATCACATATAAAATACTGAGATATTTTTTAATATGTTTTTATTTTTCTTTTAAGACCCTGATGGATTTTTGCTTAGAAAATAATCTTGGCAATTTTATAAAATGTTTTCATTAGAACAAAAACGATATATTAATAAGAAAATTGAATTTAGATTGGAGAAATACATTTTTTCTTCTCATTTCAAATGGTTGAAATTTTGTTTTAATAGAGTATAAGTTATTATTTCAGTTAAAAATATATATAGCTATCTAATTAAATGAGAAAAATTAAGCACTTCCAAACAATACAAGACCAAATATGTTAATCAATATATAATTATCAATTTATTTTATTAAATAAAAACATTGAAATTTTGTTTCATGCTTTAAAAATGAAAAATATTTTTCATGTAAAATGTTTTTTTCTCTCGTAAAATATTTTACATGTAAAATATTTTTTAATGATGGTGGAGGTGGTGAGATAGCGGTGGTGGTGAGGTGGTCCTGGTAATAATAATAAAAAAGATGGTCATGGTGGTGATGGAGGAGATGATAATGAAGTTGTTGTGGTGGTGATGAAAAAAGAGAAGACGGTGGTGAAATGATAGCGGTGGAGAATGAGGTGATAAGGTGATTGTGGTGATGAAAAAGAAAAAAAAAAGTGATGGTGAGATGATGATTATGGTTGAAATAGTTAGATGACATCGTAAATGAATTATTATTTGTAAAATATTTTATGGAATTTCATAAACTTAAAATATTTTTCAGTAAATAAATTAAATTTAAAGATTGACTGTAAAATATTTTTTATTGACTAGTTTTCCTATAAAATATTTTTTAAAAAAATCATTTTCTATATAATATTTTTTAAAAATAAATATGATAAAATCTGAAAATTATTTTTCTTAAAAATATTTTACTCAAAACCAACTTACGCTTAATGTAAAAAAAACAATTAGCCTCGCCTAATATTTCTTTTTTTATATTACAAATTAACTTTTGATCGACACTATGTATCACAAGTTAGGTAACTAGTAAACACTATCCACACAAAAGGTATACTTTAGGTTAGATTTAGTAAATGACAAGCCAATCAAATGAAAGCCCTCCCTCCAGATCCAATGTAACAAGTCAACCTCTCTCTTTGCATCTCTATCTCTCAAAACCTTCCGTCACAAACACACTTCATTTACACTCCTTGTCGTTTGTTCTTACGGTCACAGTCACAGCTGCAAATTTTTCTTATGACCGAAAAACACACAACGCACTCTCCCTAAATTACCGTATTACCCCTTCATCGTTTCCTTTTTAGACCTCTTTTGACCTTCACCCAGGCGGCCACACTCACTCACTCACTCACTCACTCACAATGGACAGCAATACCTCTCGCTCTGAGGTTTCCGACTGCGGCGATCCAACGAGGCCGGAGTCCGGCGGCGGCGGTGCTAGGTACAAGCTGATGTCGCCGGCCAAGCTTCCGATCTCGAGGTCGGCTTGCATCACGATCCCTCCTGGACTCAGTCCGACCTCGTTTCTTGAGTCTCCAGTTCTTCTCTCTAATGTTAAGGTTAGTCGTTTCTACTTCACTTAATTGTTGTTTGGATCGTAGTTCTTGGTTTTTCTGTTTGATTGCTGAGAAAATGATAGAAAGTAGAGGAAATAAGATCTGTTTGGGAGCTGAGATAAGTAGAGCGAAGTGGAGGAGTTAATAATTTTTCTTTAATGTAAGATTCAAAGTTGTTGTTGTTGTTGTTGTTGTTATTTATAAATGAAATAAAATTGTCATTTCTACTATTTAACAGCTATCAAAAGAACGGTGTTGTTTGTAGCTTCGTGTCGTTGAGTTCAAGAAGTGGAGAATTGACTTTAAAAGACAAGATGCTCTTACTTTCATTAAAAAACAAAAAACAGCTTGAAATTTGAAATGCCAGTTATTATATTTGTTTTGTTTCGTTTCTTGTTTAGATTTTTTATTCATGTAATTTGGGAGTGCTTATGTTGGAACCTGAAGTTAGATTCTGATGCTTGATGATATAATAACTCTGAATTTGGTACCATGTCTAGTGTGGAGGAGAATATGACTTTTTTAGTATTATCAGTATGAGCTTTCCCTTTTTATGTTCTGTTTTCTTTTCTTTTTGTAAATGCCTGTTTTGGATTTTCACATAATGAGTCTTTGTGGTGCTGTTTGTTTATTGTCTATGCTTTTATTGTGTTATTCCATTTGTTTGTGTGAAGAATATGGAATAGATGCGTTGATGACGAGATTGATATTAAAATGCGATATGACTACAAAGTGGAAGGAGAAGCTACAAGGGATATGTGAATCAAAGGAACGAGAATAAACTCGATTATCTGTAGAGAGAATATATTGGTTGCCCATCATGACCATCTATATAGCTGAAGCTTGAATGTGATAAGTATTATATTGGTGCTCAAGCATGAGAAATTGGGTTTGAGGCTTTGTTCAGTTGAGTGTTAATTTCTAGATTGAAAGTATTGGGCTATATGGAAATATTTTAAAATTGAAGTTACAATTTAGCTTCTCTTCACCTTTAGTAAGTTCAATTTTTTTCTCTCTCTTTTTATATTTGCTGAATTTCCTTATGCTTGTGTCACCTGGTGAGAATCAGTTAGCTCTCATCAAGTGTTTATATGCGCTGATCTTTGTATGTCTTGATGCCGATAAGAAAGTATATCTTAGAGCTTCATGGATTTGGCACCAGTTAAAAAGTATGGAGAGTGGAGACAGTAGCATAAAAAAAAACATAGTTATCAGTTGAGCTTTTGATGAGGGCCTTAGGATGTTCAGGGATTATGCAGCTTCCATGTATCTTGATTTTCTATTCTTTTTTATTTTTGTTTAGTTGATCTGCTTGTACTTCATTTTAGAAGTATCTGTAAGACTGATTCAATATCTTCTTGGCTTCATAGGCAGAGCCTTCCCCCACTACTGGTACGTTTACTAAGCCTCGAACAGCTCTTGGCTCTCTTAGCTCCACTCCATATTCTGCTACAACTGTTTCATCCACAGCGTGTGGAGAAAGAAAATCCGACTGCTTTGAGTTTAGACCATATGCTAGGTCAAACATGGTGAGTTCTTAATGAGATTTCAGATTGCCTTAAACTGCATGGTGACTTCTAAGTATTTGGAGCTCTTGTAATTTATTCTTCTATTTCCTTTTTTTGACTTAAATTGCATGATAGGCTACCAGTCTCGAATTATTTCAATAATTATATGGTACTTTCAGACCTCATTCATGTTTAAATAACAGCTTCTATAATTCCTTGCATTACTCAGCATCTTCTCCTACTTTCCTTTATCCTGTATGCTGCTAGTGACTAAATATATAGCTTCTCCAACTCAAAACTTGACCTATATTAACCACTTTGAGATTTCTCAACAATTGCCATATATTAACCGAAACATTCACTGCCAATGAGCCATTGGTTTTATTCATTCTCATTCAGAATAATAATTGCATAAAGGTGTAATTAAGAGTTGAATAACGAGGCATCTTTTTATACCTGATCATCCTTCTTTCCCCTTTTCAGAATTATTTATGTTGATAATCTCATTTCAATTCATGACATCTGCAAGTGGCCTTGCTGGTTTAGGGGGGAATTGTTTGCCTAACACGTCAATTATTTTTAGGTTTCTGCAGATATAAACCATCAGAGGAGCACACAATGTGCTCAAGTCCAAAGCCAGTGCCATTCACAATCATTTGCCTCACCACCTTTGGTAAAAGGTGAGATGGAAGTATCCACAAATGAGTTGAGTCTGTCAGCATCCCTTCACATGGTTACTTCAGTTGCTAGTGCACCTGCTGAAGTTGATTCAGATGAACTAAACCAAACGGGGCTCTCTAGCAGTGGGCTTCAGGCATCACAGTCTGATCATAGAGCAGGAACTGCGCCTTCAATGTCATCTGATGATGGATATAACTGGAGAAAATATGGACAGAAACATGTTAAGGGGAGTGAGTTCCCTCGAAGCTATTACAAATGTACACATCCTAACTGTGAAGTGAAAAAGTTATTTGAGCGCTCCCATGATGGACAAATAACAGAGATTATCTACAAGGGTACACATGATCATCCTAAACCACAACCCAGCCGCCGATATGCCTCTGGTTCTGTTTTGTCCATGCAGGAAGATAGATTTGACAAGTCTTCATCTCTGCCTAACCAAGATGGTATGGATGAAACTTCTTAGGGAATTCAGTTTGCTGTTTACTTCCCTAATGTATTAACTAATGTTCCTTCACTCCTTCCCCTTCCCGTCCTTTCACTTTCATTGCAGACAAGTCACCTGGTGCTTATGGACAGGTGCCTCATGCTATCGAGCCAAATGGTGCCCTTGAAGTGTCTACTGGAGCAAATGATGATACTGGAGAAGGTGCCGAAGACGATGATGATCCCTTCTCAAAAAGAAGGTAGCAGTTCAGAACACCCTTAAAGTTGTTTGTAATAGACACATACTAACCAAGTGATGGTCTAATTACATTGAGCAGGAGGTTGGATGCTGGAGGTTTTGATGTTACTCCAGTGGTCAAACCTATCCGGGAACCACGTGTTGTCGTGCAAACTCTGAGTGAGGTTGATATACTGGATGATGGGTACAGGTGGCGCAAATATGGCCAGAAAGTGGTGAGAGGAAATCCTAATCCAAGGTATGTTTTGTGTTGACGAGTCAAGTAGTTGCTGCTTTTTTACTGTTATGGTCCTTTATATCATGTATGACTCTTTTCTTGAGTAGTTTAGTGAATTTCTTGGATAGTCCTGTGCATTAGTACATTTTTAGCAGTCATATGATGTGCATATTGGATAAAATGACAGAATAAGCAGATACAATCTTTTGAATATGATCAATGCCCAATCTTTCTGGCTAGGTGTCTGACATGAAATTAACCATGATCCATAAACTACTTATTTGATCTCATTAAATTTAGCTTTTAATGTGAAACTAGTCTCACAATATGTGCTTTGCTGAAGGACACTGGGGTTGGGTTATATTCCGACAAAAGAAGAAAATTCTTATTCTTAAGTATTGCTATTGTAGCAAGATAAAGGTGTTGAAAATTTAACAAATGTTGGGTTTAGTGAAAATTCTGAATGCATGAAGTGAAGGAAATATCCATCCATTTTTAGAAAAAAAGATGCACAAAGATAAGGAGACAACCAAAATAATCTGGTTATCTCATTTGCTTGTGCAACTTTCTTGTATTCATAGGAAGAGCTTGAAGGATATCTAATTATTTGCTAATTTTGTTTTCAATATATAAATAAGCATGGAGGCATACTTCTTATTGAGGTATTGTTCTTGAAACTTCAATAAAAGGTTGGGGAAATGCAGATCTTCTTAAGCCTGTTAAATGTTTTAATTTTTCCTGAATTAGATGTTTTTGCAATTGCATCCTTGTCTAGAAATTGTGTACGTTCAGCCAAATGCAGAATAAGGTTGTGAAGATGTTTTAATAACCTGAATATATCTTAAAAGAAAAAGGAATTCCCCTTCTCGATAGAGCGGAAGTATAAGACATGATGTGGTGAAAATATGTGCTATGAAGCTAAAACCTACTGGCGAAATGCTTAATTGCTCTCTTAAAATCTGATTGGGCTGGAATCAAAGCTCTTATTAACTAAGACTTTTTAATGGCTGGTCCTTAAAAACAAGGATGGATCCACTCCCATTCTTGAAAAATTTGTCAGCATAAGGATTTAATACTGATTTTGCACTTCTTATTCCATGCCAGCATCCCCTTCTTTTGATCAAAATATTATCTGTCCTTGTTCCAAATGTGATGTAGAACCATCAACAAGAGAGACAATGTTGAAGAAAATTCAATTTTTTTTTTTCAATCAATAATACCTAAAATAAAAACCCTTAATGACTGCACAGGTTGTTTGTTTATGTTAATTAATATTCCCTGGATAAACTTGGAAGTTGATAGTGGAGACCTAGAGATTAATGTAATAATAACCAAAAATATCAGTAGTTTACCATGTCAATGTAGAACAATTGTAATGCTCAGAGTTGTGCTCACACAGAACCCTAGCTGGTTTTTTAAAATTTATTTATTTATTGCTTTGCACATATAACTACGCTTTATAACTTCTATGCATGAGCTTGCCCTGTCTTCTAGCTAAATTGTCAATATTTATTCTAAAAATATTTTCTACTCCTTCCCTATTTCACTGTTGTTTCTTATGAGATATTTATGCTTACTGATTCTTCAGGAGTTACTACAAATGCACAAATGCTGGATGCCCAGTTAGAAAGCACGTTGAGAGGGCATCACATGATCCAAAAGCAGTTATAACCACATATGAGGGGAAACACAATCATGATGTACCTACAGCTAGGACAAACAGTCATGACATGGCGGGACCATCAGCTGTGAATGGTCCCTCAAGGATTAGACCAGATGAAAATGAGACAATTAGCCTTGATCTTGGGGTCGGGATCAGTTCTACAACTGAAAACCAGTCCAGCGATCAGCAACAAGCTTTGCATGCTGAACTTATCAAACACGAAAACCAAGCAAGTGGTTCTAGTTTCAGAGTAGTTCATGCAACCCCACTTACGGCTTACTATGGTGTTTTAAATGGTGGCATGAATCAGTATGGATCTAGGCAAATTCCAGGTGAAAGCCGTAGCATTGAAATTCCACCTTATCCATATCCGCAGAACATGGGAAGATTATTAACGGGTCCATAAGTTTGTCCGAGTTTTAAATTTGTTTCCCGCATCCTTGCCTTACAGCTGGTAAATGGCAAAAGGTTAGAATCTGAATTTTAAGAATATGTATTGCTCTATATATATCTTTGCTTATGGTCTTAGAGCTCATCATCTTTGGTGTTCGTAACTTCCTCTTTGCAAGCTCTTCTTTCTCCAGCTTCCATTTCATCAACTTTGCTAACCACAAAGTTTTGTATAAGTGCGAAAGCAATACCACTGAATGCAGCAGCATTGTAAACACTGGCTTGTTAGGACTACATCGTGATTATCTACTTGTGCATGTATAATTCAAAATTCCTGCAATTCTAGTTTTTATTTTCGGGGCTTTTTTCCCAAGCCCGTGCAGGTTTTGTGATTTTGTGATTTTGAATCGTATTATCAATTGAATGAATGCCCGCCCAGAGACGATTCTCATTTATGAAGCCAATCTGATGAATGCATTGCTTTGGAATTTTTTCCAACCACAAACAACAATAATTCCTCTCTTCTTTTTCTCCGGGGACAGGACAAAATGACCTAGATCATTCTCTCACCGGAGTTTATCTAAGAGCGGCTTGTCTTTTGGTGCCTTGCCCCTGTAGCATAAAGCAATCTGGTAAGCAGACCTCTATGGAATAAACCTGTTGCAAACGCTACTGGAATGGTTCCACCTAATAGGTAATCCAGGGAAATTTGATAGTGCAGATGTTAATGCATGTTTAACAGAGTGTATTAGAGAGAATGTAATGTATGAAATATGTCTTCCTCCATGTATTATCTAGATATAATTATAAGGAATCTTATTAAATAAGTAAAATACATAATACATTTAAAATAAACTTATAACATAAAGTGTCAACCCAGTTCTAGGTCCCCTAAAATTCTTTTATGTAAAAAATATTTTCCTTTATTTTAAAATATTAAAAAAAACTCCCAAAACATAAAAAAAAAATATTTTTTCATATATATAATAACAAAGGCTGGAAATTCAATTACATCACTGGAGGGTTAGGGCCTAATTTAAGGAAACAATGAGGATTTGGCACCAAATTGATTAGGACAAACTTGCAAAATAATTAAGTTTAAGGATTTAGTTGAACTTTTAATGAGTTTAATTTAGATCAAATTACAAGAATTGGAAGTTTTGGGGATCATTTTTGAATTTTAATAAGTTAATTGGTCAATTCAAGGGCTTAATTGTAAGGAAAAGAAAGTTTGAAGACCAATTAGGGGTTTATATAAAGAAATTCAAAATAGAGAATCAAGATGCAAAAGACATGTATATTTAAGGACCAAAATTGACTAAATTAGGGGTCAAATTGAGACAAATTAAAAATTTAATGGTTAATTAAGGATCAAATTGCACAATTTAAAAACCAAGGACCTATTTATATAATTTGCGTGAATACAAGGATTACAATCAACATTGCCAAGGATGCGATTGCATGGATTAAAAAGTTTTCGGACTAACTAAGGATGCATATATCAAAATTTAAAATACAAAGACTAGAATGAAAATTCTCAAACCCCTAATTAAAGCCCTAATTTTTAGGATTTAGACGAAGCAACATGTCATTTGTGTTTTAATAAAGAGAAGGGATGGCATATTGTTTTTTTTTTTAGTCGAGAAGGCTAATCGCCAAACCACTTTCAAGTGAATGAATGCGGTGCGTCTTCAACTACCCTAGATGCTCTAGTTCACGCCAAACGACTGGGAAACACTTTCTCTACAAAGATCAGTCATCCGCATCAAATGCTTGTACACTATTTATCTCGAAGAACTCACCAATATCTTATCCCTAGTTAGCCTCCCTTACTTTGACAAATTTAAGTCGATTGAGAGCCAATCTTTCGATCAATGAATATGGAGTTATGAACCTCCAAATCAAGTGTGGTTTATTCCTAGTTATACATTGGCATCACCTCTTCATCTCTTAGGTCCTTTAATGGCATGTTTGCATCTCAAATTCCATGATTAATTCATCAAAGTACCACCCTATCCATTCAGCCTTGACTAAAAAAAGAAAGTCACTTGTAAAAGAATAGATTTTGAGGTTATTTTCACTTGATAAGGTTCATAATAAAAGGATAAAAGAAAACCAGATACTACAACTTTTAAGGAAGGTTATAGAAGAGAAAAAAGGGGGGGAATCTTCCATAACCATATATATTTGGAAAACCACTAAGGAAATGATGAATGGTTTTGTAACTTCCTGGTTTTGTTACAACCTATAAAAGAGATTATCTTTCTAAAGAGAGGAAATAGAGAGAGGAAGATCGAGAAAGAAATTCTAGGAAAAAAGAGAGAAAAATAGTACGCAAAAATGAGAAAAAAGAGAGAAAAGAAAAAAGGAAAACGAATAGAAGAATAAAGGGTTTAAAGTAAGCAGGAAATAAGAAGAAAAGGGGCACGACTATCCAGAAAAAAGGCAACATTGTGACTAAAAGTATACTACTTGCCCTAGGGTGTAGCTTAATGAGCATAACCCTTCTTAATACATTTTAAATTTGTACTTTAATGTTTATTGTTCATCTATTGAGATTAGTTGTTAGTTTAATGGACAATGTATATGTTTTTAATATGTCTAATCATGTCTTGAAGTAATATGCATGTTTTGGGATGTATATTTTGATGTGTAGGGTAGTCACAATATCTATTTTGATTTCATGTGTTGATGATAAGTGATTTACTAAAATTATGATCATATGTTGTTTTTGGTGAGATACTGGGTTTAATCCAGCTATGTTCATAATAATGTTGGTTGAAAACGAGTGTTAGAATCAATGTAATAGTGTTTAAAGTTGAAGAAACATATTTTTGAAGTTCTATGGTTAATTTGGTTTAATTGTTGCGTTGTAATTTTTTTTCTTGAGTTTTTGATGGTTCAAATAAGTTATTATAAGCATGTTTAAGCTAAAGTTGTCGGGTTTGAAGTTGTTTCTAGGTTTTTCTAGGTTTCTAGGTTAGTGTTCATAGGCTGCAATTTCAATCTCCTTGCAAACTGATGTTTTTGGCCTGTCTTTTGTGCTTTGATCGAAGTTTAAACCTACACATGGATGTTCTTTGTTTATAATTAGTCCTTTTGAGGCATGATTTGGATTAATCAATCCTTTAACCCTTATGAAGACTTGGTGACACAATCAAAAGATTGATGTCTCTCCCAAGTGCAGAAGTATCGAAGTAATAAATAATCCGGCAAGACCGGGGTCGAACCACAGGGAGGTTAACTATATAATAATAATAATAATAATAATAATAATAATAATAATAATAATAATGAGTTAAAGAGAATTTAGAGATGTAAGATTAATATGAAGATTAAACAATGATAAAAACAATTGTCAAGGTTAGAAGATCCATTAATGGTATTTCAAATAAGTATAATATAAACTTTTGTTATTACTCAACTAGAAACCACACACAAAAGGAGGTTCCAATCGGATGATTTGTCATTAATAGCTCATTATAAATTATTAACATGATCATATTAATTATCTTATTCAAGTAACATCAAACTTTTAAATATTGTCAGGAATTTATGATGCTAACTTATGTTAACAACAAATCAAGTTCGTTTCATAGCACATGTGTAGGTTATACCATACGGTTGGCTATGAAAGTGCCAAGCATTTGTTGTACCAAGTGTTATACAACACAAATCTAGATTAACCATTTAACAAGCAAAGTATTAAGAGTGAATAAGATAACAAATACAAAACATGTTAGTATCAAATATTAAAGTCCATGTTAAGTTTATATTATACTTATCCTAACACCATTAGTGAAACATTTTCACATTGACATAATAAACTTAGCTAAACATAATAAAGAAGAGAAACATAAATAAACAAGAGGAGAACATGATTATACAAGTATAGTAAAGAAAATGAAAGGCATAAACAAGAGATTAATGAAACTATAACATGAAATAAAACTAGAAAAATTATAACTACAAAGAAAAAAAGCAAGTAAGGAAATGATCTTGATTTGAAAACCAAGATGCCTAAATGCATGGCAAATACCTCTTTTTATAGGTCAAAATTCAGAACTATTGATTTGATGGCTAATTGTTGAGTGGGTGACCACCTCTTGACTTGGTAACAATCATTATCTTCTTGTCTGTATAAAACGTCATTGTTAACATCAAAATTTGAGTAGATAGTCTTCATAAAAGTTATGGAAAATTGTCTAAGCTTTCCAACAAAACAAGAATCGGTGCATTTAGATTTGTAGAACTCAACATATGGGCTGAACATTGAATAGTGTCTGGGCTGCAGGACAGATTCCGACTTCTCTGTTATTGCTATAATTTGAACTTGAAAACGGTCATTTTGAATCTTGGACTCCATGAAAGTTTTAGGTCTATGTCTTAGCTTTCCATACATATAAACCAGACCTAAATCCAAGTTCCACAGCTTCAGTTATGATCTAATAACCGAATGGTGTTCAAGTTTGGACTGAACCAACATCTCTTTTCTAAGCTTAACCTTCTCTTTGCCTTCTCAATTTCAGTAGTTAAACTCATTAATCAATCATTTGATTTATGTGATAGACCTGCATTTAAGATGAATATTTACCATAAATTAAAGGTATCTTTTATTATTAGACATGTTATTATAAAACATGCTCTAGTTAAGGAGATATTGATACTTCAAGTGCAAAATGATGATATAAAACCTTGATAAAAATGCACTTTTAAGTACCAATCACTTGGGTTTAGATTTAAACTACTTGACTTGATATGAGAGATATTTGATGTAGTATTTCCCATTTAATACGTCATTTTACTATAATTTGACATGTTCTCTCTTTCTATGCCTTTGATTTAATGCATTTTGTTCTTTATCTTCAATTTGTTTTTTGGGTTCTTAGCTATGTTCTTCATGTTCTTGAGATGTTCAGCCAAAAATCACCGTTTTGATCTTTAAAACTTTTGTTTTGATCTTGGGTTTTGTTTATGGGCTTGGGCTAGGCTGAGAAGCCTAGTCCATGTGATTGGACCGAGCCTTCGGGTTTTGGGCCAGGCTAGGAAGCTCAATCCACATGATTGGGCTAAGCCTTTTAAGGCTTAAGGTCATGTTTGGCAAAACAAAAATCTGTCAAAAGAAAATGTATGTAACAACCCGACTTTTTCATAGCAAAAAATCGGTGAAATTTTTTTATTTTGTTTAGAAGTTGTTAGGTTCTCATTGCTTTTCACAATATCATTCTGTGAATTTATAAATGCATTCCATTCATTAGCAATGCACAACCCATATAGGGTGATGTAAATCAACATTCCTTAAAAAGTGTCAATACACATTCTCACAATGGTATTTAGGGTTTATTGTAATAGAATTCATCTCTTAGTATAGTGCAATACTCATGTGATTTCACAATACATCATTCTCATAAAAGAGAATATCACATACATACATTCAACACATCATGTTTACAAGATCGTACTTTCACATCCGTATTCCATTATAATTTTCAATACAAGTCTCTTACAAAAGTATCGAATGATAAATAATCAACTGGTATGTTCGTTCTTATCAAATACATAACAACTAAAACATACTATTACGTAGCACCTTTCAAAATATATGAACCCGTGGAACGAGCTTTCCAATGCACCTTGATTGTGTGATGTCCCTGTTACAGAAATAACATGGATACAAGAATTGTAAATAATCTAACATGATAATAAACAACTAGAAGAATGTTATCGTTACTTTTCATTATCAATTGAAAATGAGTGCATTCTTTTATTTACTTCTTATATGCATTGTACAATCCTTATTATTTCGTTAAATGCATTATTCTCACTCATATGCCCCAACCTCTCCATATGAGTTGTGGGGCCGAAGTTTGATCATCGGTCGGGATTAATTACTTCACTTTAACTTGATCATCCACCTTGGATGTTTTTAGTCAGCTAATTGCAACATCTAAACTCGGTCATTCGTCTCGGATGCCATTAACCAAAACTAATCACAAAACCAAACCCGTCATCTCTCACGGATACCATTAACCAAAGCTAATCACCATAATCAACTCGGTCATCCATCTAGGATGCCATTAGCCAAAACTAATCGTTATATTCAAACCGGTCATCTCTCTATGATGCCATTTGCCGAGACTAATTATCAACGCAACCTGACCATCTATCTAGGATGCCATTAGCCGAAGCTAATCATCAAACACAACCCGATCATCCATCTCGGATGCCATTTGCCGAAGCTAATCATCAATCACAACCCGGTCATCCATTTCGGATGTCATTAGTCGAAACTAATCATAGAACACAACCTAATCATCCATTTCGAATGCCATTAGCCGAAGCTAATTAACAACACAATCAACATTTCATAATCGGTTTAACATTCATCAACAACTCAATCAACGTTCATAGTCGGTTTAACATTCGTCAACAACTCAATTTCATCAACAACTCAAACAAATTTTCATAGTCGGTTTAACATTCATCACAACGCAATAATATAGCATCCTTAAACAAGTTATTTCAGAACATTAACATTATACAAGAAAAAGGTGGAAACGACCTACCTATTCCTCCCATGGGGTGTCCTTGTCCAGTCGCAGGTCCGATCCCAATCGCACCACCTAACACATCAATGATCACAAATCATCACATTGCATTTGATACACATGTTCACATTTAAGTGTTCCGCACATTACACAATCATACAATGAAATTGTTACAAGTATTTACATCATTTCTAACATGGAAGACTGTCATAGAAAATCAGCAACGAAACCAAATTTGTTAGTGACACAGGATTCGACAACAAAAATTAATTCGTTGGTGACATAAACTTCGGTAGCGAAACTAATTTGCTGGTGACATAGGATTCGGCAGCGAAATCTGATTTGCTGGTCATAAAATTCGACAAAGGAAATCTGATTTGTTGGTAACATAGAATTCAACTGCGAAATTGAATTCGCTAGTGACATAACATTCGACAGCGAAAACTGATTCGTTGGTGACATACAATTCATCAACGAAAACTGGTTCGCTGGTGATACAAAATTTGGTAACAAAGACTGTTTCGCTGATGACACAGAAATCGGCAGCGAAAATTGATTCACTGGTGACACAGAATTCAAAGAGCGAAACCGATTTGCATGGGTGACACAGATTCAAATAGGAAATCTAATTTGCTAGTCACACAAGATTCGATAGTGAAATCTGATTTGTTGGTAACACATAATTCAACTATGAAATTGGATTTGTTGGTGACATAGCATTAGACAACGAAAACTGATTCGTTGGTGACATACAATTCGTCAGCGAAAATTGGTTCGCTAGTGATACAAAATTTGGCAGCAAAGACTTTCGCTGATGACACAGAAATCGACAACGAAAACTGATTCGCTGGTGACATACGATTCATAAGTGAAAACTGGTTCACTGGTGATACAGAATTTGGCAGTGAAGATTGTTTTTCTAGTGACATAAAATTCAGCAGCGAAATGTGATTCGCTAGTGACACAGAATTCGACAGCGAAAATTGATTCGCTGATGACATACAATTCATCGGTGAAAATTGGTTCGCTGGTGATACAGAATTCGGCAGCAAAGACTGTTTTGTTAGTGACATAGAAATCGGTAGCGAAATCTGATTCGCTAGTGACATACAATTCGTCAACGAAAACTAGTTCTCTGGTGATACAGAATTCGACAGTGAAAACTGGTTCGCTGATGATACAGAATTCGACAGCGAAGACTGTTTTGCTGGTGACACATAAATCAACATCGAAATCTGATTCGCTGGTGACACAGAATTCGGCAGCGAAATTGATTCGTTGGTGACATACAATTTGTCAGTGAAAACTGCTTTGCTGGTGATACAGAATTCAGCAGCAAAAACTGGTTCACTAGAACACAGAATCGTTAGCGAAACTATTTTGTTGGTGCCACAAACTCGTTAACGAAATTGACTCACTAGTGACACCGTATTCGGCAAAAATCGCCAGCGCATATAGACTACTACGACTCAAGAATTGTTCATGAAATCTGAGTCACTATCGACTCAGAAATCATCAGCAAGATATGGTTCATAGCTGACTCAGAAATTGTTGATGAAAACGAGTTCTTTGTCGACTCAAATCGTCAACGCAATATAGTTTCACAACCAACACTGAAATCATCAACGCATATGGTTCACAATTGACTCAAAAATCGTTGACGAAAACTTAGTCGTTGCCAACTCAAAAATCATCAATGCAACACAGTTTCACAACCGACGCTGAAGTCATCAGCGTATATGGCTCACAACTGACTCATAAATCATTGACAAAAACTGAGTCGTTGCTGATTCGAAAATCGTCAGCGGTGATGGAGTCGTTTCTGGTTCTACTTCTTTCTTTCGCCCAAGCGTAAGGTTTACGCTTGGCTTTCCTCCTACCATCGCTTCTCATCCTAGTTGGGCATAGGTCCTCGTCGAACCACACTTCGTTCATCATACATTATTAAGTAACCCAAAAACATTTACAATATTCATTTCCAAGGTTTTTCCCAATCATCACTTTTAATACCAACACCTAACATTATCACAACCATACATTCTTACATTCACATTTGTATCATGGCAAGGTATCAACATAACTAATAACAATCATACACACATAAGGGTTCTATTTCATTTTTATCACAAGTATAATCACAAAATTATGCCACAAACATATTCTCATTTACTTGAACCATTCTCATGTAAACTCAACAATCTTATAATAGAATTCAAGCATGGACATCAACATAAATTTCGGTTCCAAGACATAAAATGTTCCTAGGAATCCAATTTGAATCACACTTCATGCATTTCATCAATTCTTTACACATTACATGTAAGTTCATCAATCATTTGTGAAAAATCAAAGCATTAATCATCAATATGCATTCTGTTTTAGTTTGGATATGATCTTAGGAGTTTAACAAAGCCATTGTCTTGCATTTCACCATACAAACACATTTTATCCAGCCTTTCAACTATGGTCGACCCTCTCCCAAATTTGTTCAATCAAATTTGTTCATTTCTCTTGTTGTATGTTCTGGAATTAGGTCTTATATTCAACCTCATTTTCATCTCTCTTTCTAATCCAATTTTTTTCCCTTAACAGCTAGTGCAAAAATCTTAGGCCATTTACTTAGGGTTTCCTTCTTTCTTTTGGTCTCAAGGTCATAACAACAGGAGAAGAAAGGTTCTAGTTCATACCTTTTGATTTTAAATGGCTTTAGGAAATGATTTAATGGTTTTTTCCCCTCTTCTGCTGATTTTCTTCCTTTTTTTTCTGTTCAGTTTTCTTCCCCTTTTTTCTTCTGTTCAACCGCCTGTTACTCTCCCTCTCCCACCATCCTTTCAGTCATTATTCCTACCCTCTAGCTCTCTTTTTACTCATACATGCAACAAGGTGAACATGCAACTAGGGTTGTGTGGTTTTTTTCTCTAGACAGAGAAAGGGTCTGTTGTAGCTGTTAAAGTCGGTTTTAGGGGAGAGGTTTAGACTCCTTTTCCTTTTATGGCTCCAGTTATCTTTGTTTTTCTCTAATTTCCCTTCTTCTCCAATGTTTCAAAGAGGTGCATGCAGCTAGGTTCGCTAGTTTTGCCTTGGGAAGATAAGTTGTTGCAGCCGAGGCTAATTGCCAACTGTTTTTTGGAAGAGCAAAGGTCATTCTCTCTTCATTGTTGCATTTATACCCCCCTTAATGTGGAAGGGTGTTTGGAAGACCGTTTACCTTTGTTCTATCTCTATTTAGTTCATCCTAGGGCTAGTCAAATCCTTTATAGTTTCAATTTAGAGTAGGCCAGTTCTGCTTCCTCACACTTCCCCTTAGAGTAGGCCAGTCCTTACCCCTCAATTCCTCCTAACATGGGTTGGCCAAGACTATTTGTTTTTATGTTTTTACAAAATGCATGGATTTGTCAGCGCACATAACCGTTATTAACTTAAAAATCATCAACAAAAACTGAGTCGTTGCCAATTCAAAAATCAACAACAAAAACTGTGTCGCTGCCGATTCAAAAATTAGTAACAAAAACTGTGTAGCTGTCGATTCAAAAATCGACAGCGATAGTGGAGTCATTTCTGGCTTTATTTTTTTTGTTGGGTGTTTACATTCTCCACTCCTAATATAAATTTCATCCACAAAATTAAAGGGACTCGTATTGATAGTGCCTCCAGATTCTCAAAGCAAATACCATAGTAATCGATTTCAGGTTATGTATCGAGTAAGTCTTTATGTGAGTCTTTAACTGTCTTGACGCATAAGCGATCACTTTCCCATGTTACATCAATCACACCCAAGTCTTTTCTTCGAGGCATCATTAATAACTACGAAACCCTCAGTATTTGGAACATGCCAGTTTTAGTATAGCAATCTATCTAGCCTTGTACTTACTCAGCTAACCATGCCTAGGATTACAATGAAATCATGTAATTCTTAGGGCATCAAGTTTATTTCTATTTCATACCTTGTTTCTTGTTGGAGTTCCAATTATGAACCCTTTTTTCTATTATTTTCACCCCCTTCTCCATTCTTGGTGACAATTCTCCTAGAAATAAATGAGTGGGTAACACCCAGTTCAAACAAGACAAACACATTAAAGTTATTCATCGGTAGTGTACCTGCTACCGCATAGACTACAATCCTAACTTCTTCCAGTGTCAGGTGGAAGACGCTTCCTGAAGTCCAGTCATTTTGTGCCCCTAGCCTCTCTTGGCTGGAGTTTACTCCTGATTAGGAAGGCTTTATTGGCCTATTCACTATGACAGATTGTTGATAACTTTGAATTGGTTACGGCATACTTTGTGCTTGCCTAATGTTTCTTTTAGGACATTCCTTCTTATAATGGCCTCTTTCACCGCAATAATGACATCCTTGCCCCAAATACTGACAGCGTCTTCATCTATAACCCTGTCCTCTACATATAAAACATCACCTTGGTGAAATAAAACAGTCTCCCAAATGCCTTTGTTCGCACTTCATATAGTGAGGGTAATGCACATTCTTCCGGTCACTAGTCCCCTTTGAAGGGTTCGCTCTTGAGTGAGTCTGTCCACCCATCACTTTTCCACTTGACTATTGGTGAAATAGTACCATTATTGTTTCCTTATTCTTGGATGCCTTAAATATTCCACTTTTCTCTTCTTCGTAAGCAGTAGTCTACTGATAATATCATATTTATCCCTCTTTTTACATGTTCCCTGATGTCCCTATGGACACTCTCCAATACAGGTTTTCAAAGCTTGTGCTACCTCAATCAGTTATCTCACTGATTTAAATCGTAAGGCAATCAACCTTTGCCTCAATTCCTGTCGAAACCCATCTCTCAACTTATACAGTTCTTCCCTGCAAGGACTCAGATGCTCTTACTAGAGCGTGTGAAGTAGTATCATTCAATGGATCCTCATCCTGCCAATCTTGGGCATTTCAGCCTATACTCCTCCTTTCTATAGAGGGTAGCCTTAAGCCAATTATATGGCGTCATAACCTTATCTATAGCTACCACAACCTGTAATTAGGCTGTTTAGTCCACTATAGGCTACCTTCTAACATGCCAATCCCAATCCTTTTATGCCTTAAACACTTCGATCAATAACCAAGGAGAATAATTGATAAAGTTGAGTTGGCCTAACACCTAAGGAAAACGAGTTTAAACATTGGACGTATAACGAGGCCTACATATAATCATCAATACCCTAGATTGATTGATGTCGTATCCAATTCCTAAAAGAATTAAGATAATTTATTCTTAATAGTTTTCTAGGGAGGATAACTAGTCAACAAGGGAATAAATTGCTAGGTTTACTAATTAATGTAGTGATGGTGCTTCGAATCCCTTTGTAAAATTAATTTTATTGGGTTCATCACTAACTAAAATTGTATTTTGTGAATTCTCTACACTGTTACCTAACTCTATCAACGATTAGGAAAAGGTAAGAGCTTATTTGCATGAGCACTTTTATAAACCAAAACCATAAGTAAAACTAGTTCATTTTGCCAAAATAGTTCAAGACCAAAGAGATCTCATCGAAAGCTAATATACACACCTTTACATATGATGTTACTCGATATAAAAAGATATTAGCAAAACAAATAGAAAAAAGTTACTTAGATGAACATTTTAGTTGGCTATTTGAACAGGGTCATGATCGCCCATTCATTAGCTAATACTAATTTTTATGAGGACTTCAAATAAGTTCAACAATAGCTTATATTGGTCATGAAACTTAAAAAGGAAAAACTTCTTGAGATCCCTGCATTAAGAAATTCAAAAAAGGTTAATAAGCGTATTAGTAAAGAAGTGAAAACAACCAAAGTTACTAGTAAATATAAAGAGTACTCATTTGATATATATAAAAAAAGTAGATTGAATATTTGATCAATAGATTTAAAGAGGACAAAAAAAAAACCTCCTAGGCAATCACACAATCCTCATTACTAAGAAAATAAAGATGAAGAAATAGTAAGCATGACACGACTCATGGAGACATGATACTAATAATTATGTCATCTTTAGGAATTACATTTAGAAGGCATTAGAAGCTAGTTGAATTCCCTTATTATAGAAGAAAATAAAAGTTGATAACAACCCATTTCCTAAGATGAAAACTTTAGTGACTACTATTAAACCTTAAAGACTACCTAGGAAAGGAAAAATACAACAGACTAGATTTGATTAAATATGACAGAGGCTTAAATTTAACACTAATGTTGTTATATGTAAAAGGTATATCAATTATGGAAAATCTAAAGAATTGACATTAGAAAATCATGAGAAACCTCTCTAACAAATTATATAGGTGCCCTGTTTGTCATAGATTTCTATCTAAGGAGGAAGACTTATAGGGCAAGGCTAAATAAATTTGCACTCCATAAAAGTCCAAAAGCTTCATGTTTAAAATACCTGCTAACAATGAATGACATAAACATCTGCCATAACGAAAGTCATTAAAGCTTAGTGATAAGGATGATGAATTGGGTAGTGATCACTAATATCTCTTAGACCTGGAAAGAAGGTGGAAACAAGGTCAATTAAGCAAGACATATCTTACAAGGATTTAATTTTTTAACATACTAATGAGAAATGATGTTGCTAAAGCATACACCTCATCAAAGGAATAAGTTTTAGGATCAGAAAAAAAGTCCTTCGGTCAATAATCAACAAATACAAATGTATATTGGATTACTAACATGTGGAGTTGATGATCGATTGCACACATGATGATTGTGAAATAGGATTGAGCTTGAGCCTAATCCAACACAAGAATAGGTTGACATATTATGCAATGATTATTTTCAACCAAACACCATCATTGTTTAATTAAAAGGTCATTTTAGATCCTAAATAGTTCAAAAGGTATATTTTTAAAGATTTTTTTTATAAAAGCAGGCAAGTCTATTATAAATATGGTAAGATAATATGAATAAGGTGACCAACCATGAATTGAGAAAGCAAAGGTAATAGTTAACCATGAAATATAACCAACTATCAATTGCACAAAAAATAAGATAAAGTTTTCCAATAGAGAAGGCCAACAATTAAACAACTAAAGTGAAGAAAACCATCAACACATAAATGCCTTAAAGTTGTGCTATGTAAGTAACAATATCAAAAAGTAGCCTCAATCATTCAAAAAGAATAAAAGAGGACATTCCTGCTAAAAGAATAAAAAAAAGGTTTTCCTAAAGAAAAATGTCAAGTTATTGCAAGTGTGATTATAGTTAAACAAAGTAACAGACTTAAGAACCACAACATTGTCTCATTAATAAAATAAAATACTTTTTCAGAGCCTAAATTAGACTTAACTAACATCTTCATTAATAAAGATACCTAACTTTAGGTAGAAAATGAGCTTATGGATGATGGTGATGCCTTCTTAAATGAATAAATAATGGAAAAAAAGATTTTGTGTCCTCTTTGAAGAGAATGCATAATATAAAGAAATGGAAGTTAGTGAGCTTACAATTCTGATATAATAAATGAATGACCAAGATACAATGAAAGAGGCTAACTTGCTAGAAATCCATTATGAGGCAAAAAAAAGATCAATTATGATGATATTGTACTAACAATATCATTTTTTTCCCTACCATACTTGTTTAAGGCCAAACCTGGTCAATTTTATATTATATTGATATTGACAATAAAGACAGTGCAGATAAGAAGGCACAAATTATAGAAAACAACCGATCAGAACCTATGATTTATTAGGGACCAAATGTGGCATTTTATAAGCCAACAATGGCTATGAGTAGCCACATTAAACCCTTGTATATAACTACCAGTTTTAATGGTGTACCAATATAGAGGGCGTTAGTTGATAATGGTGTAGTACTGAACATAATGTTTTTAACATTGATAAAAAAAGATTAGTCATAACAAAGTTGATATGCAACCTTTTCAAGTAGCAATGTCAAATTTTATACAAAACATATTCAAGTTCTAGAAGTAGACTTAATAGTTAGATCTAGAACTGTTAACCTAATGGTATCCATTGCTCCTAGTTTTGATTAGTCAAACTATTAAGAAGTTATTAATCATTAATTACCTTAAGGTTATGTTGATTTAGATTTATTCCCATACTATTTATCTTGAGTATTGACATCTTAAAGTTACACTATAAACATGGAATTCTGCTGGTAGGATATAATGCTTCAAGATTATTCTTAACATGTTTGTATTATGACTCAAGTATTTTTAGGGATTAATTTAACTCTTTAGACCAACTTCCTATACTTAAATAGTATCCTAAAAGGTTTCCCTAAATTTCCCTAAAAAGAATGGCTATAAGTAGATGTGGCATTTCTTAAGCCAATAATGGCTATAAGTAAGCGCATTAAACTCTTGTATATAATAGTTAGTTTTAATGGTGCAACACTGGTATTGATCAAGAAGATTGGTTATGAAAAAGCTATTATGCTACCTTCTGAAAAAGTAAAGTATATTTTACATAAGTGTAAAAGTGTTATAAGTAGACTTAATAGTTGTATATTGAATTGTTGGCCCGAAGGTATACATTTCTCCTAGTTTTAATGAATCAAACTATTAAGTTACTAATCATTACCTTGTGGTTTTGTATATGTAGATTTGTTCTTGTGTACAATATCTCAAGGAGTATTGATGACATCTTGAAGTTGTGCTATAAACATGAAATTATATTGGTAGGATATAATGATTTTAGATTAGTCTTACAATGTTTGTATTATGACTCAAGTCTCTTTAGAGATTAATTAAACTTTTTAAACTAACTTTCTATACTCAAAATAATTTGTTTATATCTATAAATCCTAAGCCAATTGTAAACCAAACATCTTAAACTGAATGATAAAAACTAAAAACCACTAGTAAATCAGATTTCTCAAATAAGATACAAAAAGCCAAAGACAATGAGTAAACTAGACTTCATACTAGATATACTTATGACCATTGGTGTATTAAAACTAGATTATTGGCTTCTGAATAGGAATGCTGAAATGATTGAAAACCAAGATAGGTTGACCGGATTGAATGATATTCATAAGAAATACCTCGATATTAGCTTCTGAATGGGAATGCCAGAATGATTGGCAACCAAGATGGGTTGACCGAATTGATTAGTATCCAGACCATAATATGTAATTCAAATACTAATTATTAGTTAGTATTTTTGTGTAGATCTAGGTACATATGGACTATTATGTTGTAATATTAAGCTTATTGATTGTAATTTTAAATACTTGATTTTGTTATGTAATTAAACTAGCAATTATCACTACCTAGTTAAGGTGATGTAATATGTTTAGTGATATAATTTGTTTAACTTATATCTTTGTATTTATTCAAGTGTTAGATGATGTAGAATTATTGTATTGTTTTGATGTTTTAAATTATTATGATGGATATGAAACAAATAAATGTCATAGTGATATAAATTGATGGGAATGAAATATGGAATGATGAATATAATGAGATGAGATCCAAGATGATTGGATCGGAATTGAGGTGATAAGTTGTGGTGTTTATAGTTATAAAGTATTATTTTTTGTGTTATGAATTTGATATCAACACTTGGGATGTCCCAAACACAAAGGAAACTTTACCAAAATTTCAATGAGAATCTTAATGAGTTAGTAAAATGGATATTTTTAAATCAATCCGGTCAACCTATTGAATTTTCAATTAAATAAGTTGACCATTCCATCGATCAGTAAAAAAACAATTGACACTTTTTTTGGATTAAATATAATGAAATTTGTTCCTAAATGTTAAGGATATTACACAATCTTAATGAGTTAGTAAAATGGATATTTTTAAATCAATCCGGAATTGTTGTTGGAGACTTCTTAAAATGAGTTATTGAATCACCATTACTCCACTTATAATAAGATCAACCACATATATGAGCACAACTAGCTTATGAGTTAAACCAAATTAAATAAACAAGGAAAAATCTGTAGAGCTTCTTTTAAAACCAAGAACTTCAAGAGCAACACTTAATTTTGCATGTCAAGCCCCAAGGACTTTGCTTCAAGCCATAAATGGATTTATGAAGTTTGCAAATTAGTGTAGAATTGCCACTCTAAAAATGTCTGAGAGGAAGTTTCATGAATACTTCTTCTTCAAGATCTTCATGTGAGAATGTATTTCTTACATTCATTTGTTATAAAAACCATCTCTGGTTGATAGCAACGGATAAAAGGACTCTAACAGTAGTCATCTTGTCCATAGGAGCAAATGTTTCCTTGTAGTCAACACCAAATTTTTGAGTGAAACCTTGAGCCACAAGATGAGTTTTATGTCAATCAATTAACCCATCTGACTTGAATTTTGTCTTAAATATCCAACGACAACCTATAGCTTGTTTTCCAGCAAGTAGTGGTACTATACTCCACGTGTGGTTTTCAGCATGAGCTATCAGTTCTTCATTCATGGCATGCTGCCATACTTCCTGCAATTATGCTTATTGGAAGGTCTTTGGTTCATGAACATCTGATATAGAAGTAAGAAATGCACTATGTGCTGGAGAGAGTCGATGATAAGACAAGAACTTGGAAATAGGATACTTCACATTGTAGGTGACATAATCTTGCATTCGAGATGGTGGTTGACATGTTCGGAGTGAAATTCTTCTAATAGTTGGCAGAGCATCACGAGAGCAAGATAATTTATATATGTTGGTATTGTCAGGTTAGAGATTACTGGAATCAAAAACATAAACGACAACATCACTAGAATCATATGCAAGCTGAAGCTGAGGCTGAGGCTATCGGTTAGAGTTGCTAAAATCAAAACAAGGGATGATAGGTTGAAGCAGACTAGCATTACCAATACTAGGCAAAGGAAAAAAATCTGATAAAGTCTCCCCTTAAATTGCTGCAGAAAAATACAGTGTATCTTCAATTAATCGAACATAACTGGAAACATAGATTTTCTTCAACAAAAGATCATAGCACTTGTATCCCTTTTAAGTTGTGAGTAACCTAGAAAAATGCACTTGATGGCTCTAGAATCCAGCTTGTCACGATGTTTAGCTAGTAAGTGCATAAAACAATTGCAACAAAAAACTTTAAGATGAGAAATCTAGCACTTGACTGGGTAAGCGATTTACAAGATAAATAGTTGTAAGAGCTCCATATGACCAGAAACATTTTGGAACATTCATTTGAAGCATAATGGAACGAGTTTTTTCAAGCAGATCATGATTTTTACGTTCAGATATCCTGTTTTGTTGAGGTGTGCCAACACAACTAGTCTGATGAAAAATTCCATTAGAACATAAATATTTTATCATGTCTTTGGACATATATTCGGTGCCATTATCAGATCGAAGGATTTTAATGTGAGCTGAAAACTAATTAAAAGCTAACAAATAAAAGTTCTTAAAACAATCAAACACGTCACTCTTAGTTTTCAGCAGATACACCCAAGTAACCCTAGAGAAGTTATCGATAAAGGTAACAAAATATTTAAAACCATCAATATAAATATAGAAAAGTCCCTATACATCTAAGTGAACAAGTTCAAATGAATGAGTAGTTTCTGACAATGAAGAAGTAAATGAAAATCTTGTAGATTTGGAAAAGTGACAAATTTCATAATTGAGAGGTTCCTATATTTGAACTGAATTTATTTTACTAAGAACAGACTCTAAAGAGTGTGCTAGACAACGGTGCCATAAGAGGTGCTCATGTAATGGATTGGATGTTGCTTGAAGTCCTCTCGGAGACTTAATACTTATGAGAGACATAATAAAGACCATGTAAGAAATATCCTTCACCAATCATCTTCTTGGTTACAAAGTCCTGAAACATAACCTTGGAAGAGGTATAAATCACTTCACAGTTTAGAGTAAATGTAATCTTACTGACAGAGAACAACTGAAATGGAAAGGATGGTACAAATAGAACATCAGACACTATCTTATCAAAAAGTGGATTTATCTTTCCCTTCCCCTTAATATGAGCATCCTTCCCATCAGCTACGGATACAAATGTGGGGTTGATGAGTGATTCAAAATCATGAATGTTATTTAATTTGTTTGACATGTGGTCGGTGGCACCAGAATCAACTATCCAAAGATCATACAAATTTACAAGTTCTAATGCAGTCATGAATGCAATTAGAGTACCTTGGCTATTTTTCGGGTCTGCTTTTGCTAAAAAATCAACAAAATTACTAAGAAGGGTAGTTGGTTGCTTTTGGTCTTGACTGGTAGTTTCACCATGTAATTTTCCTTGGTCATGCTTGTCTTGTAGATAGTTTGCAAAATCAGATATCAATGTTACAGGGTTGGTAAAGAAGCTCTCGGTGGAATGATTAGCAAGGTATGACTTATGATTATGTACACCTCTTGGATGTCTTCTCTGATCCTTTGCAAATTTAGGTTTAATTTCAAGATGAAGAAGTGACACGACCAAAAGATTGATGTCTTCTCCCAAGTGCGGAGTGTCGAAGTAATAAATAACCCGGTAAGACCGGGTCGAACCACGGGAGGTTAATTGTATAAATTATAAATAACAACAAGAACAATAACAACAACAACAACAACAATAATAGTAATAATAGAGAGAGCTTTGAGATGTGATATTGATGTAAGGATTAAACAATGATAAGAACAATTGTCAAGGTTAGAGGATCCACTAATGGTATTTCAAACAAGTATAGTATAAACTCTTATTATTCAATTGGAAACCACACACAAAGGAGGTTCCAATCGATTATAAATTGTTAACATGATTACATTAGTTATCTTATTCGAATAATGCTAATACTTGTAAATGTTGTCGGGCATTCATGATTATAACTTATGTTAACAACAAATCAAGTTCCTTTCATAGCTCGGGTGTCGGTTATACCATACAAGGTATGGGCTATGAAAGTGCCAAGTATTTGTTGTACCAAGTGTTATACAACATAAATCTAGATTAACCATTTAACAAGCAAAGTATTAAAAGTGAACGAGATAACAAATATAAAGCATGTTAGTATCCAACATTAAGGTCCATGTTAAGTTTATATTATACTTATTCTTACACCATTAGTGTACCCTTTTCACCTTGACATAATTAACTTAGTTAAACATAATGAAAGAAAGAAACATAAATAAACAAGGAAAGGAAATGAAAAGCATAAGCAAGAAATTAATATAAGCAAAACTTAAGCATTACAAAATATAAAGAGAGAGCAAGAGCATGATCTTGATCTGAACACCAAGATGCCTAAATACATGGCAAATGCCTCCTTTTATAGGCCAAAATTCGGAACTATTGATTTGTTGACTAATTGATGAATGGGTGGCCACATCTTGACTTGATGACAATTCTTATCTTCTTGTCTCGCCAAAAACATCATTGATAACGTCATAATTTGAACAGACTTCAATCATGAAAGTTCTAGGCAATTGTCTCATCTTTCCAGGGTAAACATTTGAGATCATTTAGACTTCTAGAACTCGAGATATGGGCTGAACACTAAACAGTGTCCGGGCTGCAGGACAGATTCAGACTTCTTCGTTGTTGCTACAATTTGGACTTGAAAACGGCCTTCTTAAATCTTGGACTCCTCATGAAAGTTGTAGGCCTATGTCTCAGCTTTCCATCCATATAAGGTAGACCTAAATCCGAGATCTACAGCTCCAGATATGACCCAATTACCAAATAATGTTCCAGTTTGGACTGCACCAGCATCTCTTTTCTAAGTTTGACCATCTCTTTGTCCTTTCAATTTCAGTACTTCAACTCATCAATCAATTCCTTCATTTATGTGATAGGCCTGCATTTAAGATGAACATTTACCATAAATTAAAGGTATCTTATATAATTAGATATGTTATTATAAAACATGCTTTAGTTAAGGAGTTATTGATACTTCAAGTGCAAAATGACGATATAAAACCTTGATAAAAATGCACTTTTAAGTACTAATCACACCCCCCAACCAGCTTATTACTAGTTCCTAGTAATCAAAGCGTTAAAATAGAAAAACAATCTGCAAATTCCACAAAGCAAGGCATTCATCATTCAACTTCCATTAATCTATCTAGATAAACAAACTCTCATTAATTTTTATATATCTGCTCAATACTCTTAAACAAAATATTAATAAACCTTCCTTGTTATGTGCTCAATGTATGAAACATAGATGATGGGGCTTCTATTAGAAGAAAACAATATTTTGTTCTAATGTTTAAGGTTAACTTCCTTGGGTTGGGATTATTTTATTTTTATTTTTATTTTTTTTTATATATATATACATATAACTTAAAACACAATGCATCCTTAACCCATGTAACGAGCTTTCGGCTAATGACTCCCGGACCAGTTGATCTTAGGGCATTAGGTGTTGAGACACCCCTACGAGCTTAGTAACTCGGGTTGCGAGATACCGATACGTAGATAGTGCAATGTTTGATTCCCTTAAGCTTTTCTCCTTAACCCATGTAACAAGCTTTGGGCCAATAGCTCCCAAGTCAGTTGACTTTAGGGTATTAGGTGTTAAAACACCCCTTCGGCAATTGCTTAGGTTAGAGAGGCTACGAAACCAAACTTATCTACGTTTTTATTATCATCATTTTTTTTTTTTTTTTTTTTTGTTTTTTTGTTTTTTTGTTTTGTTTTTTTTTTGGAAATTATAGACTATCCCTATCCCTTAGTTGTTACCTTTAACAAAAGAACATAAATAATGTAATAATCCAATGTGCAACCCACAATCATATGTTAAAGTGTGTGTGTGAAAATGAAGGTTTAAGAATATTTGTTAAATGAGTATATGAGCGAGAACCAAGTGATAACAATGCGAGAGTTTGTAAACCCGAATATTTCAAGAAGTATTCTAATAGGCCTTGTTATGAATATTGCAAATAACCATTAGAAAATGTTTACTAAGATGCGTCTCAAGAGTCATTCCCCCTTACTCGCCATCCTAGTAATAACAGGTTTTGCCAAATGGTTTTTAAAACAAAAACAGTTAGTTGGTTAGGTTTTTTTTTAAAAAAATACTACTACCCTCTCCCCCCAACCAAAACGAGACATTGTCCTCAATGTCCTAAGGTAGAAAGATAGAGTATAGAAGACATTACCCGAAACAATGAACACCGACAAACCCGAAACACACTTAAACAAATATAAGAAATAACAGAACAAAATACTATGCTAGAAATAAAACCAAAAGACACAAGGATTCACAAACGAAGGCTCAAATCCAATCTAAGCTTTTTACGGCTTTCCTTAGCTGACCAATTTATGCAACTCATGGAAGGATCAATTACAAGGGTGAAAGATTGTAGTTTGTCGATCAATTGTTCAAAGAAGAGCGCAGAGATTATGATTTGTCGTGTCGAAGATGTTAGAAATTCCTGTTCCACGCCTTGATCAAGAAAAGACAACAAATAATCATAAAAACCATTAACATCGAGCAAACCTATAGGTTTATGGTGAATGTGAAGTTGGGCCCAAGAGGAAATATGAAAGATCTCTTCCAATATGCCCAGACCACCTGGTAAAGCAATGAAGGCATCAGCATGGTTAAACATTGTATTCATTCGATCAAACATTATGGAGACTTGTAGTTCCTCTCCAATTGTTCTTCTAATGATGTCCCCTTTTGTTAAAGCTTCGGGGACGACCCCCAAAACTTGACTACCTCCTAAAAATGCAGCTATTGCCACACCCCCCATTAACCCAAGGCTGCCTCCCCCATACACTAAATGAATCTTTCTCTCGCTAGGACCCGACCAAGATGATTTGCTTGCTTCTAAAAATGCTATTTCCTTCCTAGGACTGGATCCACCGAAAACACAAATATTTTTGATGTGATAACTTGAGGGACCTGCCATTTCTACACACTTCTATATCTATCTAATGTAAGGGATGAGTAGAAATAAGGGGAAGGAAGAGAAGATTTTATAGATGAGAAATTGAAGATTCAATCATACCACCTATATGTAGGCCAGCTGGAGTCTCACACACTCTTTCTCTCTCTCTCTTTATTTAATTATTTATTTTGAAAAAGCATGTGTATGTACAGGTAGTTGTGATTGTGGCTCACATCTTCCCTTGGTTTTACGTCCAAGAACGGCATAAACGCCCTCTATGGGTCGGGATAGGCTTCCCATCCAGTTTTCTTAAAAACCGGCAAACAGGGGTCTTTTACGGTCGGATTCCCAAGACTAAGTCGATCACGTTCTTTATGGAAATGGGGTCATAAGTCTTGAAATGCACAATGCACATCTCCACCAGGATATGTCTCTAAAGTCAATAGAAGATTATCTAAAGATTCCTTATGTTTTGAAATAAATCCCGACTTTTGACAATTTTCACAAGCTTTGCGGAAATACATGCGTGTCCTTGAACATGGTGGGCCAATAAAATCCATTTTGAAAGATTTTCGCAATGGTCTTTTTTGACGAGAAATGACTCCCACATGCTTCGAATGACAAAATTTAATGACATTACTTACCTCATTGTCGGGAATGCATCTTCGAAATATTTGATCGGACAATATTCGAATAAGTAAGGGTCATCCCAATAAAATTTCTTCACTTCGTTCAAAAACTTACCTTTGTCTTCGGTACTCCAATGAGTTGGCAAATCTCCCGTAGCAAGAAAATTGATATTTTTAGCAAACCAAGGCATTGAACAAAGAAAAAGTAAGGATTTCTCGGGAAAGTAATCATCGGTTGGTGTGATGTCGGATATCGAATCTGTTGTCACTCTTGACAAAAGATTCGCATCAATATTTTAAATGCCTTTTTCATCCGTGATTTCTTCCTGAGAATAAGTCATTTGCGAATCTTCAAATTCATCAATCTCAGTTTTACTCAAAGTAGATTCAATTTGATCATAAACTAATTCTTCAATAGAATCTACTTCTTGTAAATCATTATCATCTCCAGGTTGCTTGCAAATGTTGAAAATATTCATCTCCAATGTCATGTTCCCAAATGATAGCTTCATCAGTCCATTCCTACAATTAATCAATGCATTAGAAGTTGCAAGAAACGGACGTCCTAAAATAACAGGAAATGAATGACATGCTTCAACAGAGTTGTGTGTCCAAGACAATAAAATCCACAGGATAAATGAACTTATCAACTTGTACTAACACATTTTCAACTATTCCTCTAGGCACTTTTACGCATCTATCGGCAAGTAAAAGAGTTACGTAGTTGGTTTTAACTCACCTAGATTGAGACTTTGAAAAACTGAATATGGAAGTAAATTCACACTAGCTCCAAGATCAAGTAAGGCTCTTTCAATTTTATGTTCTCCAATAAAGCAAGAAATTGTAGGATAACCAGGGTCTTTATATTTCAATGCATTATTGTTCTGAAGAATGGCACTTACTTGTTCGGCTAAGAAGGCTTTCTTTTTCACATTCAGTTTTCTCTTCACAGTGCACAGATCTTTCAAAAATTTAGCATAAGAAGGAACTCCGTTTAATAGCATCCAAAGAAAGGTATATTGATCCTTACCGTTTGAAGGTTTCAAAGATTTCGTAGTTGTGATTGACTTTCCTTTGTTTGGCCATGGCATGAGGAAATGGAAGTGTTGCGGGGGAATCGGTCTTTTCTTTGTAATGATCAGATTCAACCCCTTCCTTACCCTCGAGAGATTGACTCATCATCATTCTCACAAGGTTCAAGACCGGGTTTTTCAATAACCTTACCACCGCGAAGAGTGATGACCGATTTCACGTGATCCATGTGTTGGCTTCCCGAACTACTTGCATTCGCATTGTATTGCCCCTTTGGATTTTGTTGTGGTTGAGATGGAAACTTACCTTTCTCTTGGAAACTGAGAGCAGATGTCAATTTTGCAAGAGTATCTTTAAAATCTATCATGCTTTGAGCAAGTTGAGTGTTAATTGCCTCTTGCTTTTCCATAAATGCATGCAATGTTTCCTCAAGATTTCTTCTAGGAGGTGGAGCATAAGGAGGTGCATATCCATGAGAATTTTGGAAATTATGTTGTGCTTGAAACGGTGGCTGTGAAGTTTGAGCATTATTGTTCTCACTCTTCCAACCGAAATTTCGATGATTTCTCCAACCAGGGTTATATGTTTGCGAATATGGGTTATGGTTGGGCCTTTGAAAACTGTTTAATGCATGGGCTTGTTCAAGGAGACATTCTTTAAAAGAAGGCAAGGTTGGACAGTCATTGGTTGAATGTTCGTTGGTTTCACGATTTGACATGCAATGTCTTGAACAGATTTTAATTGACCACTCTTTTTCAATTCTAGTGCCTCAACTTTTCTAGCTAAAGATGCAAACTTGGCTTGGAGGTCATGATCTTCCCTAAGGTTGTTCATACCTCCACTAGATGTATGAGGTTGGGTTTTACTTGGTGCCTCATAAGTTCCTGTAGTGTCCCAATTTTGCGCATTTTCAGCTAGCAAGTCTAGGTATTCCATCGCTTCATTAGGGTCTTTATCCTCAAAAGTTCCATTGCACATCAATCCAACCATTTGCCTATCTCTAGGAGTTAACCCTTCATAAAAATGTGAAACTAATCTCCATGTTTCAAAACCATGATGGGGGCAAGTATTAAGCAAGTCTCGATACCTATCCCAACATTGATAAAATGTTTCTCCTGGTTTTTAAGAGAAAGTAATGATTTGTCTTTTGAAAGAGTTCGTTCTATGAGACGGAAAAAACTTCTTTAAAAATTGTTGTTGCATATCATCCCAAGCACGAATGGATCCAGGTCTCAAATTTTGTAGCCATGTTTTAGCTTTATCTTTTAATGAAAAAGGAAAAAGCTTAAAACTAATGGTGTTCATGCTACAATTTGAGTCATTATACGTGTTGCAAACCTCCTCAAATTCCCTTAAATGCAAGTATGGATTTTCTAAATCTAAGCCATGAAACGAAGGTAAAAGTTGAATAATGCCTGTCTTAAAATTAAAATGAGATGCATCAGGTGGAAAAACTATGCATGAGGGTGCACTTGTTCTTGTGGGATTCATGTGGTCTCTAAGTGTTCTCACTCGGTTATTCTCATTATTCTCATTGTGAAGCGATTGGTTGTCTTCTTCGGCCATATTTTCTGAAAACGATGAGGATACCCTACAAAGTCTACCACTTAATGTACGTGACCACACTCTCATGCACGTGTAAGAAGAGAATAAAGGAAGAAGAAAACAAAAGAAAGAGAAACAAAACAAAAGAAACAAAGTTAAATACAAGAAAAGAGAAAAGAGAAAATAAAATGAATACTATAATTTGTACAAGAATTTACCTCCCCGGCAACGGCGCCAAAAACTTGACACGACCAAAAGATTGATGTCTTCTCCCAAGTGCAGGAGTGTCGAAGTAATAAATAACCCGGTAAGACCGGGAGTCGAACCACGGGGAGGTTAATTGTATAAATTATAAATAACAACAACGAACAATAACAACAACAACAACAATAATAATAATAATAGAGAGAGCTTTGAGATGTGATATTGATGTAAGGATTAAACAATGATAAGAACAATTGTCAAGGTTAGAGGATCCACTAATGGTATTTCAAACAAGTATAGTATAAACTCTTATTATTCAATTGGAAACCACACACAAAGGAGGTTCCAATCAGATTATAAATTGTTAACATGATTACATTAGTTATCTTATTCGAATAATGCTAATACTTGTAAATGTTGTCGGGCATTCATGATTATAACTTATGTTAACAACAAATCAAGTTCCTTTCATAGCTCGGTGTCGGTTATACCATACAGGTATGGGCTATGAAAGTGCCAAGTATTTGTTGTACCAAGTGTTATACAACATAAATCTAGATTAACCATTTAACAAGCAAAGTATTAAAAGTGAACGAGATAACAAATATAAAGCATGTTAGTATCCAACATTAAGGTCCATGTTAAGTTTATATTATACTTATTCTTACACCATTAGTGTACCCTTTTCACCTTGACATAATTAACTTAGTTAAACATAATGAAAGAAAGAAACATAAATAAACAAGGAAAGGAAATGAAAAGCATAAGCAAGAAATTAATATAAGCAAAACTTAAGCATTACAAAATATAAAGAGAGAGCAAGAGCATGATCTTGATCTGAACACCAAGATGCCTAAATACATGGCAAATGCCTCCTTTTATAGGCCAAAATTCGGAACTATTGATTTGTTGACTAATTGATGAATGGGTGGCCACATCTTGACTTGATGACAATTCTTATCTTCTTGTCTGCCAAAAACATCATTGATAACGTCATAATTTGAACAGACTTCAATCATGAAAGTTCTAGGCAATTGTCTCATCTTTCCAGGGTAAACATTTGAGATCATTTAGACTTCTAGAACTCGAGATATGGGCTGAACACTAAACAGTGTCTGGGCTGCAGGACAGATTCAGACTTCTTCGTTGTTGCTACAATTTGGACTTGAAAACGGCCTTCTTAAATCTTGGACTCCTCATGAAAGTTGTAGGCCTATGTCTCAGCTTTCCATCCATATAAGGTAGACCTAAATCCGAGATCTACAGCTCCAGATATGACCCAATTACCAAATAATGTTCCAGTTTGACTGCACACCAAGATCTCTTTTCTAAGTTTGACCATCTCTTTGTCCTTTCAATTTCGTACTTCAACTCATCAATCAATTCCTTCATTTATGTGATAGGCCTGCATTTAAGATGAACATTTACCATAAATTAAAGGTATCTTATATAATTAGATATGTTATTATAAAACATGCTTTAGTTAAGGAGTTATTGATACTTCAAGTGCAAAATGACGATATAAAACCTTGATAAAAATGCACTTTTAAGTACTAATCAAGAAGTCAGCAATGATCTGTATTATGACCAAGATTGTGGTAGTACTGGCACTTCAAATCAGTCTGTTTCCCTTTATAGGATTTGGTCTGAACTAACCACGGTAAGAAAGTCCAAGATTAATATCTTGTGACATCAATTTGGTTTGATAGGCACGAGCATCAGGAACTCCAAGATTAGCATCACAAGTCATTACTTTCTTGCGTATTTCTTCACGTTGAATGGTAGCGTAAACTTATTTCAAGGATGGCAATTCTAGATTCATTAGAATATGACTTTGCAGGTTTTCAAAATCTGGGCTGAGACCTGCCAACAGTTGAAAAATTCTATCCTCGGTTCTTTTTTGTAATATAGCAGCAACTATAGTATAAAGGCAATACATCTCCAATTCATTCCACAAGATTTTTAGGCTTTCCATCTTGATGAAGATTGGCAATCTCGCGATAAATCTGGAAAATCTTGATAGAATTATTTTGATTTCCATACATGTCATGAATGGCATCCCACAGGTCCAATAAAGATTTTGAAAAACTAAAAATTTCAGCAATGTTACGCTCGATTGAGTTAAGGATCCAAGACATAATCGGTTGGCGTTTGGAAAGCCATGCTTCATATTCTACATCATTAACTTCTGGGGGAATGGTAGAACCATTTATAAAACTTAACGTAAATCTTCCACTAAGGATAATAGTGACAACTCTTAATCAAGGAAGATAATTGAATTCATTCAATAACACGGAGCTCAATCTTTAAGAGGGGTTGGTATCATCAGAACAATTCGTTAGTAACGAGACCATTAAGCCAACATCTAAGGCATACTTTAAGTGGTCTTTCATAACAACACAACAGACTCTCAGAAGCAAAGTCACATACTAAGAATTCAGAGATTGGTGCTCTCATACCATAAAGAATTTTAAGAGATAACAATGTCTTCTTACACCCAAAACTTAGAAACTGTACACATATATATAGCAGAGAAATTATGCAGTAAGGAAAGTATATCTTGCCCATCATTTCTTCCATGATCGTTGCCATGACTATATACTAACAATAAAGACACAAACATATCCAAACTAGGGAACAAATAATTTATATTAGGCAACGACATAATGGTAGAAATCTTCAGAATATCTTCAATACCTTCAATAGACAGTATTAATGCGCTGTAGAAAGCATACAAAGCCGAGAGTTAAACCATTTGTCTTTGCTTTGGCGGAGCTGCATGCAGCTACGTTATAGCCCAAATCTCCACCGGAACCACCTCTCCAAGCCGACACTGTTCAATAAGATCCCTTTACAAGGAATTATGAGATATGGAGATCTGGAAAAAGTGACTGAAAAAAAAGAGCAAGCGGAGTGATGCAAGCTATGTGGATGTCCTAGAATGAGAATGCGAGGTGTGGCAGTAGGCTAACTGATGTTATTATCCACCCAGAAAAACTCGGCGATTACAGAAGAGCTGTATGTGTGATGAAAACATGGATAGCAGCAAGATCCTTCATAGAAGGAGATATGCATTTGGAGAAGTGATTAACAAAGAGATAACGCAAACAACATATTTTTGTGGTAGTGATAGCTCAATGATGGGGTTATCAGTCAGGATAAAAATAGTAAGAGAAGGAGCTACAATCCCGGTGAGGATAACCTGGGAAGCAAGTTCATTAATTCTTCAAAGGAAAAGTTCTTATGGAGAAGCAATTACCAGGATATACCACACATGAACACGGTTTGGTGGTAAGTTTTGACTCCTCTATGTGTTGTTATCATCTGTCTTTACTGCTACTCAGCAAGTTTCTTGTAAAAAAAAAACAAGAACATTTTGCAGTAAGTTAAGCAGTGCCTGTATAAATTTTAAAAGGATCAGGAAGATATACATCGTTACCCTTTCTCATGTTACCTGATACATAAAGTTATTTCCTTTTCGTCTCTCATTTCTATTTTCCTGTGAGGTGCATGAAACAAGCAGTGAAAACCATTTAATAGACATATTCTAAGGATGATAACACGGCCAAACAAATTGCATCAACTGGGGACTCCCACCTGCATTCGAATGATTATCTACTATCTATTCTTATTTATAAAGCTAAATGATATGGTGTTTTTATTTTCGTTAGACTACTATTTATTATTTTACATTTTACTATGGATTATATAGATTATAATAATAATTTTTTTTATAATTTTCAAACTTTTTTTTTGCACAATTAAACCCAAATTAAAGACCAGTTGCATGTTTTTTTAGAAGTGGGGATTGAATTGCAACACAGATGATTGAAGTGCAATACACGAGTAACATAGTTGGCGCGTTCAAATTTGTTGGTGAAGTACATTTTTGCCCCTCATATTTTTTTTGTTATGAAGTGACCGGTCCTTTGCGTTTTTCAAATATTTATTTTGATACTAAACTTCAAATTCATCATTTTTTAGTTCTTATTGTGTGAGAGGGGAGAGAAGGAATTGCTGAAATCTGGCCTAGAGAGAGAAGGGCATCATTTCAACGATTCTAACTACCAAAATGTTAGATTTTTATTTCAAATGGTTACATATGACAAAGGGAGTTGAAATTAGGTGTTTTGGTATGTTGAAAATACCTAGAAAAACATATCTGAGTTAGGAAAGAAATTGAGTTCCGGGTTGATTCATGGTTTTTGACCGGATTTTTACGCTTTTAGAGGTTAAGGATGGGTTGAACAAGGTTAAGGGTATTTTCTAGGTGTTTGGGGTTGAAAATTGCTTGAAAATCGGTTTTTAGATGACAAAAACCAGACACTCTAATTTTTCAGCCACCACAATTATTGAAATATTTAAAAAAAATTGAATTGAGGCGAATGACATATGGCATCCACCCCATTATATTAAAAAAAAAAAAAGATCTGCACAACTGAGCCCACACGCAGGCCCTTTAGTCATGGGTCAAGCGCTAGGCCTAGCCTCATTCTTTGCTTTTTTTTCTTTTTTTTATATGTTTTGTAAATTAATTTTAAAATTTGTATTTTATTTGTTTATGATTTTTTTTATTTGCTTATTTATCCTCTTTTAAATAGTGATTAGTTCTTAATTATGTTGTATTTGTTTAATTTTTTAAGACATTCACATTATTCATTTGTATTTTTTTTTTAATATTTATATATATTAAATTTATTTTTATGAATGGAAAATATTTATTTACTATAATATTTTTAATATGTGCAGCCTTACATAGTATATTTTTCTTTTTATTTTATCTAATAAGTCTTATGTGTTTATCGATCTCTATTTCAATTTGATTTTAATAAAAAAATTTATTAAACACAATCAGGTAAATTACTCATATTACAATATTAAATATCTTGATCTATATTTGTCTCTCAGTTTTTCTAATGTTTTTTCTTTAAGAAAAAAATTACGAACCCAAAATGGGTTTGTCGGAGTGTCTTTTCTCTTCTTCTTTTTCTACTAAACTTGACTTTTTTTTCATATAGTTTTTTCTCATATTCTAGAAAAAAAAAGTGTCATAGAAAAGCACTGACGAGTTTAACTTCTTCTTTTTTTCATTACTGTTTTTAGCATCTCAATATTAGTTTGGTATTTGATTTTGTGATTGTTTATTTTTGTTATCATGTAGTTAAATAAAAAATAATTTTTTAAAAAACAAATTATAATCCTACTAGAGTCAATAAACCATTCACGGGTTTGATGTGTTAGCTCGGTTTATCCGATTTATAGGTTTGACTAGTTCGCTCACTAACCGAATATGTTTTTTTTTGTTGGTCCTTTAATTTGTTTTAATAGTTTTTTCTCAATTTTATCATTTAATATTATATTAGTTAAGAAATAAATTATGAATATAATCAAAAAAATAGTTTAGAAAAAAAAACATTATTAAACAAAGTGAAATCCATGACATGAGTAGCTTGGAAACTAAAATCGAGCCAATTTTTCATTGTCTCGATAATTTTTTAAAAAAAATATATTATCTTGAAATTTTTTAAATTTTAAATTTTATTTTTATCAATTATTAAAATTAAATTTAAACCTTTAAAATCAATCAATAAATCAACTCACAAAAACTCAATTTTAAACCCATAAAATCAATCAAGGTAACTCGAAACTTACGTAAAAGAATTTTGATTGCAAGGTCTCCGAAAAATTAGAGAGACGTGCAGCGAAACACGTGCCAATTGATGACTAGTTAGTTATTAATTTAGGACAACGAGATGTTAGAGAGAACTATACCGAGAAGACAAAAAGAGTCATAATGAGGGTGACTGGTACCAACTTCCAAGCATAGGAATTAGGAAGATACTAGTACACCCGCGCGGGATGGAATTTTTTTATTTAGCAAGAAAAAAAAGTGTAGCCATTAATAACAAATTTCTTGCAGCAGAATAATTTTTGTATTGTGAGTCAAATTTATTTTCATCATAAGTTAAAACCATTATGGAGAGCAGGAAGAAAAAACAAAAAGAAAAACTAATGTTATAAAAAAATACGTAATAATATTTCACAAAAAAATTGAAATGATATTTAATTAAATAGAAAATTATTTAATTAAAAACTATATATATATATATATATGATTTCATTAAAAAACAATTGAAACTTCGATGGTATCCCAAAATATAAAATCAATTTATTTTTTGTCAATTTATTTGAATGGATCAAAATGTAAGATATAAGAAAAAATAGAAAAAAAATTAAAAATAAAATAAAAATGGCTAAGCATGCGTGTAGGCTTGTGTGTCTGAAACATTAAAAGAAAGTCATACCCACGACGATCATGACCTCTTAATTTTAAAATAAAAAATGAAGCTGAAAACACATAGTCTACACCCAATTTCGACAACCGGTTAATTATCAGAAAATCAAAGCAATGCTTAAAAATTCTGTTTTCAAATCATTTTTTATCAAAAATATCTAAAAAACACTAGAGAGATTTTGACAAACTTGTTTATGACTTTAAATAAATCTAAAATTAATTCAAAAATTCAAAATCAATCTGGAATCAAAAAACTTCTCGAGCTTAAATCTATCTTCTCGTGCGATGAAAATGCCAAAGAACACCTTCAATGAAATTCTATTTTCATCAAATAAAACTCATTACACATTAATTAACTAATTTCATGGTCAAAATTTGTGTCGACCAAAATATTACGACTAACTCTCTCTCTCTCTCTCCTTCTCAAATAGAAGACTAAAAATTAAGACAAGTAAAGTTTTGGACTAAATTGAATTTTCAAAAGCTGTGCGGTCAATCTGATTTCCTTTGAATAAATAACACGTTTTACATACAAACCAGTTGACACACACTTTTAATAATGGAGGGAGAAAATTACGTTGCTTCACTCTCTTTCCTTCTTTGTTAGCTGACTCTATACACACGACTGCTAATATTTCAAAACCAAGAAAAGAGGGTAAGGGAGACAGAGCAATGAAAAGGCTGCACTTGTGTGCTAGCTAGCTACTCAGGGGAACAATCACACGTGATAATGTATAGCTTCTGTATGGGGTCTTGTGATTTGACTGTTTCTTTATGGCTCCGATTATTTGTGTTTCTCTATACTTACAAGGTGCACCTTTACGTTCACATGCATGATCCTATTACCATCCTAGAAATCCTTCACAATGATTTGTCCCACAACATGGTGATTTTCCTTGCGTTCTGAACAGAGCTAAATATTATTAGATCCAGCAAGGAACATCTTACAGATGATCAAAAGGGTCCTAGAGGTGAACTCCAAAGAAATTCTGGAAAGGTTTGAGAGAAATAGAGGGAGACTAAAAAAACATGCGTATGAGCAACATAAGAGACATCCAAGAAGCATTGTAGATGGAAACGAGCTTTTGCTATTCTATGGCACAGCAATATCCTGTCGCACAACAATGCCTGTTGCAGCAAAAATTCCAAGGGATCCTGCTTGTAGGTTTCTGCAGAATAATTCAATCTAATTTTGGCACATAATACACCAAGAACTGAAGGATTTGATTGAGTACAAGCAGCAATGAACTTTGTGATAACATAATACCCTTTTCAAAGAAAATGGAAAGGGCTGTAAGCCTGTAACTGTGTGCAGGATAATTGCTGGGACAGTGATCGATAAGGTTGATGGGATACAAACAGTGTGATTCCAGTGGAAGTGAAGGGGATGCACTCCAACCCAGAATCTGTGATCTTAAGAAATCCATGTGCTGTACTTCCCTGCTTTGTCATAGTTTTCGTCTGTGATTTCAGAAATGCATTCTAGGTGTCATTTCTTGTACTTGAACCATACTTAGTTTGACTAAACATTGCCAACAACAAATGCATAACAGCATGATACTCAAGCACTAGAAAACTATCAATGCACAAGTTAAGCAGTAGCTGGCATAGGTTCATTAAAACTCAACTCTCTTGTATTGCAACCTTAGCTAATATGCAATGCAAAAATGAGATCAAAGCTAAGCAACAGAATATCTGGGAAAGATTGTAACAGGGCAAGTTTATTCCTGGTTAATCCGTGATATCACAACATTGCTTTGCTATTAAACTACAAACAACAACATGAAAGAGGGCCCTGTACCTCAAATTGCCATATGAAGAATAGACTTGTCAATCTGATATCCATGTATCATCTCCATGCACAAGAGGCAACCAAAGGTCGGTTCATCCAGCCAAGAAAGAGAGCTCCATCTCTCTCTTCAAGAGTATACTTTTCAGAATAGTTCTCCAGCAGAATCTTGATAGTAGAATTGACAAAAGAGCTTAGTGGATAAGGTGTAAATCCAGCCATCTCAAACCGAGATCTCCACTTGCCAAGAGGTTCGTGGCGTTCAACTCTCTCAGCACCCTCACATGCTACAATATTAACAACCTCCCGAGCAAGACAGTGCTGTTCAACACTGATTCGTTCCTTGTTTTCTCTTGGTAATGTAACATCAATTGATTCAAAGATAGCTAGATAATAGTTTAGTGTCTCAACAAAACGGGCAAAGAAAGGGACTGTATTAGTATTAGATTCTTGTTCAACAAGAGTTACCACCTTGGGAGACAAGGATTTAACCAACCTCAATAACCTGTCCCGATGATTTTGAGTGCCCACACTTTCATCTGGCAAGTGGTGGAGCGTTAGTGCAAAATTAACTGCCACAGCTTCCCCGGGTTGAATTCCAAGATTTTCAATTTGAATTTCAGAAGCAGAAACTCCAGCAGTATGGAACTCAAATGGTACCTTGTATGACTCAGCGAGCTTCGACAGTCTCTTCCCCACTATATCAAGTCCTCCTCCCCGGGCATAAGCTGATGTGGAATCATCAATTCCTGTAATCCGAATACGTGGGGGTCCTCCAGGCCGAGCTGCAAGAGCCTGGATTAAGGTGACCCACTGGCTGCCTTGCGCAATTTGAAAATCAATTATATGGACACTAATTTCATCCTTCATTGCATCAGCAATTGCTCCATTTGCTGACATATACCCAAACTTGAAGTATGGGCAGGCTTCATAGAGTAAAAGCATGTAGGAAAGCAGATCAGCACCAGCAGGCTCCTTACACCTCAGGGCATTGTAGATAGAACTTCCTGATGATGCCAACCTTGCAACAAGGCCTTCCAGCATGTAAGCTCCCAAACGTTGGATAGGCTCACCAGTAACTGACACCATCTGGCGTAACTCTGACATTAACCATTCAACCGTGAACATATCACCATTTGCAATGGCTAGAGCACAAGTGCAAAGTGCTTCTTTCAAGTCTCCTCTGGACATCATCTCAACCAAAAACTTCCATTTCTCTGCCTCAGATACAATCTGGTTGGGTCCAGGCATTGCAGTCATGCTGTACATGTCAAGATTATCTGAATCAGGCCCCAGCATAGCAGTTTCCAGTTCTCTTAACTTGTGGGTGACATAAGACTCACTTGTTGGTGAACCACAAGCATTCTCAGAGGAATCCTGCAGATCTGAAGGATATGACTGAGAATTTGGCTGTGAAACCACACTTTCATTTGGCGAGAAACTAGCTGTGGATGGAGAATTGTGAACTGGGTAAGCACTAGTTTCAGAGGATGATTCTAGGGTACAGTATTGATCAGAAGTCATAGCTGAAAGGTGCGTCCCTTGACTTCCTGCATCAATATTCTGGATGGGCGGCCAACAATAGGACTCCTGATATTGCATAGGTTGGTCACCATACCTACGAGACCCATCTGAAATTGTTTTCTTCTGGGATGTTTGCATTGTAGAATAGCCAATTTGTTGCCAACAAAGCTCTTCACAGCAATACCAGGAAACCTTTCTGATACAAATTTTCTCAAACCTAGACAAATCTCAAATCTTGTTTAGAGTGAATAGCATGATTCCATCATCATTTTTCAGCTAACAAATAGATTCTTGTAGGCACTGATATCTGATATCATACCAAGACACTGGCCTAATCTGAAAAGAGTTAAGAAAAAAGACTATTATAGCAAATGTGATTAAAAAAAAAAAAAAAAAGGGCAACGCATATCATAGTGCTCATAGTGGCGGATAAGAAGAAATAAAGTTTACACAAATAGTTGTACATGTGCAACAAATACTAGAAGCATACCATGAAGGAGTGGAGTTATTTAGTTGTGGACCAAAAACATGATTAGCTCCATAAGAAAGTCCTTGCAGGTTCAGTTTTTCACAGGGCAAAACGAATATATCCTCCACTATTCAACTACCACTTTATACTTGTTTGACTCAAATTGCTAGTTAACAGTCTTTTGATTGTAGCGATTAGCTTTTCTTAAGAAGGGAAGGAAGTTGATGCTAAGAAATAAATCTTGGCCATGATAGTCTTCCTGAACCTGCTCCCAGGAAAGGAAACGCAGGTGGAGATGGTAAAGCAACATCCTAGTTCTTCTCCATCTTCCTCTAAGAACATCAAAGTAGACTCATCTCATAAGAGCATAGATGACATATATCTATCAAGTAGTCCAACCGACCGTATTTGAAGAGAATTTGAGGGCAGTAGAAGGAATAAATAGCTGAATTTGACTTTCCAAAAGTTTCTGAGAGATGGTGGAAACCATCAATCATTTCAGCAATCTGGAAGTATTTCTGAAGGTTGTACCACAAATAGTTGCATGTGAAACAGATTCCAAAGAAAAATTTACATAAAGAAGTTAAAACCTGTTTATACCAAAACAGGATCGGAAAGCTATCTTAGCAAGAAAGATAGCATAACTGAGTGCAATAGATAATTTCTAACACATATTCTTGGGATATGCATAGTCCTATTAACAAAAATCCAAACACCAAACTATTCGAGCAGTTTTTAGACCAAAATCCTAGCAGATCAAGCAATTAAACAAAAAAAAAAGAGTTTTAAAATAATACGTACAGTATTGCTAGCAAAGCAAGAATATAAGCATTTCAGATTTGCAGGGGTGAAGAACCAAAACGAATTTAAGAATAATACTTTCAAAACCACCTTCATATTCCCAATTCTTATGAAAGTGGAACACAGAAGTACAGATCGCCAAGAATATACTAACTGTAATCCATTTAAGCACAAAATCGTGACTGGGGCTGGTAAACTCTAGCAGCTTTGACCACCAATGGTGCATTTATTTGACTTTCAAGAAATTAAATTAAAATACTTTACTCTAGCATCAATAACAAATTCCCCACTTTGCAAGTTAGTAGGAAATTCCCACAACAAAGATTCGAACTCATGTAATAAATATTGCTTTGTAGGAGACAGGAAGAATATTAAACGACAGCAGAAAAGGGTAACACAAATCAAAGCAAAGCAAAACGAAAAAAGAAAATCCATCTTTTAAACCACTTTCAAAAACAAAAACTTTTAACTGCAATTTCAGCTCAGCATAAATTAAAAAAAAAAAAAAAAAAAAAAAGAAGAAGAAGAAGAAGAAGAAGCAGCAAGATTGAGATATCATATAATAGGGGGGCTTAAGAGGTATCAGAATTCTGATGGGTTTTCATTGCTGGCATACATACCTTCTTAGATTTGCACTTTCTTTTCACAGTCTTGACTTCCTCTTCTGCTTCCCTCTCTCCCTCTCTGAGCCACCAACAAAAGCCCTATGTATAAACACAAGTTATGGCCAGTGTCGGTTTCCTTCCCACAGAATCAGACAGGCGCAGAATTTATAACAGCATATAACCTTTTAATCTCTCAGAATTACACTTCTGCCACTGGATTGGTGATTTTTTCCTCTGTATTATCAAAACTATTGTTTTTTCCCCTTCTTTTTTATTGGATTCTAAATCCAATCTGGCCAGTAGATAGTCAAAGATCGAAGCAATGGTCAGAAACCAGGGAGGTAGGTATATAAAGGTCTCGGAGAATTCCAAATAAGAGGTATGTTTTTAAAATTATTTTTAAAAAATTAATTTTAACTGATGTTGAAACTAGTTTGAAGATCCGTGAAATTAAAAATAAATTAATAAGTTTCCTGCGTTTTATTATCAGTTTGTATGCTTTATTAATAAATAAATTACGATAGAAACTGCATTTATTTTCGCTTTTGTCTTTCTATTCCCAATGCTATGTAGAAAAGAAAGACGGTCCCCACGTGTGAATGGACCCACACGGTTACACTGCTGTTATAACGCCCCAACTTTACTTTTTGATTACCACATGATAAAAGTACACTTTTCTTCCTCCTTTTCCTTTCTCTTTCTATTCCATGCATCATCGAATAAAAAATAAAAAATAAAAAAAAATAAAAAAAGATTAATGGCCCTTGTTACGCCATAAATTTACAATCATCATGACAAATGATTTTGAAAAATAGGAAGCAGCCTTTTGAATGCAATTTCACTGACACGAGGTTTGGTTTTAAGTTTTAATCTGTTTTTTTATTAAAAAAAATAAATTATTTTATTAATATTTTGTATCGTATTTACTTATATCAAAAATATATATTTTTTAATAAAAAAATATTTTAAAAAACAATCATTATTAATTTAAAGAACTATTTATATTTTTTTATTATGAAAGCATGCTATGTCCCACTTTAAAAAATATGCAAGATAATCAACCTTTTCATAAAAAATTCATGTTATTTCCAAAATTGAAAAGACATTAAGGAATAAGGAAAATTGATGGCAACTCAAATACCCATGAAAAGGGAAGATGATTAATGGCTTATGAAAATGAAGCTTTGGCTAAATGAAAAAAAAAAAAAAAAAAACAGTAATCCTTAATAATTTTATTCATTGTTTTTTTTTTTTGTACGAATATCTATCATGTAATTAATTTAAAAATAATTTTTAAAAAGAAAAATTATTAAATATAGTTTACCCGGTTTAACCAGGTTACACAAGAAGTCACCATATAAAAATCTTTTTCTATAATAAATGTTAAATCGCAATTTTTAAAAAACAATTTTTTTTTTAAGAAAATCAAATTAAAATTTTACTGGGTTAATTAATTTGATTGATTTGCATGTATACCTGCAAGTAGGTTGGATCATACTTGGTCAGCTTCATATGACTCGTTAGGCTAGATGGTTTAATAAAACTATCAAAAAATTCTTCAGGGCAACGTGAGGAAACTTGCTAGTTCTTACTCCATTAGATTGAGAATTCAAGAAATCTAGATAGACAATTTGCTTTATTTATTTATTTATTTATTTATTTTCTTTTCCCGCTATGCTTTTTATACTTTGTTGTTATTTTTCTCGTATCACTAGATTTATGGTTCTGCTTGTCGGGGGGGAAAAAAGATATTAGAATAAGCATTACATCATGCAGATGCAATATTTGGTTTTGACTTTTCGCATGTGGGAATTTATTTGATCAACGAAGTCGTATATTAGTCAACAAATAGAAAACAATGTTACGTGAATTGCTGAATTTCCTCGTCTCTACTATGCATATGTGGCCATGGATGTCAACAAAAACAAGAGGCAGTAAAGCGGCAAATATTATCACGAATCAAAGACTTTTAGGTTACAGATAAAACCCCACCCCAATACTGATTAATTAGCAAGTATTTTACAAAGTCAAGATTGACGTTTTTTTTTTTTTTTAATAACCATCTAGATGGTGGTCCAATAATAAGAGTTTGGAACTAATAGGTTTGCTCCATTTATGGTCTCAGGTTCAAACCATGTAGTTGCTTATATGATGGCTACTGGAGGCTTACATGGTCGTTAACTTCAGGGCCCGTGGGATTAGTTGAGGTGTACGCAAGCTGGTCCGGATCACCCCGTTAAACTAAAAAAAAAAAGATTGACGTGTTTTTTAAGCAAATTTTCTGAGACATTTTATGATACACAGCACAAGCCAAACCTTTCTGCAATGTCCAGACAAATTCACGGGAGACATCCTCTCATGGTCATATATATATTGTCTTTACGAACTTAATTTGTCAAGAGAAAAATTTGCCATAGATTTTCAAGATAATGATGCGGACGAAGAAAATCTGATAAGAATTCTACGTGAACAACAAGCGATGATGATGAGGGGATTTGCATAAGAAGTGACGTGATAACATAAGTTAAGAAAGTCACTTGAGTCGTGCTTGAAATTAGAGGAGATTATTTTCAGGTGGGTTTAGTTTTTTAACTGAAATCGATTCAAACAGATCGTGTTGAAATATATTAAAATAATATTTTTTTATTTTTAAAAAATTATTTTTAAGATCAGCACATCAAAACGATCCAAAATATACCAAAAAAATTTAATTTTTAGCCAAAAATTTTTTTAAAAAAAACACGGATTGGCCCGCATTTCCAAACGAGCAATAAAAATCTCATTGCTCTATTTTAAAATGATATACAACATTAAAACTATAATGGAAAACAAAACAACTATTATATCTTATTTTTAACCCTTTTTTATTGTAATAGAATTTTAAAATGAGCTCTAAGAAAATCAAGGTATAAAATTAAGAAAGAAAATAATAAAAGAAAACAAAAAATAAAATAAAAAAGAGAAGAAATAAATACATGCGCATGGGTTACCCAATCCTCAATTTATTTTTTATTACCCAAGCTTTCTCATATAGCATAATCTTGTTTACGGGTTAATTCAATCACTTAAACTAAATACAAAAACTACTATAACTATTATAAATCATGCTTTTACCTATTATAAATAGAGTTATTTAGCTTGTATTTAGGTTTTTTTATGGACTTTGATTTCAACAATTATTATTATGTGTGTGAGGTTTTGCTCATACCTTTTGGTTCTTCATTGAACTACTATAACTTACCAAAGAATTAATCATGCTTCATGGCGTCTTCATACTTCTCATTTACGTCTCTTTATAGGTGTTGGGTGAGAGTTCAATTATTTAGTCTTTGTATCTCGATACAAATTATCATTGTGTCAAGCTTAATTTCAAACTTGATCTTAGCTTTTTTTAGGAAAAGTTGATTTGACTATGAATTTCTATATATTTATATCCACGAGGTTCCCATCAATTAGTATCAAAGCACAACTCTAAATTAGATTATATCATTTTTATCTTCAATTATTTATAAAATCCATTGTTGTTAAGTTCTTCTAGGAAAATAAGAGAATCAAGATTGTCAGTGTTAAAATATGTTTCCTTATACATAAGTAAAATCATATGTATGTCAAAAAAATAAGCACTCTTGATCTCGCTTTTTTTTGTATAGAAACTCAAATGTTTACTTATATTTTTTACATTCTTTTCTTTTCTCATTCTTATTTTCTTCTCTCCACTCTTGACTTTGATTGACTTTTTTTTCTCCCTTAACCGAATCTCTGAGTCTTTTCTCTCATTTCTTTTTTTTTTTAAGGCTAACTTTATTTTCACTCTTTAAACTTGCAACCTCATATAGTTTATTTGTCTCCCCGGTTTTGCTTTCTCTTTTCAGCTTTAATTGGTCTTCTTTAAGCATTTGAAGTTTTTTTTTTTTGACAACCTTTACCTCAAATAACACTATATGAAAATAGTAGTTGATAATAATTTCAAATATACACGCCTTACTAACTACTTTTGTATATATTTTTGCATTGTAACCACGGCCTCACATTGTTGTATTAGCATTTCAACTTCACTTTTTTTTTTCAAATTCAATTGGTCTTCATAAAGCTATCTAAGCGACAATGATACAAGTGCATACGTTTTTCCTTCATTCTCAAGAAAATATCTATTTTTAAATTCATCATGCTTGGTTTTCCTATCAAATTATCAAGGTCTCCCCAACAAGATGTGACTTGCATGCATTAGAACCACATCACACAAAACCTCATCAACATACTTCCCAGTAAAAAAGAGAACCAATACTTGTTTAGTCATTTTCACCTCACTATAATCATTTAATAATTGCAACATATAAGGTATATTATGCTTAATCATATACAAGTTTAGTTTAGTAACAAAGGTAGTACTAGATATATTAGCACAACTTTCATGATCTATAATCGAACTAAACATCTTATTTGTACATGGCAACGTGTATGAGAGATGTTCTCTTTCTGGCCAAAAGTTCTACCCTGGCCAAGACTAACATTCTTTTGGATTTGATTCTACCCAAATTGATCTCTATTTCGCATGGATGCAAAGTCATACTCATCATTATCTATATTTATGTTTTCATCCATAAAATCAACAATGTTAGTTTTAACATTCCATATAGTGTTTCCTCTTCAATCATCCCCTATCCTCAATCTATATGTCCTACTATTTCATTGTCTAATCAAAGTCTTCTTATCTTTCAGATCTTTTATCACCTTATTTAGAAGTTCAAGTTGTTAGGTGAGAACTTGCATCTGAAAGATATTATTTGATTCGGTGTTACAGATTCATGATTTTAAGACATTCTTTAAATCTACAAAAATTTATTACTAGCAAGAAAAATATATCCATAAAACTCTTGTGTTTCACACTATTCAAGACTTTTCACTTAATTGTTTTCACTACGCCTTTTACCTTTCAACTCATCTTTTTACGATTCTTTCAAAACTAAAAATCAACGAACCAAAGTCACTAGCTATCATAACACAATATATATATATATAAAGTGACTCAAGAATTAATAAGTTACTGAAAATAAGCAAATAAAATTACGATTATGATTTCACGAGTAACAAAGCAATTTCGTATTAAATATGGACAATACGAAGACTCGAAATAAAACAGAAGAAAAAATTAATGAAAGCACTTATTTGACTCCTAAATAACCCAAATATAATAGAAATAAACTGAATAGGTCGAAACAAAAAGTAACAAACACATTTTTATAGCTTGACACAAATCTAACCCATTACTCAATTTTAAACACTAGAATTAAAACCCAAACCAAATGATATCAGAAAAACCTCAAATTTTATATGTAGTACCATTATATCCAATAAAATATAGATCTAAGCTTATAGATTGTTCTCTTATTCATAGGTATCAAAAACCCGTGTATGATCGGTTTGTCGCAAGATTTAACTCAGAAACGAAACATCAATCAAATGATATCAAAAAGAGATTAAATTTAATATATAATGCTATTTCACCCCTAAATAACCAATATATCAATTTCAAAGTGATTTCAAGATGGTTTGATTTGGTTTCTTTATTGTTTTCACTGCAAAATTAAAACTAGCTTGAATAACATTTATTCTTGTTTTTTTATATATACTTTAAATTGCTTATTTTTATTAAGAAGATTGTTAGCTCATCTATCATGTTATCCAATTGATAATGATATCATATTAGATTAAAGGATTTTCAATATGTCTCTGCATGCCTCATCGCCCCTGACGTATAGGCTCTTAACAACTAAACTTTGCTTGCTCGAATCATAAAACTTACATATCTTGTAACCAACATTAAATTTCATACTTTTTATATGGGATTGAGATTGTTAACAACTCACCACAAGTTCCTTTTCATTTAATGGTTTTTCACAAAGAATCATATCACTTGTCAAGCCTTAGTAAATCTCTACCATGTTATCTCTTGGAATTTTAACATATCATCATATTTGTATAAATCATGAAGAAGATTAAATGAATTAAGTGTTTATGGATTGATCATATTTGTGTACACTATAATTGAAAGAGAATCGTCTTACATGCTAAATTTAAAAGTTTACAATGAATTATTAAATAATGTGGGACGTTGAATAATTAAAGAAGTAAAGCAAAATGACAATGCTAAAGAATATTTTACCTAAATTCAAATTATTTTTTTTATTACATTGGATAAAATAAAGTACATTTTTAAACATAATATCTCTTCACTACATCAAAATTCAATTCCATCCATGCTTGACAAAATAATGGCTCCTTCAATTAATGTATTTTTTTACCATATAAAAACACTTATAATTAAGTGCCCATTTTCTATGACAAGCCCTTGGAATAGGCATGATTCTTTTAGCATCAAGTCTCCTTCCTAAAAAACTCTAGGTCAAACTTTCTTATCGTATGTTATTGCGATTCTCTTTGGATATAACACATGATAAAAGGTTACTAGACATTTTTCACCAATCAAAGTCAAATGCTCATATCGATTTTTTTTCCCATTTTGATTCATCTAGTTCTTTTTTTTTTTCAATACCTTCAACAATGGAATCTTAACCTCTACAGCCATCACCACCTTTATCCTATACACTAAAGAGTATTTGAAGTTCTGAATACAATGTGTTAAGTGTGCAATAAATATGTCAATATCTTATGTAAATCTTTATATTTAATCACAATTTTATATATAATCTTCTTCAAGTTTTTGTTCACAACCTCAATAGCTCCATTCATCTTACACTAATATGATAAAGATTGAGATAATCTTATACAAAAAAAAGCGGGAAAATAAATTTGAAGATCAATTCCTAATAAATCAAATGAGAACACGATAACTCCATAAAAAGCAAAATGAAAAGGAAAAAAAATTTGAAACTCAATTTCTAGCCAATAAAATGTTAAAGGACGAAAATTATGAAAAAAATATAATTAAAAAAGATTAAAAAAAAACTCAATCTGAGCCCATCTTAATCAAGATGAAAAATCCATGACCTAGTCGTGATACCAGGGTAACTGCGTTTGAAAGAAAACATAATAAAATCATGAAGCTCAATCATCAAGCAACCCAACATTGAAGGATGAAAACAAAAAAAAAATAAGAAAAAGCAACGAAAAAGATCTTAATCAGCCCGCTAACCTCATGACCATGGCCACGAGATTAGGATAACTTAATCGAAAGGATAGTAAAAAAACAAGCATGGAGACTAATTTCCAATAAATCAAAATGTTTAAGGCTAAAATTGAAATAAATCAATTTTAAAAAGGACTAAAAAAATAAGTTAACCAGTGTTAACCTTCAAAACTGGTGACTCGGTTATGAACCCGAGACTAACCCCATAGAAGGCAAATCATAAAAAATAACCAAGCAAAACTTCAAAAAAAAAAAAAAGGATAACAAATTAAAAACATCAACTTGAGAAAAGGAAAAAAAAAAAAGCAAACCCGAACACATCTTTTAAACCTGGTCATATCTCTAAAAACTTGCAACTTGTGAAATTCTAGACCTGAGTTCAATAAAAAAAGCTTAATTCCTAAACAATTTAATTTTGAAAGATAAAATCGTGAAAAAAATATCAATGTAAAAAAGTTGTCAAAGCAAAAAATATAGCAATAAAAAGAATGGGGATAAAAATTGATAGAAAAAAACTAGAGGATGAAATTGTAAAGAAAATCTAAAAAATGATCCCAAACAAAAAAATAATAATCAAAATGATGAGGATCGAATTTGAAAGATAAAAGAACTGGAAGGGGATAAAATTGAAAAACATTTGTAATTTTATAGATTACTCAAAATAAAAAAAATATTAATTAAAAGGACAAGGACCTAATGTGAAAGGAGAAAATATTAATTAAAAGGACATGTTAACCCTGATTGACTCGAGTAATTTTTTTTTAATTAATTTTTTTATTTTATCTTTCAATACTAAGTTGATTAAGAACTGAGCTTCGCGATTTGTTTTGGTATGCTTTCTAGAGATTATCCACATCTCATGATCTAGGCCACGAGTTTGACATATTAACCTTGATTGACTCGAGTAATTTTTTTTTAATTAGTTTTTTTTTCATCTTTTAATACTGAGTTGATTAAAAACTAAGCTTCATAATTTATTTTAATTTACTTTCTATTTGGTTGCCTCAATCTCATAATCCGATTCGTGGGTTTGACAAGTTAAATCAAGTTGACTCATGTTATTTTTTTAATTGATTTTTTTTTCAATCTCATCATTCAATATTGAGTTTATTGAAAATTAAGTTTTATAATTTTTTTTTATTTGTGCTTTCTAGATATTATCCATATCTCATGACTCGGGTCACGAGTTTGACATGTTAACCATGATTGACTAGAATTATTTTTTTCTTTTTTTAATCATTTTTTTTCAATTTGATTTTCAATATTAGGTTGATTAAAAATTAAGCTTAATAATTTGTTTCAAATTGCTTTTTATTGGATTGTTCTAATCTCATGATCCGAGTCGTGGGTTTGAAAAATTAAACCGAGTTGACTCATGTTATTTTTTGGATCATCTTTTTAATTGATTTATTTTTAATTTTATCATTCAATATTGAGTTTATTGAAAATTGAGTTTTGTAATTTGTTTTAATTTATTTTCTATAAGATTATTATCATCTCCTGACTTAATATATAGATTGATAAGTTAACTCGAGTTGACCTGAATTAATTTAACATATTGTTATTTTAATATTTATTAAAAGAATTTTGTCTTAAATATTTATTTGAGGTGAAAGTATATTTTTTTTGATTATATGAATTGCCTTCAAATCTATAAAATAATTAAGTCAAATCAATTCAAATAAGTTTTAGACACCGTTTAGAATTAGATTTCAAATGACATTTCAAGAAAATGCAATTTTTTTTTAAATAATTGTTTTATAATATTTTTATATATTTTATTATATTAATATTAAAAATAAATTTAAAAAAAATATTATTTTAATATATAACATCCGCTGGCATATTTCTAGACCACCCGTTAATTTAGTTAACAAGTAAAAGAGGTGGGATTTATATTATCAGAGGCGAGGTGGGGGTTTAAGGGCATATTCCCTCACAATCATATTCTATCTGAAAATTTATCATTCTCTGGCTATCAAAAACCTGAAAAGCGTAAGCATAAAGAGATGGCAGTTTGTTCTGTTTATCCATTAAACCCTAATCTCCTCTCTCACTCTCTTGCTCTTTCTCTTTCCCATCATTCTCATGCTTACTTGAGTGTAGAATCAGTGAGCAGAATAAGAAGAAAAGGCAGAAAAGGCAGTATGACTGTTAGGGTTTTATCCACCCATTCAAATGCTAAGATTCTCAACCCTAAACGAAAATCACGCTACGGCCACACCTTCAGTCTCTACGATACTGATATCGGTCTCGATGATTGGTTGCTGGATGTGAGTTTCTGTTTTACCCTTCCTTCGCTACCCTTCAACTTTTATTTGCCATGTCTCTCTATTTGCCTGGTTTTTTGTCTTCAATTATTTTTTTAACTAATTTAGACTCTCAAATTGTTGAATATTGGTGAAGCTTGTATTTATGTGTTCATTTTCTTCTTAAATTTTCCAATTTGAATTGTGTATTTATCTTGAAAGAAGAAATATGTAGGTGTAAGGAAAAGAAAAGGATTAATAAGCTTACCGAAAAAATATCAACCATTAGATGGATATCTAGTGGATTTTATTAGTGAATGTCATAAATCTGATGGTTTTCTGTAAGTGAATTACCTGGCAAGATTAAATTGAAATTAATAATTTCTTGTTTTTTTACTTTACTATTTTATACTTGTCAGTATGTGATGTGAGTTCCTTTCCTCTCAAGGGAAAAAATGTTAGAAAATTCCAAGCATACTTTCAAGGAAATCGTTCATAGATATAAAAGTAAATGCCAAAATCCTGACGACCGTCTATTTCACCTCATTTTGATTTCCTTCCACTTCCATCAATCCTTGACACACTGTAAGAAATTTTTTACCAAATGATGATGTGATATTATTTACAATTGGTTATGATTAAGAAAATATTATTGAATGGCTACTGCATAGATTAGTTGTTAGCTACTTTTAATCTCTCTGTTGAACGTGTATTCAGGATGAATTTGCAGAGCCTGTGGATTTTGAAGTCGATGGAAAGAAAAGAGTTAATTCACCGAAGAAAACAAGTACCAGAGAAGGTATGCTCTAATGTTCTGCCAAGGCTTTGAGAATTTTTCAAGGGATGATAATGCCTGAAGGAAAAATTTGTGCTTGCAGGTGGCCAGAGATTATTCAATTCGAGAACTAGCAAGAACACTCGGGAAAAGAGTATGGTTGGAAACTTCTATGGTACTAAAAATAGAACAAAAGAAGCTGATTCCTCTGACATTAATGGACAAGGAAAGGTATGGTTAGATTTTAGATTTTCATGTATATTGTACTAATGATGCAAAAAAAGCTTAGATGTTCACTGTGGTTGCAGCTAATGACAGGGAAAGCTACTGAGGACAGATATCCAAAGCTATCTGAAGAAATAGATTTGGATGAAAAGTGGCTCCCCCTTTTGGATTACCTAAGCACGTTTGGGCTCAAGGAATCACACTTTATCCAAATCTATGAGAGGCACATGCCATCACTCCAAATAAATGTATGTTCTGCACAGGAGAGGTTGGAGTACCTGCAGAGTATTGGCGTCAAACACAGAGATATAAAAAGAATACTTTTGAGGCAACCGCAAATTCTAGAATATACAGTGGAGAGTAATTTGAAGTCTCATACTGCTTTCTTGATTGGTTTAGGTATTCCAAATTCCAGAATAGGGCAGATAATTGCTGCTGCTCCATCTCTATTTTCTTATAGTGTTGAGAATTCTCTAAAACCCACAGTTAGATATTTGGTTGAGGAGGTTGGAATTGATGAAAAAAATATAGGAAAAGTTGTGCAGCTGAGCCCTCAAATCCTGGTTCAGCGGATTGATGTATCATGGAATACTCGCTATCTTTTTCTATCCAGGGAGCTGGGAGCATCCAGGGATAGCGTAGTAAAGATGGTAACAAAACATCCTCAGCTCCTTCATTACAGCATTGATGATGGATTTATCCCAAGGATCAATTTCCTGAGGAGTATCGGAATGCATAATGGTGACATCTTGAAAGTCTTGACCAGCCTTACACAGGTTAATTTGCTTCCTTTTGTATCCTCATTAAAAAAAACTCTCTCTCTGCTTATGCTAGATATGCTTTGGCTGTTTGCTACAGAATATGGATTGGTTTCTTGATATGGCTATGTTTTTCTTTATATTTTTAGATTCCTTTTGTATCCTCTTTAAAAATATTTTCTCTTCTTATGCTGGATACGCTTTGATTGATTGCTACAGAAAATGGATTGCTTTCTCTATATGGTTATGTTTATCTTCATATTTTTAGAGAACTCAATGCTGTCTTTGCTTTTACTATAAGTAGGTTTCACAAGTCAAGGAGGGATGATGCAAAACAAATATAGAGATAAAAATGGTTTTCATCATATATTATTGTGCATTATAAAAGCTTGTTATTTGATTTTATGCATTTTCATGATTTCTAGTTAATGGTTAATGATTCTGCTGCTTGTCTTATCAGGTGTTATCTCTGTCTCTGGAAGACAATCTAAAGCCAAAGTACAAGTATTTGATCAATGAACTTCGTAATGAGGTGCAATCCTTGACCAAATACCCTACGTACTTAAGCTTGTCTTTAGACCAGAGAATTCGCCCTCGCCATAGGTTCTTGGTTGCCTTAAAGAAAGCTCCGAAGGGGCCGTTTCCTCTTAGTTCATTTGTTCCAACTGATGAAAGCTTTTGTCAGCAGTGGGCTGGAACTAGTGTAGATAAATATTTGGCTTTTCGGCAACAATTGCTACTAAAAGAGTTCGCTAAGAAATATGAAAAACGAGGGTAATTTTTTGTCGTCAAGCTTCTTCAATGTTGTTTCTAACACAAGTAAAGGAGTGAGGTCTGTCTATGAATTAAAGCAACCTGCAAGATTGGTTTCTGAAGGCTAGTGAGGACATTTTGGGGTGAAGGTCTGTCATTCAAACTACTTTTAGACCCTAATAAGCAAGTCACTGATGGCTGATATATTTTGTAGGTTTGGTTTGATGGCATTGTAATTTGACCAATATCAGATTCAGAGCACCCTTTTTTATGTTAGAGCTCTAGAAGGCACGTGAGGGTACGATCAGACCTGCTAGTAATTGTGAAGGAAAAAGAGATCAAGGAGATGTCTATAAAGTTAGGTCAGTAATTAGTCTGCAAATAGGAAATTAAATCTTTTTTTTTTCCCTTTTTTCAGAACGAGGAAAGTTATCAAAGCACTTTTTTTTTTTTTTTAATAATTGGACATGGAATACATGTTGCATCTGGCATGCACCATGAGGGTATTTTGTGGAAAACAAATAGTTGCTATATGCAGGGGTGTTTAGTCCATCATTTGACAGTCATCCTGCATGAGATTCCTCACTGTAAAAACTGCATATTTATAGCTAGGATAAAATTGGGATGATTATTCTAATTATAACAACTCTCATGGGTGATCATTTCAGTCTACATTACATTAGTTATAAAATATTCTTACGCCATTAAGTGACATCCTTCTGAATGTATTTATTGAGGATAAAAGTGTATTTTTTGATAAGCTAGTTAACTTAATTTTCTTATGTTGTTCCAATTATTGTTGCTTTGTTCTTTCAGTGTGCCGTGATGATACATTGTGTCTGAATCTTATGACTCCAGAAAATAGTATTTGCAAGGTAGGTGTCTTGAGATCTTTTGTTTGTATTCGTATGTTGCCAATTATGATCTCATTTTCTCCAAGGATTTCCTGGTCAATGCAGGTCTATGCTAATGTCAGACATCAAGAGGGGAAATTTTGAATGGGGCGTGTACTCACCGGAATTTTTTGTTATTCTTATACCTTATGTTTTTCTTTGTTTTTTTCCCATCCCATGGACATATCAGGCCTACACGCCTACACCTAGGATAAACTACTCTAGAGTTGCCTGTGCAGCTTCAAGAATCAGCACTGAGAGTAGCTGCTGCTTGTAACATATAAAAAAAAATAGAGATAAAAAGACTATAATTGATTTGCTCAATGATTTGGATTTGACATTTTATGCATCTATTTGTAGCAAGTGCATATTTGAAGTTGCTTCACATCATGTTTTTATCATGCTGTGTTACTGCCGAAATTTACCTTAGTTTAAGCTTGTTTCATTTCTGATTATGCTCCCTTGAATGAGATGGCGAACAGGATGTTGTGGGGACACGTGTATGGACCTACGCGACCTTGACGATGAAGGGACAGACCAAGCTGTCATGTTCAGGTTCATGGTATTGGACTTTATCTGAGTCTATTATTAGGTTTAGCTTATTATTTTATTGGAAATTTTATTTAGTGGATTTTAATCCTGGTCAGACACTATCACCTGTGACAAACCCCTACAGAAAATCAATAGGTCCAAAAATAAAGAACACCACCCACAACGTTAATTCCAAGCCTCTCTATCGTTTTTTGTTTTCAATACGTTAATTTCAAGTAAGAAAAGTTATAACAATGGAAAAGTCAATGGTACAACACCACGACGGTGCTCCTATATCCCCAACAGCTTTTACATGATCCAATTAGTTTACCATCACCATTACAATCTTGGTTAGTAAATTACTTAACTCTTTAATTGGTTGAATTTTATTTCTATGGTATTACAATTGTCATTGTACTTATCATTAATAGCATTTTTTGTGTCTAAAAAAAACAGAAAATAGAAAAAATAATAAAACATCTCACACTATACTCATTATATTTTTGCTCACTAATCAACTTTGTCAACCCTTTTTAGCAACTAGTCCTTTTACTAATTGTAGAACTTACCGAAATTGGTGAGAATTTATGACTATGTTTGATTAACTATTTATATTTAAAGTTCTAACATTGCATACTTCTAATTTTCCTAGTGTATTTTGTTTTTTATTAATCTACAAAAAATGATGATACTAAATAAATAAATATGTATTAGTTTAATTTTTGTACTGAGTTTTACTTGCATGATATGTTTGTGATCTCACCTATATTTGTAAGCTAGCATTGCATATATTTACATAATGGTCATCTAGTGTCTACCTCGAGTCTACATTTACCATGGATCTAAAATTTAATGATACGCTAAGAGACATTTAAGAGTAACTACAACTCATATGAGCCCTAATAACTGACATGATACCCTGATAATTACCTTCTAGATATTTGCGTGTGAAATTGATTATGTCTCAACTCATTTTTAATCTTGATCGATCATGACCTGCATGGTTTTATTAACTATCACAATGATATTTTCATAAGTCAAGTTTACTGTGTTTTCCATGTTTGTCTAGATAGCCCTCATATTAGTATTAGACAAGTTTAATAGCCAATAATAGGATGTCCTCTTAGAAGCAAGACTACTAGTGCTTATTGGAACTTGGCACCTAACCATGCTATTCAACTCATAAAAAGGACGATAAAAATGTAGGGTTATGTCGGAGATATAATTATAATAATATCAGGTGCTTATATACGTAATAACATTAAAAGAGGTGGGAAAGTAATATATTATATGGGGACATCATAGTTTTCTTCCAGTGTAGTTCTTTATTGTTGTGGAAAATTAGACGATGAAACAAACATCTTGTGACTTATTTAACATAGGTTGTTCTAATAAAACAAATCAAACAGAATGTTGGTGTCTACTATTTTGATCTCTAATAAAGGTATATTGTCAACTATGTATTTTTAATAGTAATGCTAGTAAGTAAAGGAAGTAAAAGGTAAAGGGAAAGAACATAAAATGGAATGTAAAGGAATGCTTGTAAATAAAATAACAAAGTAAAATAATAATGAAAGTTAAATTACAAGGAAGTTGTAAAGAAATTGCATTTATGACATTAGTCATCTTTTTCAGTAACTAAAAGATCTATTTTATAGTGGAACAATATTAGAGTTTCATATAAACACCTAAATCAAATATTATATAGAATTTTCATATCAAATAAAAAAATTACATGACGAATCCTAATATAAACTAAATTCTAACTTGTTGTGCATCCCTTTTATGGTAATTACATGAATCCTAACTTATTATGTAAATATCAATTTGTTCCATTAAAGACTCATACTCTAAATAGATTTAGATATTTTGGTCAATTAGGGAACTCCTGTTGTTGTTGTCAATTGATTCCTATCTTTTCTATTTGATCTGAACTCTTTATAAACCTAATTGATATTTTTGTTATTGATGGATTTTAGCCTTTCTTTTCCTATTTGGTCCTAAACAACTAGTATTCTTACATAGTCGACATATAAGTTTTTATTTTTAAAATAAAAAATATGAAAAAAAAAAATGATTACATATTTTGCAATATTTTTTAGGAAAACTTTATAAAGCACAAGGAGTAATTAGTGACATTTTATTAGTTACTTCCTGAGCTCATTTTGAAGAATTAGATGAATATTAGAAAATGAGAGAAAATAAAATTCATAACCTACAAAAAAATAATAAGAATATTTCCATTTAAGATTTCTCTCTTCTACTTGTATCCGTAAATTTAATAAGTTGTCACTAGTTACTCCCTGAGCACCATAAAATTTCTAATTTTCTACTTTCATGGACAATTCCTCTATTAGCGGAGGGAAAGAAAGCCTCATTCCTATATAACATTAAAAGAATCGATGATAGAATGTTAGGTCTTGCACCTAGATATTAAGCACCGTGAATTCGCACAACGCTATATTTTTTTTATCATCAAACTTTTTTTTATCACTAATCACTTCATTTTATGATCAAGTTAATGTCAAATTGCTTATAATTAATTATAGAAAGTCATAATTACAAGACAATAGACTAAAGAGTAAAACACACTAAAATAACATGGCAAATTTAAAATTAAACAAATGAATAATTTATTTGTGTTAAAAAGATTGTTTGGCTTGTGGCATAGTGCAGGCCAACTAACTAGTATATACTAAAAGATCTAGGGTTTTTCCAGGTGCTTTACTATTCATATGAAAAATAAAGCACCTCAAGTTTTTTTTTTCTCTTGGAATTGAGTCCTGTTATAGTCTAATTAGATATAATTAGGCTTGGAATTATGAAAAATTATCAAATTAAAAGATAGAGAATTAAAAATTAAAACACAAAGAAAATACACGACTCACTCGAAATCATTAATAATTTTCATTTAGTTCAAAAGTTTATTTTGTTTATTTTTCAATTCCTAGATTTGAGAGAAAAAGAACAAGTCGTCAAAATCCAAAAAAAGAGAAAAATGTTGATTGTCAAGATTTTAAAACTAAAATGACCAAGTTTTGTGTCAAAGAACCAAGGGAAGTTCAAATGTCGTGATTTTTCCTTTAAAATTGACAGTAAAGGTCGATCGGGTTTAATTTTGATTTTTAAGATTTGATTGATTTTTTTTAAGTGATTTTGAGATATTTTAGGGTTTATGGTGATTTATATTGATTTTTGTTTTTTTTTTTTTAGGGGGAGGGAGGGTGTTAGGCTTTTTTTTTTTTTTATGAAAATAGCTTAAAAATAAAATTTGAAGCCAAAAAAACCCCTCCCCTCTTTTTAACCAGCCACCACTCCAGTGGCTGAATACTAGAAATAGCAAGTGATAGGTAGACTACAACCTCAGGCAATCTGTCTCTAGTTTAATTAAAAAAATAAAAGCGGGAATAAAAAAAAAAATAAAAAAAAGAAGAAGAAAGAAACCCACGCATGAGCTTGGGCTTCAAGGCCTAAACGTTCTTCGACTTCTTAATTCAAGTCATGCTCACGCGCATAATCTATTTTTTTAATTAATAAATTTAAGATATATTAAATCCTTAAATTAATTAAGAATATATTTTAGATGTTAACATTCAATTTTTATTTTACTTTTTATAATATTAGAAGTTCATTTTACAACCCATAATTATATTTTATCCGATTGTTTTTCTAATATTCTATATTTTATTATCATATAATTAAATTATTTCCTAATATTAGAATGGCTCAAGTTGTTAGTCTAGTAAGTTAGCTAGAATTAACCCTATCAAGAAAAAATCTCATCTCAATATTTAAAAAAAAAAAAAACTTTTCAAGACTTATAAATAAAAAATACATTAATAACACATTATTTCTTTTATGTTTAGAAAAAAATGTGTATAACCAGCAGAGATACACAGACCCATTACCCTAGTAATAATACAAACCATCTAAACATAAAACAAAAAATTAGAAACCCAGGAAACACAACAGTAAAATATAAACATGAAACGCATCCAGAGGCAGATGGAATCTGTCTCCGAGGAGATGGTTTTCTTCAATCTAGATATTCTGGTTTTCTTAACTTAGAACTTGCATCAATTATCTCAAGATAATGGAAACACGTACATGATTGTTTTCTGCATCTGTAGTCACTCATCTCTTCCAGACAAAAACTGATAAAAATATCACTTTACAATGGGGCCGGGGAACAAGAAGAGGATAATGAAGAAACAAACACGTTCTGGTTACACTCTTAAGAAAACAACCTAATCCGAGTCAGATAATTGAGCACGGTCATCGAGTGTTGTGACCATTTTAGACAGGGTCTCTTCCATGTCTTCTAATTCATCCTTCCCAAACCCCCAGCTTCTAACTAACTCAGTCCCAGGGGCTCCTTGCTGAATTCCAAGTCTGCGGAGATTTGCCAGCCTACTCTCCAAAAATGGCAAGACAGCTGTGCTTGAGCGCAGTCTAGCTGCCATGGGGATGGAATGGACATCAAGTGATCCCCTTGATGAACAACCTGGAACCGGGCTGCTCAAGAGCTCACCGTGTTGGCCAATAAGGTTACAAAAGATTTTCGGAAATGGCAATGGTATTGGAAGTGGGCAGCTGGAGACTGATAAATGACAGAATTTTGGTCTTGATGAGGAATTTTCATAAGCAGCATTAACTGAATCCGTTACTTCAGAAATGAAAGCATGGTGACCTCCTGCAGAACAAATACAATGAAGTAAGAGCATATATACAGGATCCTTGTTAAGAAGCAGATAGGAAAGAGAACCAAAATTAATAAAAACTCTTTTCCATGAAGATTGCAAGAGAACCTATTACAAGAAAGAACAGGAAAGCTATGATTTTCTCTAGTCTCTTTTTTCTCAATGGATGTTCACAAATGTATAGAAAAAACTATTACTATCAAGAACTCTTTAACGATTAGAAGTTACACTTCGACTTTATGATGTCCATTAAGTAGAAGTTAACAATGCAGATATGAAGCCCAAAGATTGCAAAAGGAAAATTTTGCAAGACCTGACATAAGCTTGGAAACAAAGCCATTTAAGTAACAAATTAAGACTATATTAGTTTTGATACATGTTCAAATTACAACCAGTACCTGATCGAAGAGCTCCATGCACAGTCATAAACTCCACTGCTTGCATATCCTCCACATCCTCTGCGATCTCTGGTGTTAACGGCTGCAAATTCCTCAGTAAAGAGTGCTCAACATGTTTCCCTGAATTTTATAATCTTCAACAATTAACCAAACTCATTGACAGAAATAAGGACATGAGATGGAAAAAAAAAAATACTTGAAAAATACCAGAAATAGGAGGTGCTGGCATTGCAACATCGAGAATAGTCACCATATTTTGCCTAGCTTGCCCTGCTAACATTTGTATAACTCCATTAACATCCACAGCACCAGAAAAATTATGCGAATTTGCAGGTCCAAGTGGCTCAATTCGGAAAGGGACACTAATAGAGTGTAGAGCAGCAGCATACACTGCACTGCTGTGGTAAGGCATCTCATCTTTAATGCAAAGGTGCATGGAAGCTTTACCTTCAACATCAAGAGTAGATTACCCAAAAAACAGAAAAAGAGAAGTAAATAACTTAAAAAGATAATGCTTCAGATTCAAGATATAAAACAAAGCATCAAAAAGAAACCAAAACAGAGCATCACATATAGATAATGTCAAGAGAATATGTAAATACAATTATGCTTACTTGTACTTAGCAAGGGTAAACCAACTGGCACAATCAATTTACAGAAGGATGACAGTCTTGAAAAAGAAAGTGCATCGTGAATGCTCCTGGAAAGTCTTTGTTTTTGGCTAGTCAGGTTCATGTGAGAACCAGGACCCCTCACAGTATAAAGTAAAACTGGTGTATTTGTATATTCATCTGCAATACTCTCCAAAAAGTCTGCAGCTATAGCAGAGAAACCTCCTGAGTCATCAACAATGAATTGAAATCCCTGTTAAGATAAACAAAGATTTAGCATCAAGGCACAGTGACATAAATCAAATCAAAACTCGTATGGCAGTGTTAATGTATAAGCGGAGGCTTTGGAAGACTCAGCAAGCATCCCAAACTTCTCGAGAGCCAGGACAATAAACTACGTTAAAATCATTTTTTTCAAAAATAATGTAAGAAAAACAAAGAATACTTTCGAGTTCAGATGGAATTGAAGAACATAATACAGATCAAAACTCCTTGCAAGGAAATTTACCTGAATGTGGTCGCACTCTTCTATGAAAAACCGAAGTCTCTCACTTATTTCTTCTCCTCGTAGACCCCCAGAAAAAATATCCCTTCCAATTCCATAATTGTCAAATTCCACATTATTCATCCATAATCCATTTAACTCGTATAAACTTTGGGGATGGTAGTGTACTTTTGAGAAATCTGTCCAATACTGGACATCACTTTCTAAACAATCAACTATGTCCTGATTTTGTATTTCTCTTGGATTATCATTCTTCCCATTGCTTATACCTTTTGAGAGCCTCAAGTTCTCCAGCTCTTCCTCGTACAAACTTTGCAAGAACAAATTCTTCTTTAAAGGGTCAGATGCATGAGTTGAAACATTACTAGTCCTGCATGATATCCTTAGATAAACAAATGTTCTAAAACTCTCACAGTAGAAATCACAGGCAATAAATGGCATGGCAATTCACGTAGTTTTTCCAAAATTTAAAAGTTTCCCAACAACAACTAACTAAAATTTTGGCCCTTCTATTCTGACAAGTGTTAAGAACCCTAAAGGTGATGCAACTTCAATTATAAAAAACAGCAAAGAAGCATCTGAACTAGCTTCAACACATTTCTTAAAAGTACTTAATCCATCGTTTCAAACTAGCTCCTAATTGAGGGACAGTAGATCTATATTCTACTTGAAAGGATCTTTATGATGAAATAATCATTTTGAATCTTAATCTTCAACAAACCTGATGATAAGACAAAGAATGCATTTCTCATTCCAGTAGGACTGAGAGTAAACGGTGCATAAAATATAAGCATATTAATACCAATCAGAATTTTGAAGTTCACTTCACTTGCATTTGAGTGATGCTCACTGCACAAAGAGATCATAACGGAAATAAAGTTATGCAATCTCATTTGATTACCAACTCAACTTGTTAACAAACAATTCACAGTACAGAAGGAACAGTGGTTAATAAAAATTCCTGTGACAGTCATCCTAGTTGAACATAATGCAAATTTGATAACGTCACTTTTATTATAAAGTTTTAGACTGAAGCCGTAGGTGCCACTTCTAAAGAAAATAAACAAGACAGAATCACCAACAAAGCCATCTAGCCAAAACATAAACATATTATTATTACAAATTTTAGTCTTTAATTAGAGACGCGGAATTATAAGACAGCGCATTTTATTCTTAATTTGTAAATCAAACATTACAAGTCTCACCATGTGCAGACATTTGAAGGTGCTGATGAGCTCTCGTTATACAACGTACCACGTGAACTCATAGATCCAAGAGACCCTGCAATGTCAAAGAATCCAGCTAAATAAATTTTGCTCAATACCAATTAATCAGACCTGATGACAGAAACTTCTCTGTTAATTAGAGTTACAACAAACAAACACTTACCCAAACACGCAAAGGATATATATAATTGAGATCCTAACTGTATAAACTATCTACACTAAAGAACTCTCCTACAATTTTTGATAAAAGAAATATTCATCAGAATGAACTGAAATCTGCACTGCACTAGCGAAATGTCGGTAAGGAAAATTTACTACCACTACTACTTGTTAATATTGAACAAAAATTAAGAAGTACCTTGGTAGTCTATTGAAAGTAAGCGAGGAGTATAAGTCTGAACACCCTGCACATTTTTACGCAATAATACCATTACCAATATATTTCTATAACCAATTTAAATGGCACAAATTTGCAAAAAATAGAAGAAATTAAATGGAAAAAAAAATTACTTGGTTTGTTTCGCCAGTGCGGTAGAGAGTGTCCATATTGAGGTACTGACTTTGGTTTTTGAAAACTGGATCACTGTCAGGATCCCCAGCTAATCCAAGCAACTCATCCTTTTTAACATAAAAAAAACGATTAAGCATCGTAAACTAAAAAATAAACTTTAGTTGAAGGAAAAAAAGAAGAAGAAGGAAGGTAGATTACCTGGAAGTTCCAGAAATGAGAGCCTACAAAATTTGCAAAACCTCCAACTTGAACCGTCACTAATTCCCTCATTGCTGTCTCCTGTTAACCAATTAACTAATGTAATTAAAGAAAGGAGTAGTTTAGTTTGATCCGAAAATAGATGACGAGGGAGAGCGTTTTAGCAAGTGTGTAAGCTTTTATGGTTCGCGGGTGGTATGGGCATGAAAAAGAAGGAACTTGATAGTGTGGTTCAAAAGTACTGCATCGGGCTCTTGTAGCCTAGAGCATGCATATTCGCAAGAAACACAAAATCACGCCGAAACATGCATATTCGCAACAAAACAAAACCACACCGATACGTCTTGGATAAACCATTCAAACAATACCATCCTTATTCACCTCAAATATTCTCCGGAGGCATCATACCTCCGGTCTTTAACCCCAACACTTCAATTATGAAAACAAACATATATATATATATATAATATGCGAAATAAGCTGTAAAATGCGCATGGGGAAGAAATACCCTTCGGGATACGCTGGAACCAGGGTGGGCAGGGTGTTACACGCGCGGCGGGGTTGGAGGCGGGTGTGGACTATGTTGAGTATTTCCGGGTTGTGTATGGTTGTGGAGGCTGCTGAGTTACTGGACAGTTGGGGTCTTGGTGTGGTGAAGGACTGGCTTTCTCGGCGTGTTGGCGCTGTGGCAAGGGGTTGTGCTGGAGAGGGGGAGAGAGAGCAGCTGTGTTTGGGCAGTGGTTTGTTGGAGACGCTGTGGTGATGTTGTGTTGGTCTGCTGGGCCCATGAGGATGATAACTATTGGACTGGTCTTTGGCCCATTTAATTTGGTTAGTAGGCCGTCACCCTTACTCATTACTCAATAAGCTTTGATTGTTGACCCATCTTAAATTATTATATATTACATCTAAAACAAATTGAATGACATCTAATAATAAATTCGAACGCATAAATCATTTTCTTATATTTCCTTTTTAATTATTTATTTCTTACTATTATTTGGAATATCTTACTAGACCACGTGGCACGCGTGTGGCTCATGCATTGATCAATCAAGCCTTCTGAAATGACGCACGTGTGTAACAACTATATAAACAAAAGGAGAGGAAATAACATTTTTTTATTTACTGGGTTCGTAAAATTCTTGCTTAGTATGTAGATTGAAATCAACTATATAAACAAAAATGTTATTTTTAAAAAACTATTGAGGGAAAGTGTTACTATGCTCAAAACATAGAATATTTGAGGTAATTTTTTCCAATCATTTAATATAAATAAAATATTTGTATTAAAATATTTTTAATATGCTATTTTTCTTATTTATCATTTTATATCTCAAAATCATATAAATAGAATTTAACCAAATACTATTTAGCTACTTTAAATATTTGCAATCACAACAAAACAATACTAGAAGACCCAGCGTAGTGTAGCACACAACTCTAGACAATATAGCGCTGCATAACACAATAAAAACAACATATTATTAGTTCGAGTTACATCAATTTTAGGATTATTGAAGACTTACATAGTCGTTAATTTCAAGACCCGTAAAATTAATCAAGATACACACAAGCTGACCGGACATCCATATTAATAAAAAAAACAAAAAAAAAACTCAATATAGTAATACCAACATACCCCCAATCTAGTGAATTCTCTTGTAGAAGGCAGGGTAATTAGTATTAAATGTATATTTCTTATTTAAAAAGATATTTTAGAGAGTACAAAATAAATTAAATTTTTTTGGAAAACAAAATTCAAAAGATGAAATTATTTGTTAGTTAAAATTTCGATAAAGTCATTTTCCTTTTAAAAATGAACGTATCAATATATATGCCCACAGATGATTAGCTCATCATCCTGAGCTTTCTAAGGTCCTTTGAAAGTGGATGGCTGTTGGGAGCTTATCTTGCTCGATGATGATGATTTATATGGAGGAGAATGACTTTTAAGGATTTTTTTTTTCTAGCTTTAAATTATTATTTTTGAATTTTTTTATTATTTTGATGTATTAATATTAAAATAAATTTTTAAAAATAAAAAAATTTAATATATTTTCGAAGAAAAATAATTCTAATAAACGGAAGTGGTCTACCTAGCTATAATAGACTAAAAAGCAGGCTATTCCTAAAAAAATGAGCCCACTTATCCAATAATTAGTTCAAAACCGGAAATACGGGTCGGTTTGATTTATTATGCAAAAGGATCCAACAAGACAAGACAGAAATAAGGAGAATTATTGAAACAGAGGAGATTTTTTAAAAGTAACTTTAAATAATATTTATTCTCTACAAATCAAAATATCTTATTTACTAGTATCATTTGATTCTCAATAATTATTAATAAAAATGATTCGTCATATTCAAATTAATAATTATGATAATTATCCATGAAAATAATTAACTGTCATCAAATTAAATATTATAATCAATTTAAATTTCAATAGGATTCTTTATATTAATTAATAATTATAAAAAAAACAAGAATAAAATATTATAATCAGTTGTTTTGATAACTGATTTTTTTTAAAAAAAAACCAATTATAGAGAATTGATTAAAAATATATATATTATTGAAAACAGATTGTGATGACGTTATCACAATCCATCAATATGCTATTTTTTTTAATTATTTTTTATGGTCGAGTCTTTTTATTTTTTTTGGACATGTATTTTTTTTTATATAAAAAACAAAACTCGAAATTGAGGTTTTGCATGCCGCTCTCGGTGGGTCTACTTTCGCTCCTTCCAATAAAAGGCTTCAATCAATCAAGATAGCATCAACGTCAAAAGCTATTCCATGCGGCAAACACTGTCCTGTCCTGTGCTTTCACTTTCCTTCTGCACCTCAAAAAGTTGAAAACAGAATGTTCAAAGCTACAAAGATCCCCCCAAAGGAGGCGGCATTTTCTCCAAAGCCATAGCAGCTCTCGTCGAGGCAAGCCGACACTGTATCACCCACCCTTTTATTCCCACTACAAAAGCCTTTCCAAAGACTACCATCCATCATCATTTGGATTTTTTTTCCCAGCACTTTCTCCACAAGAAGTGCTTTTGCCACCTTTCAACTCTACCAATCCAGACTCCTTAGGTTAGCCACATAGCACTGTCTTGTTGGACTTTGTAGCTCAACTGCCGACGCTGCTAATCCTTTTACGTCAGTAAGAATCTCTTTTATAGGCTCATGTTAAATGCATCATAATCTTAAAACACACACACACACACGCTCTATAAATAGGATTAGAAAATTCCCAAGACCTCACAACAGCACTTTCTCATCAAGAGATTACTAGTTAACCTTCAATGGGCAGGCAAAGCTGTGATCCCGCCATCATTCATTCCTCAATTGCTCTATTGCAGGAGAGATTCAGACAGTTAGAGAGAGCAAAGGAAATGAGGCAGCAGAGGGAACTCCTAAAGTTGTTCTCCGAAGCAGACCATGTGCAGTCAGCCATGGCCTATGAGTCATCAAAGTTGTTACACTCTGAGTTAACCCTTCCACCTAGGCAGCAAATCCAAGACTCTCTTTCCTTCCAGCCAACCATGCAGACCGAGCATAATGATCTCCTGGTCAACACGACTCCAGTTGTGGCCAATTTATGCTCCACAGACAGTGTCATGAATCTAACTTATAACTTTGATGAATCAGATGTAGATACCTCACTTCATCTGTGAAAAAATTTTACAATGTTAGTCTCTCTTGTGTCCCTGTTCTGTTTCTCAAACCATTTCATGGAGCTGTAAAAATCAGAGAGGAAAAAAAAAGATGTAAACTACTGTCCACTGGGACTCTCATTGTCCTCTTCATGTTCAGCAATTACAATCGAATCGGAAAGACTATGCTCTGGTCTCTTCTGGAATGAATCTTCATCATCTTCATCATAATCACTACCATCGGGCTCTTCATCACTGCTCCATTTTCTCTTCATGATCCTGGGTACCAAGCGAGTTACTTCGTTGGCCTCCAATAGTGCCTCACCATTGTTTATCCGTTCAAACCGAACAGCACTGACCTTTCTGGCATTTCCAGCTAATATCTGCAACAAGGACACGTCAAGGGTATTGTTCAGTAAATGATATAATAGCTAATCAAAGTATAGCCTTCGTTGGCATCAATGTTGTCAAATTTAGGGAAAACAAGCAACAACATAAAATTAACAAATGCTATCATTCGTAGCTCCTGAAAAACAAATTATGGCTGCTGCAACTGTGGAAATTTTGTATATCTCTAGTCCAACTATAACAAAAACTGTACCTCATCAATCCAACAGATACACCAAACACTGAAGTGAAATTCAAGAAAGTAATTTAACTAACAGCAAGGAAACCATGAATTTCTCATCCAAGAAAAGTTAACATTAAAATGAACAGCAGACACTTAAATTGCTTTTTCTGTAACAATTAAGAACTCCCATCCAGCATTGTCGAGTAGCTTTCATATAGCAAGCAACTCGAATTGCAGCAGTAAGAGGAAATGTCATCTCTAGAGATTGTTAGGTTTTCTTTTTTTAATTCTGGATATCAATTTTGAATCTCGCTGTGACACTTGTAAAACCAGAAAATGATATTCAATGACAACAAGGGATAAGCCTGTTGTAAGAGAGATTATGTCAAGCTTTTATGCTAAGCTGGAGTGGGGGTTCACAATGCAAGATAGCTAACAAACTTGATCAGGTGGAATAAGCTTAAGTTGAAAAGCTACAAAAGCAGTAGTTGCTGCCCACAACTTTTTATACATTAAAATAAGAAATTGAATCGTTATCTGATGCATATAACAAATAAATCTATAAGCACTAGTTTATGCACTGTAGCTTTCACAGAAAAGACAAGTTGCATGGAATCCAAATCTGACCTCAAGTTTATATATTTGATGCTTTTCCTTTAGTTCTTGTCTGTCAGACTTGCCTTCAGTATGCTCATCCACATCTTCTTGAGTTTCCTTTTCAAGCACCACGTTAATGGTCTCACCTGTCCTTGGGATATATCCAAATGCCTCGCATATAAAACCCGAAACTGTCTCGTACTGATGGCCCTGCAGAAAAGAAAGAGAAGATAAATGAAAACCCAGATTTATGAATTAATGAACTCATGTTTAGAACATACAATCTAGTAATATTATCATTTCAACAATAGAGCAAAGAGATCTCCTAAAACATATCAAGCTCTCATGAAGAAACCATGGGCAACATGCTGAAGAGAAATTGATTATCTATAGATTCCTCAACTAATGGTATGCTGATGAACACGATACCTAATTTAAGTATGCGACAACCCAACCTCAAACAGTGAGTCCAAGTATTTGTCTGATAAGTGGTCAAGATCGTCATACAACAGACTACATTTCCAAACAAATATAGAGCAGGTATTCATAGGTAACAAACCAAGAAAACAGCAATAGCTATAGATTTCCACCCTGTAAAAGTTGCAGGTTAGGGCTCTTTTTCCTGAGTTAAACAGACACTATTTATTTTCTATTTGAAAGATCATTCAAGCAATAACACATTTTTTACAGTACTAGCTTTTTCATGACATGAGCTCTTAGGCAATGCTCAGTATGCCAGTTATTAATCCTAGAAATTGTATACGGGATTAATTCTACAAATTATACGATATAAATATATAATACAACGGGATACATCCTTCAGATAACTATTTCATTTTCTATTTGGGAGATCATTGAAGCAATGCCACTTTCATACTGTACTATATTTTCTCATGACATGAGCTCTCAAGCAATCTACATACCAGTTATGATTATGGAAATTCTAAATATGGGATCATACAAGGGGAATACATTCTTGTTCAAAAAAATTATGCATGCACTAACATAATTAATTTGACAACTAAATAACAAATCATGGATAGATGAAGATTATTGACAAGTAAAATATATTTTACAAATAAGATAAGGAAATTTATTATATTGCAAGAGGTTAGAGTGGAATGTGGATATCACTTCTCATCTTTCTGGAAGTTCTATCATGGAGAATTCAAGTTGGTAATAGAAAACTAAAACATTCTGCTACCACTATGATATTTACAAAAAATCAATGCTAGTTACTAAGCCTTTTCAAATTACCTTCAAATAATATGCATCTCCAACAAAGAAAATATAGATATCAACAAAAATAATAATTAACAAATGCCTACCCTTTCCAACTGTTAGCTGATAAAAAAATTCAAATTACATGCAACATGAAATGTTTGAAATATATTGGGCATATCCTAAGTATATCTCCAAGCATTCACACCAAGTATATCTGAATATCCAAAAACCAAAGGAAAATAATCTTATATATATACACATCAAGTTTTAGCAGGCAAGTTAGAGCACAAGGACAAGCCTCGTATGATCAAGGAGAGATTATGAAGTATTTGTGCTTCCATAGCATACCAGGCATCATTTCTTTAGGTACTTAAACATTAACATAATAATGTACTGCTCAATCTCAAACCAACAATTAAATTATACCTCTGGCATTTTGACATTTAGATCCTCAGAGAGTTGATCAATAGATGTGTTTGCATCAACGTCGTATATTCCCTCTGCTCGCATCACAATGTAGCCGGTTTTCTTCTCAATCTCTTCCTGCCAAACAAGAGGCAGTACATCAGTAAAATAAGGTGCCAAATATCTGCCTTCACACCGGCACCAATCATAGATGCATACAGAAGTGCTACTGGTATCTTCAGTTTCCAACATTATCTACCATTTCTTGTTGTGCTGGTTCATGAGAATAATATCAACCTCATAGTTAAGTAGACTATTGGTAAATGCAACTACATTATAATGACATGTATTCAGATCAAAACTGCATTGAATTTTATTTATTTATCATCATAACATCTCATACTTTATTTGCCATACAAGAAATCTACCTTTGACTTCAATTATCAAAATTATGTTTCAGTAACTGGTAACAGTAAATCTGATGTTCAGATTACCAGTAGATACACCCTGGGATGTAGAATAAATCAGTCCATGGCAGGGCAATGCTCAACCTAGTACTGGTACATTGCAGGTGATGCCAGTACCCTAAACCTATGAATTACTGTGATACTTTGTGCGCGTGCGCGTAAACTAAATCATCACAGCCAAAGACAGCTTTAACACACATCACAATCTCCACAAGACATCTTCAGTTTACAGACAGATCCATAAAAAGTCCACTAGAACTGTTGCATTGGGGCTCATATCAAAACTTCCTAAGTTTTTCATCATCACATAATTGTATTGGTAACTTTTCCCCGTTTCTAAGCAGTCAAGTTTTGAACATGCATAGAATCTGATGAAACATCCAGAAAGACTCATTTACAAGGAATTCAGGTTGCCATGTATCATCAACAAATCAAGACAAGAAATATTTCTTCTAGGACCATTATGATTTTCACAAAATAAAAGAAAGACGGTTTCGTTTTATCTGCTCACTGGTAGCTTGCGTTTTATTTATTTGCTTGCTTGTTTATTTATATGCCCTGTGCAATTCATTAATCAGCATCCCAGGAAAAGAACAATTTTGGGCATAATTCAACCATTAAAGGCTGAAAAGGGGGAATGTTACTCTTGCTGCACAACTCTATGTTGCAAACTACAAAGTTAGACAGGAAACATCTAGCAGATGTTAATTTTAGGCCTTATTAGAAGCTCTCAGTGAGAGGAGATCCGGGCCTTAGAATAGATAGCACAGAAAACAGCTAACAAAGACACAAGATATATCAACAGAACTAACTCTTGTCTATTTCAGCCATCAAAGTAAAATTACACTACACCGAAAAGAATTATACCAAATTTCAGTGGCCATTCCAATAATGTTACAATAAATTTCTGATCTCACAAGGAAATCTATCTATAAGAAACATGAACACAACCACTGAGAAAAAGAAATGATCATGTTATAGGAAGTTATTAAAGATGCATTTTTTTTTTAATTTTCAGCTTACTTTTGAATCATTTTCGTCGAAGATTTCACCTACAATCTCTTCGACAACATCTTCCAGGGTTACTATCTGCTTTGTTCACAAAAAAAGAGTAAACTAGTATTATACTGACATCAAATTGAATACATTATGAGCATATTGAGCATTACATATATTTGAAACTTCAACAAACAGGAAATAAACAAAAGATATGAGAGTTCAGTTGGGTGTTCAACTAAAGAAGAGCTGATGTGTATAGTTTGCCATGTTTAACAGACATTACAAACCATGTCTTAAAAAATTGTCAGGTTGAAAATACAACCAGATCAGTGACTTTCAATGCTTCTCATGGATCAAGATTCATTTGGTTTTCTAGCATTGTGCATTTTGATTTGACTATGATATGGTATTTCAATGTTCAAAAGGGTCAACAAATGCCCGTCGTAAGTTTGGATATACCCAACCCCAAAAAAGAAGAGAGAGAGAGAGAGAGAGAGAGAGAGAGAGCATGTGCTATTTGAATAACCTTACTAGTTCCAAGTTGTTTCTTGTTCAGTTATTTGGGGCCATAAGCATGAAAGCATATTTCTCCTAACATATATATCCCTCAAAAATCAAATTCCTGAAAGAATTGGGACCAAAATTGCAGCTTCTTGTATTTCATAAAGAATCCCTCAAAATTATAACTTTCAAATTACCACATACAATCTAGTATCTATGCAATCTTAAATGTTTTTGGACCTACAGCCCTGTATTCTACCAAAAGAAAAATTACCACATAAAGAACCTAATAATTACTCCCTCAGTCCCAAATAAGTGGTCATTACATGTTAAAAAACACAATTTAAAAATTAAAAATTATTTTTTAGGGGACGTTTCTTTTGCATAAAATTTTTTACAAGAAAATGTTTTTCTAATTTTGTTATGTTTGTTTTGCGTAAAATATTTACAAGAAATTTGGTCAACACAAAATATTTTATGTTCAACTTATAACTTCATTCATTTGTTAAAAAATACTCATAAAGTTTTGAAAGAATATTTTATAGATAGTAATCTAACTCATGATATCATCTACCACCCCTATCCCACATTCATCATCGTTACTGCCACTACCACCAAAACCTTCACCACCACCTTCAACCCGCCATCATCACCACTATCGTGTCAATATATTCTTCTTTTCTTATTTAATTTCTTTCATAGCTGTATATCCCTTGATTATCTCTCTAAGATTTTCATTATTGCTCTATATATTCTTGCTGTAATCCTTCCTATAATAGGCCTGGGATTAGGGGATCTGATTATGTTTACTATATTAGACCCTAGAATTAAGGGATTTGATCATTCTTGATGTATATATATTGTAATTCTCTTAGTGAAAGAGCTCAGGAAAACATTTCAGAAATTCTCTTTTATTATTATGTCATGGTATTTGAGCCAAAACTCTGAAATCACTTCATCTTGTGTCTAGTTCCTTGTCTAGCTCCAAGATCTTAGTGTTTTGTTCCTTTTTTTCTCGTGTTCTTCTATTCTGTTTTTCTTGGACCTGATCTCTTAGTTCTTGTTTCTGGTTAAATCATGTCTTTGAAACAATCTGAACATTTTCTTGTTGATTTAATGGCAAGAACTATTCTGCCTGGGCATTCTAATTTCATATTTTTGTCAAGGGAAAGGAATTATGGGGTCATGTTGCTGGGACAGATTCTGCACCTAACAGCGAGAAGGAGAAGGAGAAATATGTGAAATGGGAGGTGAAGGATGCTCAAATTATGTCTTGGAAGTATGGAACCCTCAATACTTCTCACTCTCGAGCCTTACAAGTCCTCTAGAGAAATGTGGGATTACCTGAAGAACATTTACAACCAATACAGCACGAAGGTTCCAATTGGAACTCGAGTTGGGTCAACTCAGTCAAGGCAGTATGTCAATACAAGAGTTTTATTCTTCCTTTGCAAATCTTTGGGCCGAGTACACCGATATTGTGTATGCAAGTGTACCTCCTGAAGGACTCATTGCTATCCAAAGTGTGCATGAGACTAGCAAGCATGACCAGTTTTTAATGAAGTTAAGGGGGGAATTTGAAGCAATCAGGTCCAACCTGATGAATAGAGAACCAGTTCCTTTATTGGATATTTGTGTAGGAGAGCTTCTCAGGGAAGAACAACGGATCGTTAAACAGGTTGTCTTGGAGCAGAAAGCTCAAAATTCTACTCCAATTTCTGTTGCCAACGCTGCTCAAGGGAGGTCTAAAGGAGGCAGAGATATGACTAATGTCCAGTGCTATAGTTGCAAAGGATTTGGGCACATTGCCACTAATTTTAGTAAAAACTTCTGCAATTATTGTAAGAAAACAGGGCATATCATCAAAGATTGTTCCATCCGGCCTCCAAAGAAATCTGAAACTGCCTATAATGTCTTGGTTGGTCCCTCGAATGCTCCTAGTACTGGTTAGTCTTCTATTACTCCTACAATGGTCCAACAAATGATAGTTTCTGTCCTTTCTACTTTAGGCCTTTAAGGTAACAGAATTTCTATTCCTAAGCCTTGGTATTTTGATATTCCTGCTTCCAATCACATGACCAACATTGCCTTACCTTTAAATAATGTTCAAAAATTTAAAGGAGATCTTCAGATTCATACTGCCGATGGTAATCCCTTGCCTATCACAGCTGTTGGTGATATTTCAGCCCTTTTGAATACTGTTTTTGTGTCTCCTAAGCTGTCCACTGATCTTATATCTATTGGCAATTTAATTGACAACAATTGTGATGTTCATTTTTCAAATTCTGGTTATCTTGTGCAGGATCAAGTGTCCGGGAAGATGATTGCGAAGGGACCTAAAGTGGGACGTCTATTTCCTTCGTTTCTATCTCCCTCTCCCGTGTCAAATTATGTTGCTTGTAATGTTGTTCAATGTGATAATCAGGTGTGGCATAGACGTTTAGGACACCCTGATTCTCATATACCTCGAGTCTTGCTTAAATCTGGTTTCCTTGAAAATAAAAATTCAACTTCTTCTAATAATGATATTGTTGATTGTGCATCTTGCAAACTTGGTAAAAGCAAAACGCTTCCTTTTCCATTGCATAAAACCCGCACCACCAAACCTTTTGAACTCGTACATACTGATGTATGGGGTATTGCACTTGTAATTTCTCATAAACATTACAGATATTTTGTTACATTTATCGATGATTTCACTCGCTTTACTTGGGTATATTTTCTTCGGTCTATAAGTGAGGTATTCTCTGTGTTTAAAGCTCCTTTTGCCTTAGTTGAAACACAATTTTCTGCCAAAATCAAAATTTTGCAATCTGATTCAGGTGGTGAATATATGTCAAATGAATTTCAATTTTTTCTTCAAAGTCATGGGATCATGTCACAACGTTCTTGTCCTTTCACCCCACAACAAAACGGTGTGGCTAAAAGAAAGAATCGTCATCTTCTTGATGTTGTTCGAACTCTTCTAATTGAGTCCTGTGTTCCTTCTCATTTTTGGTGTAAAGCTTTGTCTACTACTGTTTATTTGATTACTAGATTACCATCTCCAAACTTGAACAATGATTCTCCCTACTTTCGCTTGTTTGGACATGTACCAAATATTCCAATCTTCATATTTTTGGATGTGTTTGTTTTGTTCACCTTCCTGCACATGAGAGAAATAAACTTACTGCCCAATCTGTCAAGTGCGCTTTCTTAGGATATGTTGTAACCCAAAAAAGATTTCTTTGCTATGATCCACATGCCCGTCGAACTCGTGTCTCTAGGAATGTCATTTTTTTTTTAAATCAACCCTTCTTTCGCACACATCAGACTTCAGAATTTCCTTCTCTATCTGTTATACCACATTTTCCTGAGTCGCCAACACCAATACAAAAGTTTACACTAGGTTATGTTTATTGTAGACGTACTCCTCTTGCATCTGATCCTTCTACAGGTCTCATTGAGGTTCCTCCATATCTTCCTGCAAAGATCTAATCCTGTTCTAACCAATTCCTATGATCCACCTCCTCTTCGTAGAAATTCTAGACCTCACAAACCTCTTGAACAGTATGGTCTTTCAACCCCTGTGGCTATGTCTACTACTTTGTCTTCTATTTCCATTCCCACTTGTTATAAACAGGCTATAGAACATGAGTGTTGGCAACAAGCAATGGATGCAGAACTTCAAGCACTTGAGGCAAATCATACTTGGGACATTGTTTCTTGTCCTCCACATGTTAAGCCTATTGGTAGTAAGTGGGTCTATACTGTGAAACTCAAGTTTGATGGCTCTTTAGATAGATACAAAGCTCGCTTGGTTGCTCTTGGCAATAAACAAGAATATGGCCTCGACTATGAAGAAACATTCACACCAGTTGCTAAGATGACCACGGTGAGAACAATTCTTGCTATTGCGGCCTCTAAAGCTTGGCATTTACATCAGATGGATGTAAAAAATGCCTTCTTGAATGGGAACCTTAAGGAAGAGATTTATATGAAACTTCCACCTGGTATGTCCACGACAGCTTCTAATGAAGTTCGCAAGCTAAGATGCTCTTTGTATGGGTTAAAGCAGGCACCTAGAGCCTGGTTTGAGAAGTTTCGCAGCACTCTTCTCACCTTCTCCTTCACACAAAGTCAATATGATTCATCACTCTTCTTTTACAAGACAACCACTGGTATGGTCTTTCTCTTAGTCTATGTTGATGATATTATCATCACTAGTAATGACAATGGGCTGATCACTAAGCTTCAACATATGTTGCTTAGTACATTTCAAATTAAAGATCTTGGACATCTCACATATTTTTTAGGGTGGAAGTTCACTCTAGAGATCATGGTTTGTTCTTAAATCAACATAAATATATGCAAGATCTCATTGAGCTAGCTGGTTTAAAGGATGCTACTGTTGTTGTTGGTGAATGTAAAATACTTAAGAGATGAAGGCGAGCATTTGCCTGATCCTTTTTTATATAGGCAACTTGTTGGTAGTCTTATTTACCTAACAATTACAAGGCCCGATATCTCATATGTTGTCCATATAGTTAGCAAATTTATGCAATCACCTCGACATCTTCATCTTGCTGCAGTTCGTCGTATTATTAGATACTTAATTGGGTCACCTACTCGAGGGTTGTTTTTTCCTACACATTCTACTCTTCATTTGACTGCATATAGTGATGCAGATTGGGCTGGCTGCCCAGATACTAGGAAGTCTACCACAGTCGGTGCATTTTTTTTGGGGATGCCTCGATTTCTTGGAAGTGTAAGAAGCAAGACTGTATCTCTAAATCTTCTATGGAGGCGGAGTATAGAGCCATGTTTGCAACTCGTTCTAAAATTGTGTGGTTACATGGTCTTATTTCTGAACTTGGATTTCCTCCAACTGATCCTACTCCACTTCATAGTGATAATACTAGTGTCATTCAAATAGCTGTGAATCCGGTATATCATGAACGCATAAAGCACATAGAGGTGGACTGTCATTATATTAGGGAGGCCTTTACTCGAGGTGTTATCACTCTTCCTCATCTTATTACTGATCTTCAAATAGTTGATGTCTTTACAAAAGCTTTGACACGCCAACGGCACAAGTTTCTCAGTAGCAAATTGATGCTGATAGATTTACTCGCATCAATTTGAGGGGGGGTGTCAATATATTCTTCTTTCCTTATTTAGTTTCTTTTATAGTTGTATATCCCTTGATTATCTCTCTAAGATTTTCATTGTTGTTCTATTTATTCTTACTGTAAGCCTTCCTATAATAGGCCTAGGATTAAGGGATCTGATTATGTTTACTATATAAGACCCTAGAATTAAGGGATTTGATCATTCTTAGTGTATATATATTGTAATTCTCTTAGTGAAAGAGCTTAGGAAAACATTTCAGAAATTCTCTTTTATTATTGTCACATCGTACTTTTCACATCATTGCTTACCAAACACCATAAAATTTGTTAGTGAAAAACATTTTACATGTAGAACATTTTATGAATATAAAATATTTTATGCAAAACAAATGCCCCATTTTATATCATATACAAGCCGAGAAAAAAAAATATTTCTAATTTGTATTATAATTATAAATTGTGAATATTTTAAAATGTGTTTTCTAACATGTGGCCATTTATTATGCGAAGAAAGGATTACTATGAATAGCCAGCCTGAATGAGCACATTGTGTTTTCTAAAACATTTAGTGGCCATGCAATCCTTTTAAACACCCAAAGGCAAGAGACTTTGTAAAATTAAACAGAATAGAGACTTGAGGTTTTGTACATACTCCTACTGTTCCACCATATTCATTAAGAACAACAGCCATGTGGACCTTTCTGATGCGGAACTCTCTAAGAAGATTCCAGACTGACATTGAATCTGCAAAATGAATAACATAATTGTAAGTACAATATAGGTCAACATAATTGTATTCAGTAAAGCTTAAAAGTCAAACCTGCAAAACAGATGTAAGCAATACGTAAAAAAAGACATCAGAGTGACCTTTCAGTGGTATGTTATAACATTTGATAATCCTTCAGATCACAACAATACACTGGAAAAAAAAAACCAGCAGTACTTTTTCAAGGCAAAACAAGGATTTAGAAGCTAAACAGTCATATGCAAATACTAATAATACAGGGTGACAAAATCAGTAGACCTGTTAACTATAGAGGTTGTGAATTGAGATTAGACCTACCAAGCAATATTTAGAGCAATTTGATGGTAATATATAAGAATATTGACGTCTTCAATAAAAACTAGAGATGCATAATAAAGTTATTGATTAGAATCAGATTAAAAGATGCACTGGGGATATATTTGATATCGCTTCAATCCTTAGATTTATCAGGTTCTGATTCTTTGATGCAAGTGCAAATACTGCCTTTGCTTAAGTCAGCGTCTTAGCAAAAAAAATTCCATCTTTGACTGTTTTCTAACACATTTTTCTTTTTTGTTTTTGGGTCCCTATCCAGTGTAAAGGAACCAAATTGCCATATAAAACTAACCAGAGTGCACCAAAGTTAGGAAGAAATTATACATTCCAATGCCATATCATCTCATAACTAGTTGAACCTATTGACAGCAGAGATCAAGGATAAAATTAGCCACTTTGTGACCAACTTAAGTTAAATTGATCATTCTTCTCTTGGCCATTCAATATCCTTTTCTTCTCATCAAGGTCACTTCCAGACCTCTAGAGTTGCAAGTCCGAGCCAATATAAAAAATATGACATGTAGAAATAAAGAACCTATGGGAGAAGCCAGCATATCTAGCAATAAGATACCAAAAACTCGATCATGGACTCATCACAGCAAATTGCAATATCAAGGCAGTCTTCCTGTAGCAAAAAAAAAAACCAGCGATTTGCATATTTGCCAGAAACATGGAACATTTGGATCATGGTACAGGGTTTGGGGATTGGATGCGCACTTGGATTAATTTAAAGTATGTTAGAGGGTATGCTTATATACCATATTAGTTCAGATCATTGTACACATGGAACATCTTTTCAATTCTTTGAGGACACACATTATGATGAAATAGGATAAAGAAAGAAAACTTCAAACGCAAAAGTGGTTTTTCATCTCAAATAAATAAGAGGATATAAGGAACGTTAGTATTTCAAATAATTTAGAATAATAATCCAAAAATAAATTAGGTTTAAAAATCAAAAGAATTGTTAGGCCATATTAATAATTAAAAACCAAACCTGAGTGGGAAAAAAAACATTGAGCAAAAGTATAATTGATCGCCTAGACTTGTCCTTTTTTTTTAGGCCCGAACATCTCTTGTGATTAGGCTTATTGATTAGCAAGTCAAAACCTCAATATTTATCAGTGAACTTTTTTCAATATTTATAGCCTAAAAATGTTAATTGCATTACTTCATTAATAGTTAAGGTTTTTAGGTTTTGAAAAGTTTAAAAAGTGATCAGAATGCAATTTAGTAAAATGAGCATAACTTCATTTAACTGTTGAATCAAGCTGAAGTTTTAACAGAATATTTTGAAGGCCTTATTTTCAATTGGGTTAAAATTTCATAATGATAGGAAATCAAAAGGGTCTTCATATAAGGCTTGAAAATTACTATGCGGGATTGTTTTTATTTACCTTATTGTATTTGAATTTGTTTTTCCTATTTAGATTAGGACTTTTAATTTAATTAGTATTACTAGTTATGAATCTTAATGTTAGATATATTCTATTAATTAAGTAAGGTTTAATTAGAAATCACTTCCTGTAAAGGATTTTGTCTAGAACTAGTATAAATAGGAATGTCTAGTTTATTTTTTATAACATTAAGACTATTCAGACTTTTAATAAAATATTTGAGATTAAGGTTGTAACCTTAGAGCTTGATAACCTTAGCTTTTATCACGTAATTTGCCACATCTATTGATATCAAAATAGATTGGCCTCTTTGATGGACGAAGTGGTAGCAACTCATTCCGCAATGTATGAGTAGAGGCCCTCTAGGGTGGTATGCGGGCTTATAAGCAGAAACTAGATCATTGGGAGCAGAGATTTGATCACTTGGATCAAGCCATAATAGATCTAATTTGGCTAATGGAAGATGCAAATAGGAATCCCAGAGGAGAAGAATGTGCTTGGAGATATACCTCGGGGCCAACCTTACCTTGGACTTATTCCTGAAATTACACCTAAACAACCACTTGTCTATGTGGATGAGTTTGGTGAAAGAAACATTTCTGTGGAAATCAGTCTCAAAATCAGTTAGAATCTTAGAGAAGTATTAGTATATATGGTTTAGGAAAGAGAATCCGGTATTAACTATCCGGATTCTCTAGATTATTGCTTTCTAGTTTAGTGCGGGATACTTTCCTATCTAGTATTTATTTCTTGTTTTGAGGGTCGTAGGTTAGCTTCTCTTCCTTATTTATTGTACAAACATACTTTCGGTAAGATTAAGAAAAGAGAAAGACTTCTCTCAAAATTCTTCATGGTATCGAGCCTACTCTTGAAACCTAATCTACTTCTCTAAGACATGGCAGCAAGCTCTCTCTCCGAGGTGACCTCACAGCCAGAACAACCTCTCATGGTAGCCTTTCAGGAGGCACTGAAGGCACATCACACCAAATCACAGGACACAAACTCAATGGATATAATTATCTTCAATGGTCATCATCAGTCATGATGTTTATTTGTGGAAAGGGCAGAGATGACTACCTCACAGGAGATATCATCATACCGAAAAGAATGATCCCATGTTTCGAACATGGAAGACCGAAAATCATATGGTAATGTCATGGCTGATCAATTCAATGACCAATGAAATTGGCGAAAATTTTCTCCTATATGGAACAGCAAAGGAAATCCGGGAAGCGGCAAGAAGAAAACCTACTCAAGTTCCGAAAATACATCGAACTATTTGAGATTGAGGCGGTGTTACACGATCTACGCCAAGGAGAACTTTCTATTACTCAATACTTCAACACTCTCTCCGTCATTGGCAGCACCTAGATATGTTTGAAATTCACAGTGGAATTGCCCCGAAGACATAGTCCTATATAGAAGAATTGTTGAGCGAGAAAAGAACTTTCAAATTTCTTCTTGGGCTCAACAAGAACCTTGATGAAGTCGAGGAAGAATAATGGGAACCAAACCTCTTCCAAATCTCGAGAAGCATTCTCCGAGGTTAGACGTGAAGAAAGTAGAAAGAAAGTAATGATGGGACCTCACAACTCACTCGGATAATGGAAGGATCTGCCCTTGCTGCTCGAGGCTATTCAAACAGCAACTATGACAATCGACAGAGGAAAGGAAGACCCTGGTGTGATCACTGCAACAAACCAGGACATGTCAAGGAAAACTGTTGGAAGATTCATGGCAAACCTGCTGATTGGAAACCATCAAAATCAATAAATGACAAAGACAGACGTGCCAACAATGTTATCTCAGACAACAACCGAGATAAGAACACCATTTTGCCAACAGAAACAAGTCCTTTCAGCAAGGAACAGCTTGAGATCTTACAGAAACTCTTCAGTCAGAATTCACTGTCTCAACCAAGTATGTCAGCCTCTGGTTCTGGATCCGGGACCGTTAGCACAAAAAGGTAAATTTTCAACAGTCCTTACTGTTAGTAAGAAACACTCAAGCCCTTGGATCATCGACTCCGGAGCATCGACCATATGACAGGAGATGCCACTCTTCTTAATGAATACAATCAGTGCACTAATAATTCTACAGTCCGTATAGCTGATGGGTCTTCCTCCCAAGTTAAGGGAATAGGCTTGAGCAGACTCTCAAGGGACATGATCCTAAACTCTATTCTCCATGTTCCTAACCTAGACTGCAACCTACTCTCAATTAGCAAATTGACTCGTGACCTGAATTGTGTTGCTAAATTCTTTCCTCATTTGTGTATATTTCGGGATTTGGATACGGGGAAGAAGATTGGCAGTGCTAAGATGCGTTCTGGGCTCTATCTACTCAAAAGTGAGATTCCTTTAAGAAGACAAACTCAAACCAGAAGCTATGTATCATCAAAGGGTCAGTCAGCTTTAAATTTTCATGTCAATAAAGATAGTGAAGTTCTGTTATGGCACTATCGTCTTGGTCATCCAAACTTCATGTACCTTGAAAGGTCAGTTTCCATCCTTCTTTTCCAATAAAAGCTCACAATCCTTCAAATGTGAAATATGTCAACTCTCTAAACATGTTCGCAGGTAGCTATCCTACTATTTCATATAAACCATCACATCCATTTGCAATGATTCATAGTGATGTATGGGGCCCCTCACAAGTGCACAATATAACTGGAACTCGATGGTTTGTCTCCTTTGTTGATGATCACACTAGATTGACTTGGTTATTCCTTATGAAAGAAAAATCGAAGTCGCCAAATTTTCAAAAACTTTCATGCCATGATACAAACCCAATTCCGGACTAAAATCCAAATCCTAAAAACTGATAATGCCAAAGAATATTTCAATTCTAGCCTTAATACTTATTGTCTAAGTCAAGGCATTATCCATATAAGCTCTTGTGTTAACACTCCACAGCAAAATGGAGTGGTCGAAAGGAAGAATAGACATCTGCGTTGGAAGTTGCTAGATCCCTTATGCTCTCTACTCATGTGCCAAAACAATTCGGGGAGAAGTCTGTACTCACAAAGAACCTATCTCATTAAGAATGCCTTCCAGAGTTCTAAACTTCAGAACTCCCAGCCAAGTCCTTCTACAAGCCTTTCCACACACCAAACTACTCTCTTCCTTAGACCCTAAAGTATTTGGCTGCTCAGTGTTTGTTCATATACACCATAGAGGAAAATTAGACCCTACCTCTCTCAAGTGCATTTTTATAGGATACTCTCCACACCAAAAGGGTTATAAATGTTATTCTCCTGTTCTCAAAAAGTTCTATACTTCTATGGATGTCACATTTTTTGAACATCAAGCATACTATCCCAAGTCTGATCTTCAGGGGGCAACCATGAGAGAATATCAGAATTGGGATATACAATCTGATCATGTAATTAACTCAGGAGACAACCAAAAGAGTCTTGTCCAAAGTCATTTGAGTCCTTACACTACACCTCCAGCCATAACCCAATCAATCCCAAGACCACCAGCCTCAATCCAATCTCCCGACCGGATTCATCCTACACCAAAACAGATCACAAATCATGAGCTTCTTACCTATTCTAGAAGGAAAAAACTTGGAAAGGAGATAGAGCACACAATACCTCTTGCACATGACCAAGATTCGGAACCAAGTCCAGTTCTCCGCCCCAATATACTCGTGTATGGAAACTTCGATTGTGAGAATACCGCCTCGTTATTGATGATTCAAATATTCCAATTGCTTTGAGAAAGGGTGTTAGATCATGCACAAGTCATCCCATCAGCAAATTTGTTTCATATGAAGGGTTATCACCAACCTATCATGCATTTGTGTCAGCCATTGACAAGGTGTACAGATTCCTAAGTCTATTGAAGAAGCTCTCAAAGATTCGGGGTGGAGAAAGGCAAGAGTGATGAAATCGATGCCTTAAACAAGAATAGAACTTGGGAAATTTCTGAACTTCCACTTGGAAAGAAACCAGTTGGGTGTAAATGGGTATTTACTATCAAACATAAGGCTGATGGAAGTATTGAAAGGTTAAAAGCTCGTCTGGTTGCAAAAGGGTTTACTCGATCCTATGGAATAGATTATCAAGAAACATTTGCTCCAATGGCCAAACTTAATACAATCGAGTGCTTCTGTCCCTAGCAGCTAACCAAGACTGGCCATTACATCAACTAGACATCAAAAATGCTTTCCTTAATGGAGACTTGGTAGAAGAAGTATACATGGAGATTCCTCCAGGACTAGAAACATCCTCCAACGTCAACGAGTATGCAGCTGAAAAAATCACTATATGGACTCAAGCAATCCCCTCGGGCATGGTTTGACAGATTTACAAAGACAGTAGCACAGTATGGATATTCCCAATGCCAAACAGACCACACACTGTTTGTAAAAACCTCTCCAGAAAAGGAAATAGCAATCCTAATAGTATATGTGGATGACATCATCTTAACCGGGGATTATGAGGAAGAATTGGTGAGGTCAAGAAACTTTTAGCCAAGGAATTTGAGATCAAAGACCTTGGGTATCTCAAATACTTCCTTGGCATGGAAGTGGCACGGTCAAGGAAAGGCATATATGTTTCTCAACGAAAATATGTCTTGGATCTACTAAAAGAAACAGGAATGCTTGGATGCAAACCTGCGGACACTCCAATGGATTCAACAAAGAAGATAAGAGCAGAAAATGATAGTATACCAAGGGATAGGGGGAGATATCAAAGACTTGTGGGTCGACTCATCTATCTCTCACATACCGGACCGATATTGGCTTTCTTTGTCGCTTTGTAAGCCAATTCATGAACAACCCGACGGAAGATCATATGGCAGCGGTTAATAGAATCTTGAGGTACCTAAAAATGACTCCTGGTAGAGGCCTTCTATACAAGAAATGTGACAACGTAAATATTGAAATCTACACAGATGCAGACTGGCGGGAAACATTATAGATAGGAGATCTACTTCGGATATTGCTCCTATGTTTGGGGGAAATCTAGTAACTTGGAGAAGCAAGAAACAACATGTGGTATCTAGAAGCGGTGCAGACCGAGCCGAGAGCTCTAGCTCTTGGTATTTGTGAAGGGATGTGGATACAAAGATTACTTAAGGAACTTGGCATGGAATCATTGACACCTATCCAGATGCATTGTGATAATCAAGCGGCCATAAGCATAGCAAAGAATCCAGTTCATCATGACAGGACAAAGCACATTGAAATAGATCGACACTTCATCACGAAAAGATTGAGAAGAACATTGTTAACCTCATCTACACTCCAACAAAATCTCGGATTGCGAGACATCCTCACCAAAGCTCTACCAAGAACTAATTTTGAGGAATTGAGTCACAAGCTGGGCATGTATAACATATACAACCCAGCTTGAGGGGGAGTGTGGAAATCGGTCTCAAAATCAGTTAGAATCTTAGAGAAGTATTAGTATATATGGTTTAGGAAAGAGAATCTGGTATTAACTATCCAGATTCTCTAGATTATTGCTTTCTAGTTTAGTGCAAGATACTTTCCTATCTAGTATTTATTTCTTGTTTTGAGGGTCGTAGGTTAGCTTCTCTTCCTTATTTATTGTACAAACATACTGCTGGTAAGATTAAGAAAAGAGAAAGACTTCTCTCAAAATTCTTCAATTTCAAATCACCAAACTTTCAAAGTTATATAATCATGTTATCTAATCATGTTGAAGATAACATGACCAAAATGGATGCTGACAATTTCAAACTTTTGACCTTAAATTGGAGAAGACAATGGCAAACAATGATCTTCAATCATGAATGAAGATCTTACAAACAAGGACATGGTAATTTATGACAATTCTCCTAAAGATATTATGAAAGATTATCTTGAAGTTTCTTTATATTCAAAGGTTGAAGTATTAGAAGTCGATCAAGTTTGAAGAAAAAGAATGTGTGAATGAACTACAAGTGGACTTTATAGGAATGAAAAGTATAAAATTAAATATGAATTTTTCTTTAGCATGTACACACAATAAATTAAATTATGAAGTTCACAAGTCAAAGACATGCTACTTTATAAATATGTTGGCTACAATGCTATATTCAAAATATTTGTTCCTCTGGAGTGAAAGAGTTCGATTCTTGATAGATAGCTCGAGGATTAGTTTTTCAGAAGTATATAGATAACTCGATAGATAACTCAAGAACAAAATATTCTTTATTCAATATTGCAAGCCTAATAATGTTTATTGCATTATTTCATTGATGGTTAAGAGTCCAAGATGCAGCTTGGTAAAACAAGCATATTTTTTAATCCAAATTGGATCAAGCTAAATTTTGACAACAGATTTTAAAGGTCCTATTTTCTATTGGGTTAAAATTTCATGATGATTAGATATCAGAAAGGTCTTCAAATAAGACTTAAAAGTTATTATGCGGGATTGTCTTTATTTATCTTGTTGTATTTGGATTCTTTTTCCTATTTAGATTAGGACTTCTAATTTAATTAGTATTTCACTAGTTAGAAATCCTAATGCTAGATGAATTATACTAGTTAGGTAAGTTTTAATTAGAAATTCTTTCCTGTAAAGGATTTTAGATCTAGAACTAGTATAAATAGGAATGTCTAGTTTATTTTTTTGAACATTTAGACCATTCAAACTTTTTATAAAATACCAAATATTTTCTCTGTTGCTCTATAGTATTTAGGGCTATAACCTTAAGGCTTGAGAACCCTGGCTTTTATCCATGCTATTTGTTGCGTCACCCAATCCTAATATAGCGAAGTACAGAAGCAATCATGCACAAAGCATATAATTAAGAATTTCACCGATCAACCATAAATAGACATGCAACTCAATAATTACCAGGCACAAAATATGTAGGTTTGTGAGCCATGTCTCCCACAGTTGTCCTTTCTAGCAGCTCACCCTTCAAAATCAAACAGATTATAGTTCTGAACACCATGAGATTTTTAGATACAATAAATAAACAAAGTGACAACGCTTTTAAAGTGGGAGGAATGGGAGCAAATTGCATCACCTTCTGAACATAATCCAGCAGATCCATTGCATAGGCAATACCCACAATATTATCCACGCGCTGCTCAAAAACTGGCACCCTACAAAGTACAAAATATGTCCATGAAACTTTTAGCATGCTGAAAAAATAAATAACTTACTGCAAGTATTCAGATTTTTACCTTGAATATTGATGAGTCACCCACGACTCATGAAAATCCACAAGAGTCCCACTGGCATCAATTGCAACTACATCAACAAGAGGTGTCATGACCTCTCTAACATGTGTATCCTTAATCTCTAGCACATTCTCAATCATATCCTGTGTTAAAACAAAACTATGAGCTTGTTAACTGCAGAATCCAACCATTTTAATGGGTTCCTAGGGAGAGTTTCTGAAATGATAGTCATAACACACTCTTATTTCAGTCGGTTTTCAGCAAAATGGAAAAATTCAGGCAGCTATCAGGCAGAAGTGGAAGTGCTATCCATTGACGAACTTCAATAGAATAGAAAAATCTCTCTGTTCAGGTCTGATTGTATCTTTCATGCAAAGAAAGTGTCCTATACCTAGAATTTAATTCGAAAATAATTAGTGCTGCTTTATTAATGAAAATTTACCATCAAAGAGCCTGTAACTGTTAATGTCATCTATGATTCACTATTTCTCACTAAATCTAAAAATTTTATTAATGTACAACTCCATCATAACAAAATAGTAATCGCTCCCTCAAATCACCCATAGAAATAAAACCACAGTTAGCCACTGCATTACCTGTTCCTCCTCCTCAATTGCCCCACTCAATTCTGCCCCTCGCAACATCAGCTTCAACTCATCTTCTGTAACATATGGTTCGCTGATTAAAAAAAGAAAAGAAAACAAAAAAGGTGAGAAGAAATGAGGAAATGCTAACTAAAAATCCATTAAAAAAAAATCTGAAGGAAAAACCATTACATTATAAGAGGAAAATAGAAAGAGAAGATAAACATGTAATGGTCTAGGATTTATAAACTGACCATTGAACTGAAAATAAAGAGGAGGTGACAGACTCTAAAAAGGGTAAATGAATGGAACAATTAGATTCTTAGAATGTTGTTTCATGGTAAAAAGAGGAAAATATCATTATATAACATTTTGAATCACAAGAGGGATAAAATATCGCAATTGTAAACATTCTAAGGAATGAAATGGAAAAAAAAAAATATATATATATATATATATATATATGTTGACTTTCTGCATGATAATGAAATGTCAATTGTAAATGTAGAAGAATGCCCAACAATGAGAATTATCAATACTGTTCACTTTAAAATGGAAGTTAACATCATTTAGGTTGTTAAGTTAAAAAGTCAAAAACTGAAAAGAAAAATATGAAACTTGTTAAAAATCGCATAATGCAAGGTAAATGAAACAGAGCGATGAAAAATACAATGATGGCAACATGCAAGAATTGGAAGTTACAAAAAACGAAAAAATAAGGTTATTAAATTTTCACCTTCTTCCTTTTAAACCAAGCATCTTCAGCATTCCCATTGACAGATATGTGACAACTCTTCCAACAGGATATAATACTAAAGAAAGCCACGCCACTGGCCTAACCTAGAGGCATTACAAACAACATTAGCCAGAGACACTTGAAAAAAAGAGCAGTGAGATCAGCTGAAGAAAATAACAGCTGCATAGCTCCACAAAGCAAGGAATTGAAAAGAGAGTAGGAAAGGTTCTAGCAAGATAGTATAAACTCACTTACCACAAACCTAGCAACCTCGGTGGCATTGTGTACAGCTATACTTTTTGGAGTGATCTCAGTAAGAAGCAATATGGCAACCTAGTGACATTAAGAGGAGGAGGAGAAGAAAAAAAAACACAGATTAATGGAAATTTTTGCAATGCACAAGTGTATATGCCTTCGCATATTGTTGAACTACAAGAACAAGCTAAATACCAATCACTTCATCAAACCTTCGATATCTTATTAGCATTCCACTAAATTCCAAAGCTTGTAATTTCCTTTCAACAAGTCATTCACTCTTTTAAAACTATAGTTTTAATAATAAAGATTAAATAACATGTGCTGAGAGCATAAACAAGCATAGAACAGTGTAGAAGCTCCCAGACATAGCAAAATCTCTTATTCACTAATTGACCTTCAAATTCCTCCTCATTCATCTCAACCACCTTACACTACACATAGAAGGTAGAGAAACTTCATACACAAGCAAGTGCAGGTACATTTAATTTATGCACCATCACTCCACTTACCAAGTAAAATTATGGTGGACCAGTAGATACTCTAATTGACATGAGTGTGTGTGTGTGGGGGGGGGGGTCATAGGAGGGACTTATACATACAGTCATTACTCCAGTGGCTGCACTAACACCAGCTTCACCAAATATAGCTGTGGCTGCCTCCGTTACCAATGCAGTTGCTCCAATATTAACGACACTGATAGAATAAATAGACTTGAATAAGAATTTATTTTTTTTCAACATGAAGAGAATAGCTGGAACTAGCCATGATAATAATGGTTAGAATGGTAGTACGTTGTGCCGATAAGAATAGTCGTCAGAAACCGAGTAACATCACTGCGGAGCATTTTGAAGACCCCGTCATCAGACTCTTTTTCAGCCAACTCACGCACCTGATAGATTTATGTCAGAGGACAAATTAGATTAAAAAATTATTGTTCACACCTGTAATAGTGTGAGAAAGGTGGTGTACTTGGTCATAAGAGGCCAGCAGAATTTCTTAATGTAAGAAACTACAAAAGATATTAGTATTTAAGACCTCTAGTAATTGGAAAATGGTAGCACAGGATTTGAATTAGAAGTGCAGGTTAGAATTACAATTTGAATATAAAGTACATGTCAATTCCTACTAATAGATTTGATTAATGTAAACTCTATCTTGGGTGTTGCAATCTATTGATAATCATCATCTTCATCAAGAATATTGTTCGATAAACAATTCAAAGTGACAATACTTTCAAATTTAGAGTCAGGATAGACATGGACAGAATATTATATTTGCCACTATATCTATGAAAACCTTGATTCTCTCTTCACTTCAACAAGTTGTCAAACACCCCTACGTCCTAACAGATGGTAGGCATGATAAGTTAATCATAAAAGTGGCTATATTTGCCATCTACATCACTTTCTAAGACTTCTTAGTGACATCCCTTCTTATTTTGGCCACACAATAGAGGCAATACGAAAACTGCCCTCCATAAACCAAAATAAATTAACTCAGTAAATGAGGTCATAAGAATCAGCCTGATCATTTCTTCTAATTTTTATAAGTTCTTCAGCAAAACCATACATGTTTTTCAAGCAAGGCTACTCACAAAAAAATCTGAGAAACTGATGTGGCAGCTACTCTTCTTATGCCAAACAAATCACTTGATGCTTATTTAAACCAATTGTTACATTTATCATGCAAGAAGTTTATGTAAAATTCATTCTTAAGGCCATCATTTCATTTCCCGTGTCTTTACCGTGATAGGACTTGTTCTCATAACAAAACACAAACGCACAGTTTAAACATAGAAATCATCCAGTTAACATCAATAACAATTCTAAACATCAAAAAACCAATCAAGTTATTGAGCTAGAAATGCATACCTTCCATGGCCATAACGTGGTTATGGAAGTCTCAGCCATGGAAAAAAATGCAGACAGTCCCAAAAGCGCAGCCAATATCAAACCTTGCTCTTTAAAAACTCTAAGGAGCTGCGAGATTTTAGGCCAAGCAGTCCTCAACAACAATATACTCTGCCCAATAACTCCGTACCCCGCATTAACCACACCCTCAGATGCAAGCACCCTCCTGCACCCAAAAACCAAAACCCCACAAACCATTGCACCAAAAACAACACCCCTTTTCAACAACACTTTTATTAACTCCAAGTTCACATTTTGATCAGTACCCAGATCAGTGCTAACATTGCGAGATGATTTTGAACGATTTCTTGGCAAAATTGAACTACAGTAAGGTCTAAAATCGGTAAGTTTTGATGAAATACGAGGTGGGTATTGATAACTCTTTTGGGAAACCTTAAAGGGTATCTTCGAAACCCGATTGTAATGCAAGAAAGAAGAGGTTTTGGTGCCAGAAATGAATATGGGTCGACCCAGAATTGATGACTCAAATGCAATCTCCATTACCATAAGTAAGAAACAACCTCACTCAAAACCCAAAATTTCGAAGTTAAATTCAGCTGGCACCAAAACTAAGAATTTGGTGGTTTCATTTTTATTGGAAGGGAGATTTTGATATATTCAGATGAAAAGAAATTTAAAAATTGTTTGGTGTTGGTGGACCCGTGGAGGTGGCGTTGGCTTTTGGGTTGCGTCAATTTTTGGTTGGCGTCGAAGAGATTTTGCTTGAGCGAGCGGCGTGGAAGATGAAATGACTGGATTTGCCCCTTGTTATGTGGTTTAATGTCGGTTTTGCCCCTTAACTACTTACGTTGTGGCACAGCTAGTCTATTTGTCTGGCTACATGCGGATTGTACGTAAAAAAATATTAATTCATAACAAATTACATGGTATTCTTATTAAACTAGATTAGGTCTAGGGACACCCAAATTTACCTATCTATCTTTTTATTTAGCACAAATTTAAAATTAAACTATATAAAATTATTTTGACTTGATTGAGCCAACTTAATAAGTTTAAATACAACTTAAACAACAAATAAAAAATATGATTTATTTTAAATAAAATTTCATAAAGATATTTTTTTCAATATTAAAATAATGATATATTGAATCCTGATTCGTGGCGTAACTCGTCAAACCCACGACTTAGATCATTGATTCTACTGGTTTTAATAACTTTTTTATTAAATTATTTTTTATATAATTATAATAATAAAAATAAATACTCGCAAAATCAAGCACAAACTAAATATTAAAACGTTTATTTTAAATTATGATAACTTCATAAAAAGTAAATTATGAATATCAATTCAAAAGTAACCAAATATTGAAGGGTTAAATTAAAAAAACAATAAAAAATTAAATATAATGCAATATTAAATGATAAAATTAGAAAAAATAAAAGAAAGAGAAATAAAAAGCAAAGTGAATAAAAGATTAAAAAAAAAGTGAGGGGAAGGTGGCACATTGGACAATAAAGGAGGCTGAGTCATTCTCATTTTTTTGAGTATAGAGTATAATAGTTTTATGGCCCACACTATGTTACGAGTTAGATCTAACAAAAACAAATCCAAGCCACAAGGAATTATTTAGCATTATATTATAACAAAAACTAAAAGAGCTCAGTGTCTCTTTCATTGTTTGTCTAGACACATATTATTGTGGATTAGAGCAATGTAATGATGGAATTGTTATTGCCAAGGAAACCTTTTAAGCATGCAGTTGGGGATAAGATTGTCTTTTCCATAAGATACATTTGGCATTGAAAGAATTATTTGAGACAAAATAGTCCATTCAAGTTTTTTAGGCTACAATATAGATACTGATTTGCTTTCATGGCACAAAATTTTAACCTTTGGATTGGGGGTTTCTTTTGTCTTTTCCAAAAAATAAAAATAAACAGTGAAGATACAACCATGCCCCTGAGGGGGGAATATGCATGTGTTGAGGGGCTTCTCCGTCTTTTCCTTTTATTGAAACAGTTCAAATACGAAATTACCTTTGAATTTCAACAAAAACAAGGTTGTATATCATGATGTTTTTGTCGTTTCCATATGGTTTTATTGTAAATATCATGTGGGTTCATGTGCTTGGGTTTGACATGGTTTTTTTTTCTTAATTTTATGTAGTTTAATTTTTTTTTTACTATTGATTTTTTATAAACATTTTCATATGTGCGGTCTTGTATTGTCAATACATTGTATGTGTTATGTGCAACCTTGTATTCTTATATATATATATATATATATATATATATATATATATATATATATATATATATATATATTGTTCAATAAATTTTATGTGTTTTTCTATTACAAATTTATTTTGATAGAAGAATTTATTAAACATGACCGGTTAAATTACCCGTGTTACAATGTTAGATATCTTGATCTTTATTTTTCGCTTGATTTTCTCAATTTTATTTTTGTTTATTGTTGATTTTTTTTCATTACTTTACACAATGGTTATTGAGTTGTTTAATTAGATGCGTGCATAAGTTTTTCGATTTACATCTAAGAGTTTTTATGCTATGTGTGTGTGTATGTGCAGAATCTAGTGGAGGAAACTATTTGGTCAATACATGCCCAATAAAGTTTAAAGGCTTTAGATGCTCTTAGGTTACTTTCTCATTGAGAAAATATTTACCTAGCACATGTTTCAAATAAAATTATATAAGAGTTGTCTCGACATTACTCAATCAACTTGACGAGTTTAAAAACAACCCGGATGACTAATAAAAAGCATTGTTTGACTTTAAAAAACTTTCACGATGACATTTTTTTAACATTGAGACAGTGACATATTAGATCAACCTGAGTTTCGTGGCTTAACCTGTGAAATCTGCGACCCAAATCATGGACTCCACTAGGTTTAACAACTCTATTTAAAAAAAAAATATTTTGTACTTAATAATGTCACAACAAAAATAGACGCTCATAAAATTAAGAACTAACAAAATATCGGGATGTTTGTTTGAGACTATAATAACCTCTTAGAAAGTAAATAGAAACAAATTACGAATATTAATTCAAAATCAACCAAATATTGAAGGACAAAATTGACAAAAAAAAGAGATTCAATTGAAATAAAAATAATTGGAAGACAGAATTTATAAAAAAAAGGAAACTATTGGCATTGTTATTAAACTTGATCCAATAGGTCAACTTTGAAATATTTCGACCTAACTCCTTACCCAACTCGGGTTTAAAATTAACTTGTATGAGAGTTGACTCTAGATAACTCTGTTGAATTGGCAAGTCTAAAGGCAACTTAAACAACAAGTGAAATCGTGGTTTGCCTTTAAAAATATTTCAAGATGATTTTTTTTAATATTAAGATTGTGACATGTTGGATCAACCTAGGCTTCACGGCTTAACTCGCAAACCCACGATCCAGATCATAAACTTTATTGGGTTTAAATTTTTTATTTATTTAATAATATGATAATAAAAAAAATGCTTGAAAAAATTAAACACCAACCAAATACAAAGACGTTTATTTAAGACTGTGATAACCTCATAAAACAAAAACTAAAATAAATTATAACAGTCAATTCAAAATCAACAAAATATTGAATGATGAAATAAAAAAAAATATTTGAAAGGTAGAATTTAAAAAATATATATTTTTTTTAAAAAAAAATTAAGGCGCGCTTCACTATTCATATGTTAGTGAAGCATTATAGTCTTTTTTAGTTGTTTTAACATGTAGTAGTAATTATTGTGACCTTTCCTGCAAGGATTATATTTTCCTTTTGTAATTTTAGAAATTACACTTTATTTATTAGCGTTAATATAAAATTTAAATTTTGATAAAAGCATAAATAAAACAAAGATATTATCCTATATTAATCCATCATTTCAAAGATTTTCATTTTCTCCTCTATGTCTCAACTAATAAAAAATCATAAATTAAAACAAAATTTTGATCATTACTTGATTGGTATAGGTTTTTTTGTTTTTTTCATAAATAACCCACAAATATACTCAACTTGTTTGACCTTATTTTTTTTCTCTTTCTTTTAAATTTCAATTTCTCTCATGTAAAAAATAAAAACAAAAGAGAATCAAAGAGATAAATCCAATTTCCTCTCTCTTTTAAACTAGATTTATCTTTATGTCACATACATTATCATCGTTAAGTTCCACCATCATCATTCGGAGCCAACCCTTGAGTCATTAGCTTCATTTTTTATTATTATTCTCTTTATATCCCTCTCTCAGCATTCAAAACCCACCACAAATCTTTAGTTTCTTTTTGTTTTTTATATTTTATCTCTCGTCCTTTTCACTAATTTATTTTTCTTAGTTTCAATTTGTATATTATTACCACTTATTTCTGGTTGATACACATACTAACTATAAGAGTAATGTGTTTAAATTTCAAGTTCTTTACTTGATTAAGTTTTAAAGGATTTGAAACATTTAGGTGAAAAGGGCGGGGCTTTTTTTTTATAGAGAACAATTGTAGTTTGAGATTGAGATTCAGGGCTCTTGTTTCATCCACCAAATTGTATATTTTATTTTATTTTTTTGATTTTATGGGACTGTTGTAATGTGGGTTTCTATATATTATGCATATTTTTTGTATGGTAGACCCTCTTTTCTTTACAATTCACTCATTTATTTATAGTCCATAAATTTTCTCATCTTTTTTAGTTACGTGGTCCCCAGGTAACTCAATTTTTTTTTTATCTTTTATTTCACTTTTTTCTGCACTTTAATCCCATGTGTATTTTGCTCCCTATTTTGATTTTTGATTTTGCTTTTTTAAAAAATAAATAAAACAAAGTTAACATCAATTTGATAAGAAAAGTAATTAAAAAAAAATGAAATGAATACGAATGCGTCAAAAATATATTTCTTTGAATTTAATTTTTTCATAAAGATATCAATAAGAGAAAAATAATTGAAGATTATAAAAAAGACGTGTAAATGGCCTAAATGCATCAAAAACACATTGTTTTGAATTGTTTTTACTTGTTTTGGATTTTTGGAACATATTTAGAAAAAGAAAGTAAAAAATTGGGTTATAATAGTTGTCATCTCTTTACAATGCTTACATAATAAAATCTTATAAAAAAAGATTTTCATAGGCTTTGTGTAATTGAAATTTTTATAATTTAAAAGGTGACCTACATTAGGGTTCAGTAGTGACTTACTTGGCTATCAAAATGGTCGGATAAGATGGGAATCTTCTTGGTATGAGTTAAATTCTACCACAAGATGACATTCTTGTTGTGGTTTGAATTCCATCAACTCAAGGTTTGACTTTTAGATAACTTTTAGTAATTGTTTGAACTCCACAAACATAGGATCAACTTTTGAATAACCTCTTGTGATGTTTTGAACTCCATCGATACAGAATCATCTTCTAAATAAAACTTTGGTGATGGTATAGATTCCATCAACACATAATTATCTTTTAGACAAATTTCAAATGATGGCTTAAAGTCCATCGATGTAGGATACGTCTTCTAGCACTGGTTTGAAATCCATGGACTTAGAGTCTACATTTTTGAAAGAATACAATGCTCGGTACGGGTTAAATCTTGATGTGAGGCTAGATCTTTTAGTACAGGTTGAATTCTATCGCATGATGGTCTTTCTAAAAGAATCAAACTCATAGTGCTCCCTAATCATAGGGTTTAACCTTTTAATGCAAATTTGAGTTAGAATAAACTTTGTTGGATCTCAGTTAACTTGGATCATTCGGAGCTTTATTGGCTTTCCATTAGGGTTTTTGCTTGTAAACTTTTAGAAAACATTGCACAAATGCTAGTATTTTACGGTTAGATATCATGTATGCATCCATATTTACCTGGTTCAAGTTTATTAGAGTCTTGCTATACTCAAATTTGTTGGAGTCTTATTAGACCTAATAATTACAATGAACCTCGTTGGGTTTAAATTTGTCGGAGCCAGGCTTAAAATTATAGGAACCTTGCTAGACTTAAAACTTGTTGGTTGGGGCTTAATATTGCAAAAGATTTAACCTTTTGTTTTATAGAGAGATGAACTTAAATTGTTTTTTCAAAATAGTAATTTTATAGAGTGACAAACTCAAAGTGTCTCTTAAAATAATTATTTTATAAAGTAACAAACTCGAAGTGTTTTTCTAAAAGCATAGACATTTTAGAAAGTGACCAATCAGAAGTGATTTTCTAAAAAATTACTCATTTGAAAAGATATCAGCTCCAAATGATTCTAAAATTTTATCTTTTATAAACCAGTCATCTTAAAGTGATTTTTGAAAATTTACTCATTTTAAAGAGAGATCAACTCAAAATGATTTTGGAATTTAATCTTTTTATAGAGCAATCATCTTGAAGTGATTTTGAAAATTTAGTCACTTTCAAGAATGATAAGCTTGAAGAAAATTTCAATGACACCTCTTGTTGACAAAAGGGAGCACAAATTATAGATTTTAAAGGCTCAATCTTTCTTTTTAATGTCATCTACATGTTTAAATATATATGGCTATAAAAGCATCAATAATCAATCATTGGTTTGATTGAATTGTTTCAATGCCCTTAATGCTCACTACGGGTTTGACACCTTATGTTCTTCATTATTGATTATTAGATATGCATGATTTATCCATCATCTTAGCCCATATTAACTCTACTTGTCAATGCCTCTAAATGTATTATGAGGGTATTTTTTTTTATCATTGTCTATTCTTTATCATTCCAATGAAGAAAATGTGTTTATTGCTCTAAACTTTTAAAGGAGTTCATCAACTTATTATTTGATTATAATCATTACCATGGATTTTTTTCAAACAAAAATGCCTCCAATTGATTTGGCTATGTTCATAGCAACCAAAATGCATACATGAACCAACATTATCATCATTAATTATTTTTTCTACCACTCATAACTTGTAATGGAGTTCTTCATGTCATCATCTAGCAATTATCATTGCAAAAAGTCTCATTTGTTTAAATTACCACCAATTAATTTAGTTGTACTCATCTCTTCTAGTAACCATGAAAAGACATGTAGACATCACCATCATCATCAAATGTTTCTTTTACTGCTCATGACTTATAATGGAATCATTCATATTATTGTCATTGCAATAGATTTCTTCAAATAAAAGTACCCCCTAACTAATCTTGCTATGATCATCTTTACAATGGGATATCAGCATGCATACACCATCATCATCATTCTTGTCAAGAACTTTTTCAAATTCAGTCAATGATAATTTTGTTATAAAATATTTTTTCAAGAGTCATCTTTTTGTGTTTTAAAATTACTGCAAATTTTAATAATTATGCATACGTAAGTCTAATAGTTGAAATGATATCATTGAGATGTAAGTTTGAAAGTATTTTCATTAAATAGACATTTAAATTTTTTTGATCAAAAATCTAAAATATGTCATTCAAGTTTTATGAAGCCATTTTGGATTTTAGGTATACAACAAAATGGATATTGGTTGAGATTTCATAAATGCATGGTTATAGAAAAAATTTGGTTGTTTTTGATGAATGAATGGCTTAAATAAATTATCTGATAAAAAAAGGGCTATTTTGAAACAAAAAAGTTGGATTTCAAAATGATAGTTTTGACTTGTAAAAAGCATCTTACTTTATGTTGTATTGATCTTGCTTATTTATTGATGGAAAACCATGGTTTGATGTCATAAATAATGATATGCAACACACAAACAGTACATGATTTTTTATTAAGAAAACATTTTTTTTTCTTTAGAGAAGTTAAAACTTAACAATACAAGTCAAATTGGTTTTGATAAAAAAAAAAAAAACACTTTTAAAAGCATGTAATATAGGTTAAAGTTTATGTCTTATGAAAGAATAGGATATTTATAAGGCTCAAATAATGTTTAAGGGTTAAAAGACATAAGACCACTTGTTTTTTTAGAGATCTTATAGGCTTGCCACCTTGATTTTATCATTAGAATGATTTATCTCACTTCAATGTCAATTCTCCCAAATGTATTTTTATTTTGTCCTTGAAATTGTCTTTAATTTTGAACTTTACACCATTATGAGAGATTTTTTGGAGAGGTTTTCAATTTTTATCTTGTTTATATTTGTATTTGATCATTTTCTAGCACTTTTTTTTAACACTTTTATCTCATTCACATTTTTCTATTTCTTTTTGCTTAGAGAATTTCTTTAATTTTCTAAAAGCTTCCAAAATGTGCCCCCAATATGAGGAGTAATCCTATATATCAAAGATGACCTTTTTTCATCTCAAAATCAAGCTTGCTCATATTAATAAATCATAGCCTTATCATCATTTGTTAGGGAAACCATAAGGTTAACTTTAGAGAATGAGTGACGGGATGGGTGAGATTATTACCCAAATACGCATTGTTTATCATTATTTAAGGCATCAAATCATCTGATTATGTTTTGACATAATTATATTATTTGAAGTAAAATTCTCACATTTGAGGCTTGTTAAGACTGAAAAGGTTTTTTAGAGCCCAAAAAGAGTTTAGAGTACGATTTCACTCTTTTGGGATCTAAAAGGAAGGGATAAGTTAAACTCTACCTTTTATGGTTTATCGAGATTAAAAAAGAAGATTTTAGGATTAAAAAAATTAATTGCCCCTAGCATTCACATGACATGCTTTGAAATTTTACTAATTTTGAGAGTTTTTAAATGAATTTGTCATTTTATTTATCCAATTATGGATGAAAAAAATATCAAATGTTACTTTCATAAATGTATCTCTTAATTTTGAAAACATATTTCATTAAAAGATGCAATGTAGTCCCAAAACATAAAAAATCAACAAATTTTTAAATATGTACAAAAAGGGTAATATAACTGTATTTGCAAAGTTTAAGTACCAATTTTCTAACAACCATGATTTCTTTAGGTCACTTCATCAAAAGCCAAAATGCACCTCTTTACTTGTTCTTTTGAGGAATTAACTGCTTAATCTATTCATCACCAAGATCACATCAAGCCTGAGTTATCCTATTTAATGGCCCCAAAACCTCTTGTGAGTATGCTATATTTACTACTTTCTCTTCAAATGATATTTATCTATTCTAAATCATATTGTTAACAAGCTTCTTAAACCCTTGACAATAATCAATGAAATGACCCATAACTTATATATGATATTCACATTTATTATTTTTATTGTATCATTTAGGAAAATATGGTTGGATGGGTTCGTTCAAAGGGTTAATGTACTATCAAATAGGCATTCATAAAATATTGGTAAATATGAATGAGAGAAATAAAAAAAATGATTATTCATGATATTTTCTTTTACAATTTGAACCTTGTGTGCTTTGAAAAATATGTTGTTCAAGCTAAAATAAGGATGGTGATGATGTTTGACTTTTAGGGTAGGTATTTTATGGAATTGTTAAAGATGTTTGATAATGGGAAATTTTTTGATGATATGACCAAGATTGTGGACCATGTTCGTGAATTATATTGACCCACTGATTCATTTTAGTCGCCTTCTCTTCAACAATTGCTTGCGGGTATCCTTATATATTAAATTTTTCCATCTTTTAGAGCTCGTTTGACTCTTTCAACTATAACCATCATATCTAAGAATTGTTTTGTGTATTATATTCTTTTGTCTTTTCTTCTCACCTTAAAAACAATGTTTTCATGCCTCTAAGCCAACTTTTTATTTGTTTACATCTTAAATAATTTCTCTAACATGACAACCAAGACATTTTACACCAACCAAGAGCCACCATTGTTAGCCAAATTAGTTTTTTCACCAATGATACAATCTTTTCTCCATGAAAAAAATTCTCAGACTTGAGTGTATAAATACACTTTGTTACTCATGTAAGGGGTAATTGGAGCCAATTATAATATCATCATAAACAAAATCACAAAGTATAAAAACCTGGCCAAAGACCATAAAAGTAAGCCATAGATACCTAAAGCCACCTAAAGACCATGCAAAACCATTGAAATCCATGCCAAATACACATACCCTAACTCTCATTTTATTTTTTTCTTTTCATGTGTATTTTTTTCTTTACATATATATTAACTTAAACATCAAAGAGTTTCATTTTTTTCAAGTGAATAATTTTTTCAAGACTAGACAAGCCCATCAATCCAACCATGAAATTCTAATTTATGTGTGAAAACTTTTTATGACTTCATTAAAATAAATTAAAAATAACATATTGTAGATAAATTAGGAGTTTTGATAATTATAAATTTACCAATCTAATATGTATAGTTTTCAAAACGATAAACATATGAAAAATACTAAATGAACTATTTAAAAATTTATGAAAAAACTTAAAAACACTTTCCACAATTCTCTCTTTAGCATGAATGGCCATCCTTATTCTCTCACAAGCCATGTCAAATAGAATTGATTTATTGTAAAAATACTATTCATTTAGTAGAACCTATACATGACAATTTGAAATAGCTCTTGATTGTAGTAAACTAGTGCATTCACACTACATTACATGAAGGATTTTAATTTAATTTTTAATATTATTGAAGAAGATATCAACATTATGAATGTGTTTTTTAATATTATAATTTTTTAATAAAAAATTAAAAAGATAATGTGTATGCACAATAAAATAAATTGAAAAATATAATAACTAAAAAATTAAAATAATAATTATTAATGTTAACTAAATACCAAAGCGAAAAATTGATTTTTCTTGTAAGAAGAAAAGGATAGAAGTACATTCATATATTTTACTTCACTATATTTTTTTTATTTTATAATTGTTATTTTATTTATCCTAGTGGTCAATAATAGTCGCTAAATACATATGATTTTTATTTTTATAAATGTATCTTTCAAATATAATTTATCTAATTAAAATTTAAGAGGAAAGAAATTTAAAAATAAATTTCAATAATCTCTTTAAAGTATTATGAAATTATAGAAACAATTTAAAAAATAATTATTATTGAAAAAACTAAACTAAACAATTTAAAAAGAGATAGAGTATTAATTAAAATTAAAATTAAAAATTAAAAATTAAAAAAAAATCAGGCATAAATGGGCTAAGCAAGCCAAGCCCGTGGCCTTGATTTTGTTTTGTTTTTTGTATTTTTAAAAAGAAAAAGTGTATGATGCATCATCTCCTTTAGCATTTCTTTTTAGTGAATGGAGAGTAAAATTTTTAATCAATAATTCAACTATATAATGTATATAAATGAAAATATGTTTTTTTACTCATGAAATATTCAAGAAAAATTAAATGAACATAAAAAAATGCATACAATAGGTGCCTAGCCCAAATAACACGGGTCTGACAAGATATCAAACTCAACACCTTTGGGGTTCAGTAACGCGTTGAACCCAAATATACTTGGATCTGACAAGATGTCAGACCTAACCTCTTAGGTCCAGCTACACATTAAGCTCAAGTACATGTAGATCTGACAAGATGTCAGACCCAACACCCTTAGGTTTAGCTACACGCGGAGCCCAAATGCCCATAGGTCTAGTAAGATGCCAGACCTAACCCCTTGGGTTCAATTGCGCATTGAGTTTAAGTACATATGAGTTTGTCAAGATGTCAAATTCAACACTCTTTAATTCAATTATGCGTTGAATCCAAGTGCACATAGATCTAGTAAGATGACAGACCCAACCCCCTTAGGTTCAGCTATACGTTGAGCCCAAGTGCCTGTGGTTGCCAGACCTCTTAGGTTTAGCTACGTGCTGAGCCCAAGTATATATGAGTTTGGCAAGGTGTCAGAACAAACACTCCTGAGTTTAGTTATGCGTTGAGCCCAAGTACATGTAGGCCTGATAAAATGCCTGACTCAATACCCTAGGATTTGGAATCATTTTAGGACTAAATAGATATGGAATTGATAGTTTTACAGGCTTTATATTGAGTCACAAGACTATTTTTATGATTCTAAAAATTTAGGATAGTCATTTCTCTATACCCTTGAATGTATAAAATTCTTTTAAGATCTTGTCATGTTCCAATTAACATTAATGTTGATATAATAGTTATTTTCATTAACATTAATGTTGTGTAAGAGATATTTCTTTTCATCAAAGCTTTCCTTCATCTTTTTAACAAAACGACAATGTTAAGAGAATATAAATATCTTCTAAACCATCTAGGTACATGATTCACATTTTCTATTCTCTTATCATACATTCTCAGAGCATTTATCATACAAAAAACCAAGAAAATACACTCTGGTTCCTAGAATTTAATGTTTAGTTTTTCATTTTTTACAATTTTTTATTAAAAAGTCATTGACTTAATCATCGAGAGGTCTTTAAACCTCACAAAAGAAATTGTTTTGCTGGAACTGACACTTTTACCACAAACTATCCATTCTATCAATTCAAAAAGAAAGAATATTGTCGTATGATTATCCACTATCAAAACACTAAAAAAAAACTCTATTCCTGAACATATTAGATTTAACATAATCAATTGGCATTTGACCTGATTGTGTACTCTGCAACAAGTTGTGCGAAAGATGATGACTTGTTTTCTAACAATCTTGTTGGAGAATCATATTCCATAACGAGCCCTGCAACATGCATGATCGCAGATAATAAAGAAAATTGAGCATCAACGTAAGTTCTAGGGAATGTTACATCTTTAACGTTTCAATACGCACCGTGACTCAGAAGCAAAACCATGTCACTGTCAAGAACGAGAAGTTATTCGATGTGCAATGGTTATAACTATCTGATCGAGAAGTGTTGCACGAGGGTTTGCTTTGGATAAGATTATCGGTGGATGTGTCAACCGAAGCGTAGCTTCATCAAGGACTAACACCTTACTTTTCTTGAGTAGCACACGCCCAAGACAAACTAGCTGCCTCTGACCCATACTCCAGTTCTCTCCGTTCTCGTTGACTACAACATCGGATGATCATTTGCAATGTAAGTAAATTCCATTGCATTATCAGTTCAAGAAGCTATGCATGAAAATTGTATAGTGGTCGCTGGCAAGAAAGAAAAACCTGTGGAGTCTAGCTTTCTTTCTTTCTTCCTAACTTCGTCTCCAAGTTGGCACTTGTCAAGAGCCTAGAACCATAAAAGAACTCAAGTTAGCATGTGTGTCATCCATCAATGACCAATCCTAGAAACATTGCAAATCAATTCAAAGGAAACACACAAACTCATACTCACACTTGTATATTACTATATATTCTACACACACGCACCCCTCTTCTCTTATGGACAAACATGATAGAAACAACACACCTCCCAGATCAGTTCATCAGTGTGCTCTTCAAGTGGGTCCAGATTACTTCGTATAGTCCCTTCAAACATGGTTGGATCCTGAGGAATAATGCTTAGTCTTGACCTTAAATCATGCAGTCCAATCGATGAGATATCAAGTCCATCAATCATAATCTGACCAGCAGCAGGTTTGACAATACAAAAAAGAGTCTGTACGAGAGTTGATTTTCCACTGCCTGTTCTCCCTACAATACCAGTTTTCTTTCCCCCTGGAAAGGTGCATGTAATACCGCGGAGCACAAGTGGCAGTTGTGGAGCATAACGGACCTGTATCATACAGTATTTAATAATAACACAAATAGCTATGAATTGGAGCAATCAATGGAAGAAACTAAAGTTACCTGCAGATTGTTGATATCAACTTCACCATGGGATGGCCAAGAACGGCCTGGCCTGTTTGCTTCTACTAAAAGAGGCGGCTCACTAGGAATAGACATGTATTGAATAATTCTCTCTACAGATATGATTTTGTTCTCACAATCACATAAATTCCATATCACTGAAGCTTGTAACATGTTTAGGTTGAGTCCATATGTCACAGCCAAGCCTGCAATGGCTTTAGAAATGGGAAAACAAAAGGAAAAGGGTATGTTTTTGGCTTAGCACCTACATGTTAATGTTCAAGAAAATAAAGAGTAGATATCAGACATGAACTACATACCTGGATCAATATTGCTTCGGAAGGAGACTAAGAAAGCCAAAGAGAAAGCAAAAGTAACAGAAGAGAACATATCCAGGCGGAAGCAAAGCCACTCCCTTGCACCAGCAATGTGAAATTTGGGCCGAGAATACGCATCTGTAACTTTCATATTTGTTTCTTGGAATCTTGATTGCTGATCGAAGCTCCTGATAGTTGTTGCTCCCGAAATTGTTTCAGCAAAATGTTGTATAACTGGAGCTTTGCATACTCCAACCAAACGTGAAAGCTCTCTTGCAGAAGATATGTAATATCTCTGCGTGCATTATGGAAATGCATTATATCTCCTCTTAGTCATAATTAATAAAACGGGGGTTACATCTAATTGCTAATAATTACTTTAAAGTCATTTCCTATCTTCTGACTTCACTCATTTTTATCATAACTCATCTATGAAAAACAACTTCTGAACTATAACTCAAAATCAAATTTCATTTTCAAGTCATTCCAAACTAACTCTGATAATCACAAGGATTACCTGATACCAGATGCAGGCAGCAATCACAGGGATGAAAACGATAAAAACTTGCCATGCTACCTGTGACATCACTGCAATGATTCCTAGAAGCTGGATAACTGAGAAGGCAAGTGCCCCAATTAGATATGGAATTCGATTTTCAACTGCACTTTGATCCGTAGAAACCTATATGAGAGGAAAGACATCAATAAAGTGAAACTAATGAAATTGGTATCTTATTTTTGAAGAGATTGGATTTTTAGAGCATCAGACCTACAGAAATTGCTTACTCTATTTATAATTCGTCCACTAGGGGTAGCATCGAAAAAGGACATGGGAGCACGAAATATGCACAGATGCATTTTATTGAAGAGTAGAGTTGCAGTTTTGTACCCTGCTGTTGCATGAAGCGTGGCTCTAGCTAAAATGCAAATCGAACTTCCAATAGCGAACAAGACATAGACGATTATTAATGTAGATCCACTGACAACGGGTTTAACATCCTTTGACACAGGAGCTGCCCATGCCATCCAGTAGTTGCTACTAATTTGAAGGACCTGAAAGAGAATCTGTGCCAATAATATAAAGGGCACAAGACCTCCTCCATATGCTGTTGTGATATAGTTCCAGTAGATAGGAAATCCAACACTACCCGTCTCTCTTTCTTCTTCTTGAATGATCTGTGCTTTTGGCTCAGCTACCTTATCTGATTTACCATTTTCATAATCGTTTTTTCCTTGTTTCTGCACAATCCCATCAGTATCTGATGCCGGTCCTTTCTGCTTGGAATCAAGCACTGATAAAGCTGCCTCGTGGGCACCTACAAGTTCCATAAAGTCAGATCCTGAACAGAGAATGTCATCATATTTACCCGCTTGTGCAATCTTTCCATCTTTCATTACCTAACCAGAAGGTACAACTTGAATCAAATAATGCACTAGATGAGATGATAAACCGACATGCAATGAAGAAAACAAATGCGTATTGCTCACCAAGATAAGATCAGCAGCAGGTAAGAATTCAACTTGATGAGTAACATAAATAACTGTTTTAGAACTCAAAAGACCAAGTAAAACTTCCTGTCATCCAAAATTAAACAAATATAGTTTATGAGAAATACATTTGTTAAGACTAGGCATGAAGAAAACTGCAAAATTAAATAAAGGGTGGTTCGATTAGTGATCTTTTCTGCCGGAATCGAAAGTGAATGTCATCATATAAATGTCTATAAAGATGACATGTTTCACCTTAAATAAATGAGATCCTGTATGAGCATCCACAGCACTGAAAGGGTCATCAAATAGATAGATATCAGCGTCTTGGTACAGAGCCCGTGCTATCTGAATTCTCTGCTTCTGACCACCGCTTAAGTTGATTCCCCTCTCACCAATAACTGTTTGATCACCAAATGACATAATTTCAAGGTCCTTCTTCAGGGAACATGCCTCCAGTATCCTTTCATATCTTTCTCTGTCCATCTCCTTACCAAACAATATGTTCTCTTCAATCTTGCCACTCTGTATCCAGGCAGACTGGGCAACATAGGCCTTTGTCCCACATAACTTGAGAGTCCCTGAGATCTTGTGCAGTTCCCCCAAAACGCAGGAAAGTAAGCTTGACTTGCCTGAACCAACTGTTCCGCAAACGGCAACTCTCATGCCATGGAGCACTCTGACGTTAATATCCTTTAACGTTGCACTAGGTGAAGACAAATCCCAGGAGAAATTTCCATCAGCAATCTCAATTGCTGTATCAGAGGTTCCAATTGGTTGCATCTCCAAAACATCAGTCTGCAAGTCATCCAGACAAAGGAAAGAGGCAATTCGGTCAAGAGAAACCTTGGTCTGAACTGTCATAGAAAGTGTATCAGGAAGACTATAGATTGGCATTTGAAGGACCCTGAAAGTTGCAAGTGCAGATAAGATTTTCCCTGATTCAAGTGGGATGCCTATAAGCATACAAGCACCAAAAGTGGCCACAGCCACAAGAGTAGGAGCTAGCCAGAAGACAGACATGACCATTGCCGAATTATAAACATATTTCTTCAACCATCCTGTCTCTACGTCTCTGAGTTCAAGAATCTTAGACAGAAACTTCATTTCCCACCCCTGAAGCTTAAGAATTCTCATATTCCTTAAAATCTCTGTGGTTGCCCTCATTCTTTTATCTTTTGAGTCCATTAACTTGTCTTGAAACGTTTTTTGTAATCTACCCAGAGGATAGTTTATCAACATGACAACTATTGTTGCAACAAAAGCAGCAACTGATGCAAGCCCCAAATTTTGGTACAGTATCAATAAGGCCAAACCAACTTGCAATAGGATCAACCATGGATCGTGCATGTACCAACTAAACTCACCAATTCTGTCTGCATCAACAGTCATGATATTGATGATTTCACCACTAGTTTGGCCCTGCTTTGACTGATTGGAGAGGGTCAAACCTTTGTTGTAAATCATTGTGGTTGTTACTGCACGGTGCCTAAATCCTATTTGTTGCAACCTAAAGAACCAGTGCCTCTGTGAGATGCACTCTACAAGCTTTGCAACGAAAAAGGTTGAAGCTAAAATATATCCCTGATTTTTGTATTCTCCTCGTCCATCAAGGCATTGAACAAAAGCGTCGATAAGGTATGGACCAACATAGGAAGCTGAGGTGTATATTATTGCCAACAAAGCTGTCCATAGAATTTCCTTCCAAGCTGACAAGAATAATGCCTTGGCGAGCTTGAAAGGGGTAACTCTACTAGAAGCACCATTATGTGACTCGAGCTTATTTCTAAAAGCTGGGAATCCTCTAAACACACTATCAAGACTGTCTAGTTGAGGAACATCCTCAAGGTCCAAAGTCTTCTTATTGCCAAAAGCAATTAGAGAATTCATCCAGTAGAAGGTAAGAATACTGAAAGGACCAGCATTTGCATAAGTCGTCACAGCATCACCCCCCCTTGACTTATTTGATTCCAAAGTAGGAGTATTACTTGTGTCGCTAGAAATATCAACATTCATAAAGGGTTGCTCGAGAAGGCTATCCTTAGTCTCATGTCTCAAGAACCCAACATAACAAAGAAACAAAGCAGTGAACACAGAGACTATATCAGATACTAAATACCGTACCTCTGAGGACTCATGTTTGTGATAAAAAAGAAAATCTACAACAAGACAATAACAAGAAATTGAGAAATAAAAAACCCACCAAACTCTCAATAAAAATGAGAACCTTTTCTCACCTGAATTAAGGGTATACAAATAGACAGAAAGTGCACCCCAAGAGAATGTTCTAAGCACTGAATCAAAAAGGTTCACTAGTTTATCATCAGACCATCCATTTTTATACCAATAAAAGTAGCTCAGCAAACACAAGAAAAGATTAAACAATGAAACACCTAAACAACATAAAAGAGTCTGCTTAGAACACAGAAACCTCTTGTTGTTCCTAAACCTCTCTCCAGAACCCTCACCACCATCACCCCTCACGAGTTTCTTCCACACATATGAGACGACTAAGGCAAGTAACAAAACTAGGTGCAATGAACCAGAAAACCCACGCAGGAAAATGGGATTAAGGAGAAAACTAGCACCTGAATACATTAAAGAGGATGAGTTTGAAAGACTGGAAAAGAGACCAAGCTTTGTTGAATCAAAGAGGTGCATGTTTTGTTCGTTGACTGAAAGGCAGCATTTCCTAATTCATGTGATGAAAAAAGTTTAACGTATCAATAGCAGTATTGATTTTGTCCTTGAGAAAAATTAATTAGGTCGTAAAATTCTCTTACTATTCAATACTCTCTCTTATATGATTACAAAACACTTTTCTCAGGTACATATTTTCAGGGATATATATATATATTCAACCATAATAATAAGGATGGGAAATGGGGGCTGAAAATTACAGGGAAGCTTTTGTAAAATTAAAAGCCTTTCAACGCACTAGCAAGTGGCTGTAAGAGAATGGGTGGGTGGGTGGGTGATTATCCGAATTCAAATTGTCCGTTTCTGGGTCCTTGTTTCAGAGCAGCGACAACAAATCTAGGATTTTCTAAGTTCGTGTTTGACCTTTTGATCTTTCTTTTTTGGATTCAATCTAAAAGCTGAGGTGACTGAGAAGAGGATAGGATGATGGGAGATATTTTCGACCCGGCGATCATTCCAAGTATAACTGCAGAATCCACTGATTGATTCGATGTTAAACGCAAACTAGGTTTAAAATAGGAAATTCATCCACTAATTTAGTTAAAGAATCAGTTGATCAAAAGCAGGTGCATGTGATATTGGTAAAAATTGTTTTTTAAAATGTTTTTTTAATAAATATATTAAAATAATATATATTTTTTATTTTTTAAAATTTATTTTTGATATTAGTACATCAAAATGATTTTAAAATATATAAAAAATAATTTTAAACAAAAAAAATTAAAATTTCAACCGATTTCTATTTGGGCTATATTCCCAAACAAGGGGGCTAAGTGATGGATCAATGTTTTTTTCACTTTTTTTACTTGTGAAAGAACTAAAGGGTAGACAATAGCCCAATACCCTTAAGCCCGACCAAGAGTTGAGCTCATTTAATTATGGGTCTGGTGAGCTACCAGATTCACTATTTTTACACTCAGCCAAAAGTTGAGCCCAATAACATGTGAATCTAGCAAGCTATCAAATCCATTATCCTTGGACCCGAACAAGAGCTGAGCTCACTCACCTGTGAATCTGGCGAGCTACCGAACTCACCATCATTGGGCTTCATCAAACATTAAGCTCAAGGTCTTTTGGTTCTAGGAATCTAAGACTCTGTGATTTGACCATGAGTCAAAGATTTTTTTTTTATATTGAGTCAAAGATCTCTGTACCCTTTAAAAAATCATAGATATTTTTCTCTATTGAATTAGAGATATCCTAACCCTTTGACGAATCAAAAATATTTTTCACTGATGGGTTAGAGAGTTTTTTCCTCTCGGACAAGTCTAGTTAAGAATTGCACATGATTTTTTAATATAAAAATAATATTAAATTCACTATTTAATATTAGTCAATTTTATTTGGAGGTTTTTTAATATTCTTTTTAATTTTTGTAAATTAATTCAAGTAATCTTTTTTCTAAATAGTAATTAAAGGCATTTTGATTTGTGCATGGCAAACTTTGAATTCCATGAGTGGATAACATTTTCGTTTCTTTTTTAAATGTGAGGTAGCGAGGGAGAATCAAGTTATTAGTCTTGTACTTGTTCTATTTAAACAGTCATAGTTAGATTATAAAATGATCAAAACTGATGACCTTTACAAATTAAAATGATCTCATGTAAAATAGGAACTTGTTATATTTATTATGTATTAATAATCACTTACTTCTTATATAATTCAAACTTATAAAATTATTACATATTTTTTTTAGTTATTTTATTATTAACAACATTTTCAATAACAATTTTAATTTAACATCATTTAATTACTTTTTATATTCAACATCAATTTTTAACTAGTAGCAATTAAAAATATTTTTTTAAAAAAGTAACCACAAAAGCTAGTATAATCCCAGAAACACAATGGAATGACATTTGAAGAGAAGGCAGCCTTCCTTTTATGGCAGGTTGAGGTGGTTCCAAGCTCAAAGAAGTGAAACACACAATGCTGTCAAATCTGGTCCAGTGTGTGGAACCAAATTTTTGCTGTCATTATTGAAATTATCTGCAAAGAAACCATCCCAAATCCATATGTGGTCTGTTGGGGAGAAGGGGCTAGAACAATTTTGCATGATGATCTAAAATGAGTGAAGGAAAATTGAGGTTTTTAGTGCCATATCTTACTTGGTTTTTTTATATATTTACTTAGCCTTTCTTTTCTTTCAAAGCTTGGATGATCTATTACCAATAAATTCAGAGGCATTTCAGCCAAGTATGCTCTTAAATTCAAGGTGGCAGAAAAGTCTACACCAAAAATTGATTTAACTTGAGCCAGAATACATGCAAGCCTTTGCTGTAAGCAGAGTAAAGCTCACAATTCACAAGCTACAACAATCAAAATATATATATATAATGTCATTATAAGCAAAACTTCTTGCGTGAAATACACTAACTATAACTGTCTTGGTTACCAAAACTACAGTTCCTGATAGGACACGATTCAGATGGTCGTGATGAGGCCTCAGTTGTCGTCGTCATCGAGAAAACATAAACACATGATAATTCATTTCAGCAGCAGCCATATCATTTAGTTCAGTTAAATTTCTCAAAACCGGTATCTGACCTGACTCTGTACTCTGCAACAAGTTGTGCAAATGACGAAGATTTGTTCTCTAACAATCTTGCTGGAGAATCATATTCCTCAATGAGCCCTGCAACATGATAGCAAATGCTTTAGAAACTTTACCATCACCAGAACTTCTACCTGCTGTTACATCATGTTTCCTTACTCACCATTACTCAAAAGCAAAACCATGTCACTATCAAGAACAGAAGTTATCCGATGTGCGATGGTTATAACAGTACAATCGGAGAAGTGCTGCCTTAAAGTTTGCTGAATTAGATTATCAGTAGACGTGTCAACTGAGGCAGTAGCTTCGTCAAGGACCAACACCTTACTTTTCTTCAGTAGCACACGCCCAAGACATACTAGCTGCCTCTGACCCATACTCCAGTTCTCTCCATTCTCGATCACTGCAGCACCACATGACCATTTCCAATGTAAGTAAATGTCATCTTCAACTTTAAGAAGATATACACAAAGATTGAACAGCAGTGACTAGTGAGAAATACAAACCTGTGGAGTCTAACTTCCTTTCCTTCTTTCTAACTTCATCTCCTAGTTGGCACTTATCCAGAGCCTAGAACCATTAAGAACTCAAGTGAGCATGTGTGGCATCCTTCAATTACCATTTCTAAAAGCATTGCATATCGATTCTAAGAACACACATATGCATACATGTGTAAATAATTATGTTTACCTCCCAAATCTGTTCATCCGTGTACTCTTCAAGGGGGTCCAGATTGCTTCGTACAGTCCCTTCAAACATGGTTGGATCCTGAGGAATAATGCTTAGTCTTGACCTCAAGTCATGCAGTCCAATCAATGAGATATCAATATCATCAATCATAATGCGACCAGCAGCAGGTTCAACAATACGGAAAAGAGTCTGTATGAGAGTCGATTTGCCACTGCCTGTCCTCCCTACAATACCAGTTTTCATACCTCCTGGGAAAGTGCAAGTGAGACCACGCAGAACAAGTGGCATATGTGGGGCATACCGGACCTGCATAACACCTCAATCATTAGTAACAATTAGCACATAGCAATTGGAGAAATCATTGGAGAAAAGCAGCTAAAATTACCTGCAGATTATTAATTTCAACTTCACCATGTGATGGCCAAGAACGGTTTGGCCTGCTTGCTTCTATTATGAGAGGAGGCTCACTAGGAATGGACATGTACTGAAGAATTCTCTCTACTGATATGATTTTGTTCTCACAATTGCATAAATTCCATATTACCCAAGCTTGTAACATGTTCAGGTTGAGTCCATATGTCACTGCTAAGCCCGCAATGGCTTTAGAAAAAGAAAGGAAAAGGGAGAAGGTTTATTTCAGGTTTAGCAATTAATTGTCAATTCTCGGAAGGGAAAAAAAAACGATATACAAGAAATGAACTACATACCTGGATCAATTCCCTTTGGGAAAGAGACTAAGAAAACCAAAGAGAAAGCAAACGTAATAGAAGAGAACATATCAAGGCGGAAGCAAAGCCATTCCATTGCAGCAGCAGCATGAAATTTGGGCCGAGAATATGCATCTGTTACTATCATATTTGTTTCTTGGAATCTTGATTGTTGATCAAAGCTCCTGATAGTTGCTGCTCCTGAAATTGTTTCAGAAAAATGTTGGATAACTGGAGCTTTGCATACCCCAACCAACCTTGAAAGTTCTCTTGCTGAAGGTATATAATATCGCTGCATGAATTATGAAACATGTTAGAAACCCTCTGTTCCTGAATGTTAAACAACAAAGACGTGAAGCAGTGGCTGCATCTACTTGCATGCCGTTGAACTTTATCTTATAAAATTTCATTTCCGTTCAAAATCATGGGAGAAAGAAAAAGGCCAATTAAGAGATGATAGACGCACAAATGGCGTGCACTGAGGTAGAACTTGATACATATAAAGAGTCTGGAGACATCACCTGATACCAGATGCAGGCAGCAATGACAGGGATGAAAACGATAAAAACCTGCCAAGCCACCTGAGACATAACTGCAATGATTCCCAGAAGTTGAATAGATGAGAAGGCAAGTGCTCCAACTTGATATGGAATTTGTGTTTCAACCGCACTTTGATCAGTAGAAGCCTGTACGAGAAGAAATAGTACATAAAGTGAAACCAGTGGACTTGGTATCTTTCTTTTGAGTCAATTTTTATCAGCAAATTAAAGAGCCTGATGAGACATACAGAAATTACATACTCTGTTTAGGATTCTTCCACTAGGAGTTGAGTCGAAAAAGGACATGGGGGCACGAAAAATGCACAGATGCATTTTATTAAAGAGTAGAGTTGCAGTTTTGTACCCTGCTGTTACAAGAAGTGTAGCTCTAGCGAGGATGCAAAATGAACTTCCAATAGCCAGACATACATAGACCATTATTAGAGTATATCCACTGACAACAGGTTTCATATCCTTTGACACAGGAGTTGCCCATGCCATCCAATAATTGCTACCAATTTGAAGGATCTGAAAGAGAATCTGTGCCAATAATATGAAGGGCACAAGAGCTCCACCATATGCTGTTGTGATAAACTTCCAGTAGATAGGAAACCCAACACTACCTTTCTCTCTCTCTTCTTCTTGAATGAGCTGAGCTTTTGGCCCAGCTACCACATCTTCTTTACCATTTTGAGAATCCTTATTTCCTTCTTTTCGCAAAATCCTATCCCCGCTACTATTTTCCTTCCCGGCACTTTCATTTTCAGAAGCCGATTCTGCTTGTTTGGAATCAAATGCTGATAAAGCTGCCTTGTGTGCACCAACAAGTTCCATGAAATCAGATCCTGAATTGAGAATGTCATCATATTTCCCAGCTTGTGTGATCCTTCCATCTTTCATGACCTAACCGGAAGGCACAAGTTGAATCAAAATATTCCATCAGGCGAAATGATAATCCAGATACAATGAAGAAAAGAAATGTGCATACTCACCAAAATTAGATCAGCAGCAGGTAAGAACTCGACTTGATGAGTAACGTAAATAACAGTTTTCGAATTCAAAAGCCCAAGCAAAGCTTCCTGTTAGGCAAAATTAAGCAAATATATTCTAAGAGAAATTGATATAAGAGAGGAAAAATGAGGGCAACAATCAAAATGCAAAACAGAACAACGGGTGGTTTAACTAGTTGGATTAGTAATTTTTATTTGCCACGGAAACTACAAACAAAAGTTAACAGTCACTACAAACAATTGTATTAAGAAAGATGAGAAATTTCACCTTAAATAAATGAGATCCTGTATGAGCATCCACAGCACTGAAAGGGTCATCGAAAAGATAGATATCAGCGTCTTGGTACAGAGCCCGTGCTATCTGAATTCTTTGCTTCTGTCCACCGCTTAAGTTGATTCCCCTCTCACCAATAACTGTTTGATCACCAAATGACAGAATTTCAAGGTCCTTCTTCAGGGAACATGCCTCCAGTACCCTTTCGTATCTCTCTCTGTCCATATCCTTACCAAACAATATGTTCTCTTCAATCTTGCCACTCTGTATCCAAGGTGACTGGGCAACGTAGGCTTTTGTCCCACATATCTTGAGAGTCCCTGAGATCTGGGGTACTTCACCCAAAATGCAGGAAAGTAAGCTTGACTTGCCTGAACCAACTGTTCCGCAAACAGCAACTCTCATGCCATGGAACACTTGGAAGTCTATATTTTTCAATGTTGCACTAGGCGAAGAAACGTCCCAAGAGAAATTCCCATCCACGATCTCAACTGCCGTATCAGAACTACCTATTGGAAGCTTCTCTAACACATCATTCTTCAAGTCATCAAGACTAATGAAAGATGCAATTCTGTCCAGGGAAACCTTGGTCTGAACTATCATAGAAACCGTATCAGGAAGATTATAGATTGGCTCTTGAAGAATCCTGAATGTTGCAAGTGCAGATAAGATCTTCCCTGATTCAAGAGGGGTTCCAATAAGCATACAAGTACCAAAAGTGGCCACAGCCACCAAACTAGGAGCCCCCCAGAAGACAAAACTGATCATTGCTGAATTATAAACATATTTCTTCAACCATCCTGTCTCTACTTGCCTAAGATCAAGAATCTTAGACAAAAACTTCATTTCCCACCCCTGCAACTTGAGAATCCTCATATTCCTTAAAATCTCAGTGGTAGCCTTCATTCTTTTATCTTTTGATTCCATTAACTTGTCTTGAAAATGCTCTTGCAATCTCCCCAGTGGATAGTTTAACAACATGACAACTATTGTTGCAACAAAAGTAGAAACTGTTGCAAGCCCCAGATTTTTGTACAGTATCAGCAGGGCCAAACCAACTTGCAAGATGACCAACCACGGATCATGCATGTACCAACTAAAATCACTAATTCTCTCTGCATCAACCGTCATGATGTTGATGATTTCCCCACTAGTCTGGCCCTGCTTTGACTGACTGGAAAGGGTTAAAGCCTTGTTGTAAATCATCGTGGTTGCTACAGCACGGAGCCTAATTCCAATTTGCTGCAACCTAAAGAACCAGTGCCTCTGTGAGAGGCACTCTACAACCTTGGCAACAAAAAAGGTCGAAGCTAAAATATATCCCTGATTTTTGTATTCTCCTCGCCCATCAAGGCATTGAACAAAAGAATCAATAAGGTAAGGACCAACATAAGAAGCTGAGGTGTATATTATTGCCAACAAAGCTGTCAATAGAATTTCTTTCCAAGCAGACAAGAGCAATGCCTTGAGGAGCTTGAAAGCCGTAACTCTACTAGCAGCACCACTATCTGACTCAAGCTTATTTTTAAAAACTGAGAATGCTCCAACTACACTATCAACACTATGAAGTTGAGGAACATCTTCAAGGTCTAGAGTTTTCTTATTGCCAAAAGCAATAAGAGAACCCATCCAAGAGAAGGTAAGAATACTGAAAAGACCAGCATTTGCATAAGGGGTCAAACTATCACCTCCTCTGGACTTACTTGACTCTAAACCATTAATTGAACTAGAATCACCATTCAAAAGGGGTTGTTCAAGAAGAGTATCTTGACACTCATTTCTCAAAAACCCCACATAACAGAGAAAAAAGGCAGTGAAAACAGAGACTAAATCAGATACTAAATACTGTATCTCAAAGGACCCATGTTTGTGATAAACAAGAAAATCTACAATAAGACAATAACAAGAAATTGAGAAAAAAAGAGCCCACCAGACTCTCAACAAAAAAGGGAACTTTGTTTCACCTGAATTGAAGAATTGGGTGTGAAGATAAACAGAAAGTGCAGCCCAAGACAGTGCAGTAAGCACAAAATCTAAAAGGGTCACTAGTTTATCATCAGACCAACCATTTGTATACCAATAGAAGTAGCTGACTAAAGACAGGACAAGATTAAGCGATGAAACACCTAAAGAACAGAAGAGAGTCTGTTTGTAGAAAAAAAACCTCTTGTTATTGCTAAACCTCTCTTTAGAACCTTGATCACCATCACCCACCCTGAGCTTTTTAAGCACAAAGGAGACAAACAGAGCAAGTAACAAAACAAGGTGCAATGAAGCAGCAAAGCCACGTAGGAAAATGGGTTTAAGGAGAAAATAAGTAGCTGAATCCATTAAGCTGGAGGATGAATTTAAAAGATTGGTCAGGAGAGCAGTAGCAGTGTTTATCGAATCAAAGAGACGCATCGTTTTGAGATGTTTTTCGACTTTTTTTTTTTTTTTTTGGGAGAGAGGTGTTTTAGTGTTTTGAGAGGTTTTTGGTGCTTCGCTCGCCAATAAACAAAAGGGGAGAAGAAGACCCCTTTATTCTTGTTGTTTTGGCTAGTGGGGAAATCCGTGGCTGCAAAGCTATATATAGATAGAAAAGGAGTTAGTGGGAGAGAGAACGAAAGAGAGAATTGCAAACGTGGTGAGCAAGACTTAGAACTCGGAGTCGGAGAAGGAAGAGACAGAAAATGTTGGCGGCTTTTACTAGGAAGGAAGAGCGTTACCTTGGAGATGTTTAACTTTCTGATTATTATTACTATTTATTTATGAATTTATCGTTGCTCACAATGAATGGAACAGGTTATGTTCATGTAAAACATTAACACCAAGTTTAGTAATGTTATGATTACGTACCGAGGATGAAGAAGATCATGAAGATGTTAAACTCTAATCTCAGCCCTCCATTTGATTTCACTCCTTTGCAATTTTCACTCTCCCCGCCAGCCATTGCAATGCATCACCACCGCCTCTTCACCCTCGACAGTACCTCCTCCCATCAACATTTGCCATTTTTTTCCTTTAAGTTTTGGAAAAAAAAAAAAAAACCAGGGAGAGCATTGAGATATTTTATGGTGTATGAGAAATAATTAGTGGTATTTTATTAATTATTTTTTAAATTTTACTTAAAAAAATAAATGAGTGTCTTTTTTTATTGGTAATTTTTTTTTATTGGTAATGGATTTTACTTTCTTTTTTCTCTCTTGTATTTATTTTTTTTATGAAATAAATACCACAAAATAATTAATATAATGTTTCTAGTTACTTCATGTTTATCTACAAGCAATTTATGATAGAATTTAAAACCACAATTTAAACTTGATGAATTAAGAGAACTCTCTCGTTTGGATCTCATAAGGAGAGAATGAACATGGAGTCCACAGATACCTTGGCTGGGGTGAGATCACTTCCCACAAAACCACCTGATATAGTGAATGGATTTGGATCTTCATCAAGACAAGGGAGAGTCTCTTTCAGAGATAAGGTGCTAGGTAATCAAACTCCTTCGCCTATAAGAGAAAGGGTTAATCTGATTACCAACGATTGTCCGTATTGAGCATGATAATAGGAATCGTTTATTACCAAAGATCTATATTGATGATTCAGTCTTTCAAGAGTTGTGCTACCCTTGGTATGACTATGTGATCATTAAACTTCTTGGTAAGAACATTGGTTACTATCAGTTAAGAATGAGATTGAAAGGGGTCTGGAAATTGAACGGAGGTTTTGAGCTTATGGACGTTGGCAATGGTTTTTTCATGGTCAAATTTGATCTTACAGATGATAGAGCGAAAGTATTTAATGCAGGGCCTCAGATTCTTTTTTACCATTACCTTGCAGTACGTAATTGGTCACCAAAGTTTGTATCTTCCACAGAAAAAAATCAATAGAGCAATGGTATGGGTAAGGATTCCAAGCCTTAATCTTGTGTTTTATAATGAGAGTTTCCTCATGGCCATGGCTTCGACTATAGGCAAACCTATTAAGGTTGACCTGCATACACTAAATGTTGAACGGGGGTGTTTTGCTCGTATTTGCATTGAAATTGATCTTGATCAACTCGTATTGGAAAAATTATGGATCAAAGATAATTGGTATAAGGTGGAGTATGAGGGTTTACATTTAATTTGCAGCAGTTGTGGCTGCTATGGGCATTTGGGGAGGGATTGCAAAGTTTTGTCATCACATAGTGTGTCAGCTGAGGGGATAGTGGTTGATGAGCTTAGGGCAACGACAGCTAGAGGAGATATGAATAGTTGTAACGGCTCCATAGTTCAGGTTGTGCATCCAGGTATTGAAAGCAAAATTGACGGTGATTAGCTAACAGTTACCAAAGTTAGGAAACCAAAAAACAGTAAGGAGCGAAATTAAAGGAGGTGTATTAGGGTAATAAATATAATAAATTTACGGTATTAAAGGGGGTTAATGAGGATATTTTTGTTGCATCATAACAACATGGGTTACAAGGAAAAAAAGATGTGGGCCTGACTATTCCTAGTACAGGCCTGAATTTTATGACTCAACATAAAAAATGTGTAAGAAGAGATGAGCCCACAGTAACTAAACCTATTTTGAAGCCTGTTATTGCTACATACAAGAGATAGGGTAGAATTCCAAAAGGAAAGCAGAAGGTGGTGCCTACATCTACAACGAAACATGATTTTAATAACCCAACTATCTATACGCCTCTAGTTTTCTCATCAAAAGGCCTTGATATGACAAGGGAGAAAGAAGACTCAGAGCAGAATGCTAACGGGTTGGGAAAGACAGGATCCTACGTTGGAGTTACCACAATGACAACGAAAAAAAATAACAGTACACATGACCCTGGCATAGCTTATCATTTTGGTGTTGAATGTTCAGATCATGCCACTAGTAAGGAGGATACTATTAACATCATAAATAGTATTAATGGGGTACTGGAAATTGGAGAAGGTATGGTTATGGATGGTGGGCCATGAACTGATGGTTTTTACCATCTTCCCCCCCTTTTGTATTATATCTTATGATGAAATGTTTCAACGACTTCTCAATCCTATCTGGGAGTATTAGGGGAGCTGTTAACAGCTAGGGTAAAAGACATTGTAGAGATTTAGTGTATAAATATCAGCCCTCACTCTTTGTGACATTGGAAACTCACGCTCTATTTGCTAGGGTGGAGAAATTTTAGGCCTACTTAGGTTATTTCTGGCAATTATAGTTGAATTCGAAAGTCATGCAAGGGGTGTCTGGATTTTGTCAACAAAAAGTTTTTTTACTACTAATATCGTGGATGCTACTAGTCAATATGTTACTATTAAAGTTTCTTTAGGAGGCAATCATTGGTTTGTCTCAGCGGTTTATGCATCATTAATTCCTCATCTAAGATAACAACTTTGGGATTATTTGCCAACTCTTACGGATACTGTGCAAGGGGCATAGGCTCTGATTGGGGATTTTAATGAGATTTGTTTACTGGTAGAGAATTGTGACAGATTGTTCTATTAGTCTAAAGCTTCTCGATTCTTATAGACAATGACAGCTTGCAGCCTTATGGACCTGAGGTATAAAGGTCAGCAATTTACTTGGCACCACCATATTCATGGTTTTGGTTATTTGGCCAAGAGATTGGATAGGGTTATAGCGTTTGTGACTTGGCAAAATGCTTTTTCTGATGCTTATGTAGAGCACCTGTATGGATTTCATTCTAACCATAACCCAATTCTTTTGAGACGTGGACAATTGCCTTACAGGGAAGGGGAAAGGCCTTTCAGATTCGAGGCAGCCTAAACTACTCATAATGAATACAGGAATGTGATTAGTACAATATGGAATAAGAGCAGAAATAATGTAACGCATGGTCTCAATGAAGTCTGTAGGGACTCTATAAACTTTAATAACAATACCTTAGGAAAATTTTTTCGAAGGAAGTGATGTATCGAAGCTAGGTTGAAGGGTGTCCAAGTTTGTCTGGATTATAACTATTAGGAATCTCTCTTTTCTCTTGAACGTCAGTTGTGATAGGAATATAACGAAGTTCTCCGACAAGAAGAACTTTTAAGGTTTAAAAAATCAAGAGAAAGATGGGTGAGCCATGAGGATATGAACACCAAATTTTTCCACACTCTTACAAAGACCAGGCGAATGAGGAATAAAATATATGGATTATTTTTGCCTGACGGGTCGTGCTCTGAGGATAATACTCTTCAGGTGGAAGCTGTCAGTTTCTATAAATCACTATTCTATTATAATGACACTATTGAGTTGAATGCCTTTGAGGGTGTTACTATTCCTAAATTGTCATCGGAGGGGGTATCAGAGTTAACTAAATCGGTAACCAAAGAGGAGGTGGATATTGCTTTAATGAGCATGGGTTCCTATAAAGCTCCTAGTAAAGATGGTTTTCATGCTCTATTTTTTAAAACATATTGGGACATGGTAGGAGATGATGTTTGCAGGTTAGTTTATTTGGCTTTTGAGAATGGATCTTTTAATCAAGATATTGCTGAGACTCTTGTAGTTCTTATTCCTAAAGAGAAGAGACTCGCTACCTTTAAATAGTTTCATCCCACTAGTCTCTGCAATGTAGTCTACAAGTTGATTACTAAAGTCCTAGTAAATAGACTGCGACCATTCCTGGATGACCTTATTGGGCCTCTTCAAAGCAGCTTCATTCCAGGACGCAATACTTCTGATAATGCATTGATTGCACAAGAGGTGATGCATTTCATGCATAAGACCATAGGGAAACAGGGTTACCTAGCTCCTAAAGTTGATCTAGAGAAGGCTTATGATAGAGTTAACTGGGACTTTTTTTTATAATACTCTAGAGCATTTTGGGTTCCTTGAAGGAACAGTCAGATTAATTATGTTTTGTGTTCAGTCTACCTCTTTAACACTCCTCTGGAATGGTTCAAAATTACCTTCTTTCTCTCCAAATCGGGGGCTTCGGCATGGTCATCCACTCTCTCCGTACTTATTTGTTCTAAATATGGAGAAGCTATCTTGCTTGATAAGCAAGAAGGTATCTGATAAAGTGTGGCAACCAATTCATGTTTCTAAAAATGGCCCAGGCATTTCACATCTCTTGTTTGCTGATGATGTCCTTCTTTTTATCAAGGCTAGCAAAACACAAATACGCTCACTTATTGATGTTCTCACTAGCTTTTGTAATGCATTAGGCCTTATAGTGAATTTTGATAAATCAAGAGTTATGACCTTAAGGAATGTTAGCAGACATTTGAAAAATACATTGGCTCAACTGTCACTGATGAAATTTACGAGTGACCTTGAACGATACCTTGGTTTTCCTTTGTTTTAAGGGCGTGTAAAACGATCAGACTTCAATTTCATCATGGATCGTATTCAATCTAGACTGGCAGGTTGGAAGGGTCATATGTTTAATAGAGCAGGAAGGGTAACTCTAGCTTGCTGAGTTATTTCTTCTATCCCTACATATTATATCCAAAATCAATTGTTTCTGAAAGCTGTGTGTAATAGCATTGACAAGACTATCAGGAATTTTATTTGGGGCAAAGGTGAATCAGGTTGTGGTTTCAATTTAATTAATTAGAAGACCATCATTAAGCCGAGGAATTTTGGGGGGTTTGGCATAAGAGAAACTAGGATAGCTAATGTTTCTATCCTTAGCAAACTAGCTTGGCAATTACTTTGTAATGAGTAAGTCATGGGTTCAAATCTTTCATCATAAATATATGTGAAATTCTAGTTTGTTTTATTGTTCTCCTCCTTCAAGAACAATGTCTAACACGTGGAAAGCTATTTATAAAGCTTTCATATGCTTACGTGATGGTTTTGCTTTTAAATTGGGTAAAAAATATGTATCATTATGGTTTGACCATTGGCTTAGTGCAGGTATAGTGGGTTCCCTTGTTGACTATGTTCATATTAGTGATTCTAATTTGAAGGTGAATGATTTATGGGTTAATGGCTATTGGAACTTCAGTCATCTTATGACTAATCTTCCTAATGATATCAGGAACCTTGTTACAGCTGTCCCAATACCTTCATATCGTCGGTCTGATGATAGCATCATTTGGCTATCTAATATTACAAGAATATACAACCCAAAATCAGCCTTCTTATAGCTTCTGAAATCTTACGTTACTCTTAATAGTGATCGACACTGGTTTTGGATTTGGAAATTGAAAATTCCCGAAAAGGTTCGGTTGATGATATAGCAAATTTGGCATGATTGTTTGCCCACAAATTCATTACATTTCAAACGGCACCTGACTTCTTCATCGACCTGTTATTGCTGCAATAAAGAGGAGAAAGATATTCTACATTGCTTAAAAGATTATATGCATGTTAAAAATGTTTGGGAGACACTTGGCTTTGTTTATTTGGGGGACTTTTGGAGTGCTGAAGTTAAAGTCTGGTGTCAAAACTTTATCTTATCCAATGCAACAACTATATTCCTTTCGGCCATCTGATGGTTATGAAAATGTAGGAACTACATTGTGCATGGTGAGTATTTGCAGGGGATTCCTAGATCATTAACCAAATTCATCTTTTAAATTATGAATGCTGAAAGGTATAGGGCAACTTGGTTTCAGTTCAAAAAGATCTAATATATATTTCATGACTTCGTTCAGATGATAGTTGCGTTTGTGTGAATGTGGACGACAACTCTCAGGGCAACCCAGGCATGTCTGGGTTTGGGGGACTGATTCGAAACAAGGAGGGTCACTGGATGGCAAGTTTCTCGGGTTTTTGTGGTTTTGGATCGAATCTTCTTCCAGAGCTTCTGGCAATTAAACATGGCTTAGTTGTAGCATGAGATAAAGCTCATAGAAGGATCATTCTCCAATCCGATTCTCAAAGGGCAATCAAGCTTGTGAAAGAGGGCAACTCTAAATTCCATAAATTAGGTGCGATGATTGTAGATGTCAAGTTCCTTCTTGCAAGGGAATGAGAGGTTTGTATGTAGCATACTTTAAGGAAAGTGAATGCATATGCTAATTTTTTGGGTAAGCATGATGCAAAGAATCATGATTTGTTCAAGGTGTGGGACATTCCTCCTCTAGGGCTAGACTCACTTCTTATGCTTGATTCATTGGGTACCAATTTTAGGAGAGTTTTTTAGTTTGAGTCTTTTAAATTCCACTACATAAAAAAAAACTTAATGAATTAAATACCTTTTTTTTAATTGATGGATGTTCATGAATATAGTAGTGCTTGAGTTCTTATAGGGTTGGTTTAAGGTGATTTTGGGGTGAAAATAAAGGGCTTCAGTGACCGGAATTTGGAAGAATCCGGCAACAATAGTGGTTTGCATGTGAGATAAATGTTATTAAACAATAAAAAGAGTCACCATGTTATAGTTAGGCATTCCATTACAAAAACCTAATTTATATGGGAAAAGCATTGTCCATATGCCTTAATTTACTATGAATTGTAATAGTAAAGTAATGGTTTTATCCTTAAAAAAATTAATTAAATTGGTCTTGAGGGGTCAAATGGTCTTTTCACGAGGTTTATTTGCCACTCTATGTTGTAATTACTTGAATACCCTTAAAAGCAAAAAAAAAAAAAACTTTTTTCTCGTGGCCTAGGGGCATTTATAGTTTTTTACTTTTTTTAAAATAGTGTAATGACCTAATTGCTCATAGAATCAAAATTTTCAAACCATGGCTTCGGGGGCTTTTGTGTAATTTTATAGAGCTTTTTTCATAGCATTATTTGGTCCTAAGGGCAATATGATAATTTGATAAATAAAGCAGTTTTCATATGCCTTGAATTATTGTAGATTATAATACTGAATTGATGGTTTTGCCATTGAAAAAAAAATCTATTGAACTAGCCTTGTAAGGGTAAAATTATCTTTTCACAATGTCCATTTGTCATTGTATATTTGTTAAAGGGCAACTCAGTCTTTTTCTAATTGTTTTTACATAGTGAAATTACTTAAATACACTTGAAAGCAAAAAAAAAAAAAAAAAACTTTCTTGTGGCCTAAGGGCATATATTGTTTTTTTTTTACTTTTCTCGTATAAAGTAATGACTCAATTGCCTTTAGAATCAAAATTCTCAAGCCATGGTTTTAGGGGCTTTTGTGTAATTTCATAAAGGTTTTTTTTGTAATAATTATTTGGTTCTATGAGCAATTTGGTAACTTTATAAATAAATAATAATTGACGCGTAAGCCTTTTTTGGTAACTTACAATTTGGTTATTGATGGGCTTGCACTTTTTTTTGGATTTTAATTACTCTTTGTCCTTTTGGGTCCTTTTTTATGGTTGAATTATTTTTTTTAATTACATCTTTCAATATTTTGTTTATTGAGAATTGAGTTTCATGATTTTTTTATATATATATTTGATGCTTTTGGTCAAATGGCTCACAAGTTTTATAAGTTAATGATGTTTTTCTAAAAAAACTAGGTTTCATGATTTTCTTCATTTTTATTTTTATCAGGTGACCCGATCTCATAACGTGATCTATTGGTTTGGTGGTTGACCTTGGTGGGCTCAATTTTATTCTTTTGTATGATTAATTTTATCTTTCAACATTTGATTAGTTGAAAATTGAGCTTTGAAACTTTTTAAATTTAATGCTTTTGGTCAAATGACTCAAGCCACAAGCTTAATGGATTAATATGAGTTGACATCATTTTTTTTTTGCTTATTTTTTGATTGGGAATTAAGTTTTTTAATTAAGCTTGGGTATGATATTTCACGGGTTATGATTTTGGAAGATTAAATTAGGGTTGTCTTTTTCATATTATTAAATTAACTGAACTTATTAAACCTAGTCAACTCATTGACCAGAATCCTAAATTTTATTTAATTCTTTAGAAATCCTATTGTCGTCTTAACTTTGTTCTTCTTACATCGAGAAACAATTTAGCCTAACTTGCAGTCTTGACTATTCCTTTCTATTATAGGTTGAACACCCATCCACCCTCTCAAACCTTAACAAAATTCTTAATTGAAGATGTGTTAAAGTTGTTAGACGAAGAATTAGATCTCACTATTATAACAGTTATGGACATGTGGAATCGTATGGATTTTGTGTACACAATCTATGTCTTGAATGGTTCTATGACATATATTTAAATCAATAATGGTAAGGCACTATAAAAATCTTTGGATTGAAAGTACAAGGCTAATGATGTCGACACGAAGAAATTCATAGTCGATAAATTTCTTAACTTTAGGATGATCAATTTAAGAACTATAATAAACCAAGTCCAGGATATGCTAAGGATATGTTTGAGTGAAGATTTCCAAGGAGATGTTATTATTGAAAAATTACCACCATTTTAAAAAAACTTCAATAACTACCTTAAACATAAACAAAAAAATAAAATATGAGAGTTGAAGATCTCATCCTGATGTTAAGGTCAAAAAGGGATAATAGGTTGTACCATAGAAGAATAAGCACTTCCTTAATGGCCTTGGAAAAAATATGGTTGAAAAAGTGGCAAAGTCTAAAAAAAAAGAAAAGGCTTGTTGTGAAAGGAAATACATTACAATGAAATTCACTGGGAAATATTTTATATGCAACAAGACTAGATATCAAGTCAAAAATTACAGAAAGAGATCTTAGTAAGACTTAAGCCAATGTCACTGAGGTTAAGAACCTCTCAAATAAAGTGCTGAGGTTTTTTGTGGTATAAAAAAATATCTTAATTCAAAATAAAATCGGTTAAAGGTTTGTTAAATTATTTAAAAATTTATGATAGTACAAGAACTTAATTATATAGCATTTAAACTTCTATTATTATCTAATTAAGTTCTTAAATAATAAAATTATAAAATCATGTACTATAATTTTGTAATATTTCATTAAAATTAAATAGTAATTAAAATCTTAAAACAGATATGTATCAAATACATAGATTATATAGTATATAGTTGTTAGCACGTCTGTATGTGTGCCTATTTAAAATTTTTCTTTTTAAAAAATAATACATTATTTAAACTCTTATTATTTTTTATTTAAGTCATTTTACTAAAATTAAAATATCAAATAATGTATTTTTTTTACACAGTATTATTAAAAAATCACGGGCAATTAAGAGTTTATAATATATGATATATTTGTATGATGAGTTTTATTTTTATTTATTTAGTTAAGAGGTTCCTTCACGATTGAAATCTTGAAAGCAAGAAAAGGGTAGTTGATGCGTAATTTCCATTGGTCAAAGCTGAATCGGGGAAACAAAAAGGTCTACCAATTGGGCGGCCAAGATTTATTTTTATGACGGAGAGCTGTGATTGCAATATATAAATAATGTTTTGGGTTCTGTGCTGAGGAGTGCTGTTGTGTTTGTTTTTTACTCAAATGTAAAATATATATCACACTTTATTATTATTATTATTTATTATTATTTATTGACTTGGTGATCAAATTCACACAGCCTTGATGGCAGGTGGCATGTTGCCAGGGCATACAAAGATGCATGGGCCCTCAATGTTTGCCTTGAGTCCACATTCATCAAGTTTTCCACACAAAGATTATGACACCATCTCCAACCATAATTTAATCTCATATATATATATATATATATATATATATTATTTGATGGTGTAGTAATTTTTTTTTAAAATTTTTTATTTGAAAATGCTTTTAAATAATAATTTTTTAAAAAATTTATTTTTAACACCAGCGTATTAAAACGATAAAAAGTATATATAAAAAATTAATTTTAAATAAAAAAATAAAATATTTTAAAAACACATGACAGTTGTGTTGTCAAATACGGTCGGAATACTTTTAGCCAACCTACCTTATACTGTGGCTGGTCTATCGGGGGGATGTATCTTGTAATGTGCTCTCATCGCACACTTTGAAAGCTATAATTACGGAAGTATTTTATAGGTTTTGACGAAGAAAAATGAAAAGTTAATTTTCATTTATTTTTTAACAGAGTTGTGTTAGGATGGTAGAAGTGATTTAATAGTCAAACTTGAGCAACTTGGGAAAATGCTCCTTTCTTTCCTTGCCACTGCTGACTATTTGCTTAAGAAAGTTATCAGGAAAAATCCCCAAAATTGACCATTTCTTTGTAGCAGTTCAGCAAAAGGATTTTTTCAGAATTTAGTAAAATTTAATTAATTTAATCCAATTGAACTAAATTGCATTAAATTGTAAGACGGAGATAAATTGGAATTCTCAATAATGTTTAAGGAACAAAATAAATTGAGAATCTTTATATCTAAGTTAATAATCATGTAAGGTTCTGTTTGTTTGCTGGAAAGTTGTTTTTTTTTGGAAAGTGGTTTTCTTGAAAAGTGAATTATTTTTCGATGTTTGGTAGTGTCATGGAAAATGAAAATGAACTGAAAAATACTTTCCAGTATTTGGTTATGTTATGAAAAATAAACTGGAAAATAATTTATTAATGAATTATTTTTTTTCAAGTTTATCTAATATAAATATTTAATCACTTATAATAAAAGAATGAAACCTAAAAAGATCAATTTTTTTATTATATTATATATTTATATATAGCTTATTTTTTAAAATATAAATATATATATATATATATATATATTATATTGTATTATAGAGATATAATCTTGTGAAATATTTCTGAAGTAAAATTTATTACTTTTTTTTTTTAATACGAAGAAAGCTAACTTTAATTTGTATATTTGGTTAAATGACGGGCTGCAATATTTATTTGTGTGTACGTATCTTAATTCCATTACTGCTTTTATCTTGACAAAGCTTTTGGTTTTGTACGAGTGCCAAATTCAGTGAATAACCATGTCAGACGATGTTATGTTTTTGTTTTGGTTAAGAATAGGAAGTGTTTTCCTTTTCTTATCAAAAGGAAAACCTACTATAAATGTTAATTTTTTCTTTTATTAGAATTTACTTTTTTTTTTTACTAACTTTCTCTATATTTATCAAATATAAAAAAATAAAAAAAATAATTTTTAAAAATTTATTTTTCTAGAAATAAATAAAATATAAGTCTCCGGTCGTCATTATATTAATAACCTGAGAATCTTTAAAGAATAAAAAGAATATAGAAAAATAAATTAATAAAAACAACAATACATGGACATTATAATTTTTATATCTAAATTATTTTAATATTTTATTTTTAAAAAATTTATTTTTAGAAGAATCTTGAATACCAAGTAATGTCATTATTTTACAAATTAATTTCTTTGATTTTTTTATATATATATTTCAACTGAATAGTCATTTTACAAATTAATGCAATGAAGTATGATTGAATAATTCTGTAATCTGCTCTCAGGAGTCATAGTCATAGTCATAACCATCCAATCCTTAATTTATTAGCAGTAACAAAAGGACAAAGTGGCTAACACCACATTTTGATGACTAAAGAAAGTCTCCGCCGTGGTGTGGTCACCAAGAAATGGATGCTGTGATCGCCACCGCTTGTTTCTTGGATATCAAAACACGAAGTTTGAATTAGATGGTGAAAATGATGCCGCACTAACGACTACAATACGGCAGCGTTTGGGAACGCGGCTGCGGCTGCGTTCCCAAAAAATTTGAATTTTTTTTTTTGCTAAAATTGAGTGCGGTTTGTACTTTTTGGATCGTTTTGATGTGCTGATGTCAAAAATAATTTTTAAAAAATAAAAAAACATTATTGGCATGCATTTCGGCACAAAAAGCTATTTGAAAAGCACTCGCAACCACACTGCCAAACACGCTCTACCTCCGCCACAAAACGCAGCACAAGTGGAGGCACTGTGGCTGATATATATATATATATATATATATTTTTGTTGAAGATTATGATTACAATTATTTTTTAAAATATTTTTTTTTATTTAAAAATATATTAAAATAATATTTTTTTTATTTTTTAAAAATTATTTTTGATATCAGCACATTAAAATGATATGAAAATATCAAAAAATATTAATTTGAAACAAAGAAAAAAATAAAAAAATTTCAAATTTTTTTCAAAAGCGTTTTTGAAACGTAAAAACAAACAGGACTACATATATTAGTTCGTGCTCTGCAGTGAGTCAATATCATTTAAAAAAAAAATATAAAAAAATATTAAGAATATAAAGAATATTTTAAACCTCTTGGACCTGACAGCCAAGTCAGATCCAAAAGATAAAATGAGAAATTAAAAGTGAAACTACTATTATAATCCACAGTAAAAGATCTATTGATATAATCATTTACCTTTGTTATATACAGTGATTTCTCCACATCATTTACCTTTGTTATAATTATCCTTTTTTTTAGTTGCTAAGCTTGATTTTGATGTGAGGCCTAGGGTACACATCTATAAGATTAACTTGATTTTTTTAATAAAAAATTTAAATAAATATCACTCTAACCATTTTCAATTTTAAAATAATCAATAAATTTTTTATTGATTTTTGTACTAGTTTTTATTCAGATCACAGATCAACTTTAGATTAATATCATTCTAACAATTTTAATTTTAAAAAAATCAATAGATTTTTTACTGGGTTTTATTCTGATCACGGATCAACTTTAGATTAATATCATTCTAACAATTTTCAAATTAAAAAAAATCAATAGATTTTTTATTGGTTTTTTACTAGGTTTTATTTAGATCACGGATCAACTAGGGTTTTGACAAGATCAATTTATTTTTTTATGAAATCTAAATTAATTTATATAATGAGTTAATCCACTAAGATGATTTAAATAAATTAATTTATTAAAAAAATTCAAATAATTCTAAAAGCACATCTAATGTATGTGCTTATGTATTCATAGAGAATAAAATAAAATAAAATAAAAAACGAAGGGAGTTATAATTATTTGGAGTCATGAAAGAATAAAAAAAGTTGAAATTTCAGGCATGCCAAAACGTCCCTTTCTGGTCCAATGACGACAATCCATTTCCTTGGGCAGCAAACCATTGACCCGTTACATTTTAAGTCAGCATAGATAATTACAATTATTTGGTCGGCCTTCCCTTCCAAGCTGCTCATGTTCTTGCTAAATTCTAAAGTTGGTAGCTTGTGATTCAGTGATTCCATTAAACTGAACAATATTAATTGTCTATAAAATATAAAATTAAGTTTATGATATCTGACTGTCTCATGGGGTCCATGTAGAAAAAAAGGAGCAATGCCTCCTTGATGCTTGCATTGAATACATAAATGTTTTGATATTGCAATGAAAATATTGTTTATTAAAAATTTAATTTTTATTTAAAATTATTTTTTTAATTTTTAAATTATTTTGATGTGTTGATATCAAAAATAAAATTTTAAAAATAAAAATAAATATTATTTTAATATATTTTCAAATAAAAAACATTTTAACAAATAATCATTAATCCAATACCAAATACTACATATGTTATCCATCTTTCTTCTTAATTAATCCTAGCTATAAGGCCTTGGATCTTGATGTTATTATCTTGTCAAATAATATACGGGCCTAAGTCCTAGCTAACATTTTAAATTTACAAATATACTTAGAACCAAATAAATCAAAGACTAAGAATATAACTTGTAAATAGCACATTTGGAACTAAGAATTGCCAATATAAAATTATCTTTTTAATTTTACTTTTGAGATTTCAAAAATAATTTTGTTGGTTGAGATGCCATTTCCTCGTTGCTATATATGATTGTAATGGGATAATGACAAGGTAGTGTTAGGATCATGCATGCGTGCATCCCTTTCCCAAGATATGTGAATGTCTTCCATGGTGGTATTAGAGATAGTCGACGAGGCATAAACTTCACTGCTATAAAGTATAAACCCATCAATGCCCCCAGCTGCACAACAACCTATAACAATCACAAATTGGAAAAAAAAAAAAAATCAAGAAAGAAAGAAGAACAATGAAACAGCGGTAAAGTTGTAGAAAAAGACAGCATGCCACCAAAGCTTCAAGCTCTCAAATCCCGCTCCACCGCCAGTGGTGGCTTACACTGACACTGCCGAAAGGAAGAAAGCGAAGTGCTGTAGCCTCATGGGGTAGTCCACATGCCTCCCCTCCCACCAATAAGCTTAACGACATGTTGAAAGCCAAGCCATCTAGCTAGAAACGAAAACAAAATCAGGGGCAAAAAAGATCAAAACTTTTTGACCATTGTTCTCCTTCTGTAAATGGAGGTGACTTACACCGCAAACACCAAGAGGAAGAAGAAGAAGAAGTGGTGCTTCCTGGGACTAGTCCACACCTCCTCTCCACATGGTTTAGCTGAATGGTGCGACGTAATCCGAGTCACCGCTGCCAACTTTTGCAACACTGTTCCAACGTTGTTTCGCCACTTTCACTAACTATTTTAGCATATTCTGATCCACCACATCCACTCCAAAAGATCTATTTCAAGTCTAAATATTTTATGAATATTATTTTGGTTTATGGTTGCTTTAGATGTGCATTTATGATGAAATTGTTGGATTTGAACAAATTTTAAGATTGATTATGTATGTGGATGTTTTGATTTGTTGACATGTTTTCTCATATGTTGTATTTTGTATATAAATTTGCATTGTGAATATGTTTAATTTGTCTTTTAGTTTTTGCACATCTAGGCCAAATTCTTAAAAGTTTACATTTTACTTATTTTTGATATTTCTTTGTGTTATTTATGTATAACTTTACCTACTTTGTCATAAAATAATAATGTTCACCCATACATTTATTTATATTGGATTTATAACTTATTTATAAAACCAGCCAAGGGTTTAGCGCACATTAAAAAGCGTTTATAGACCAACATTCCATAACTCTTTTCAAAAACTGTTTTTTTTTAAACGATGTCAAAAATAATTTTTTTTTTATTATTCACTCATAGTATTTGAGGTAAATAGACTAATAAGTTATTACTTTGAATGTTAATGAGGAGTGACACCTCAATTCCTTTTGTTTTAATATATATTTGAAACATGCATTCCTTTTAAAATTTTAAATGTTTAGGTCTAATATTAAGTGATGACACCCAAGTATCAATCGAGGGTGTTAATGTTTTTTAGTAAATGTCAAACAATCATGTTACTAGATCCTACCTCAAAATAGATTAATCCATAATGGATATTGTTTGGATATTTGAGATTGGACCATAAAAACCTCATTCATAAAAAATTATATGAGTGAACCTTGGTATTATAAGATAAACAAACTTGAATAAGCTATTATCTATGGGTTACTATTTCATAAATAAAATGTTTAACGAAAACATTTTATAAGATAATGGTTGGGTTTAATGAGCCTAATAAAAACCTACCCAATTATTTATTGATATAGATTGATAGCTATCAATGGATCATAGGTTATGATAAGGAGAAGTAAATGGTTGTAGATATGATAATTCATCTAGCAATTTGTCATGGTGGTATGGTAGCTTAACATGTGGTTCTAGTAGATTATTTATTTTATTTTATATTTTTTATATTCGCCCATTGATTTATATGCCTAACTTGAAATAAAAAAAAAGAAATTTATGTCCTCGAGAGTGTTCTATGAGACAATATTCCACAGTGTGTTTGCCATGCGATTTTTTTGTTTATTATTGTTATATTGTCATTACTCATCAATGATAAGTTCTATCAGAATTTTTTTAATGATGGAGTCGACATGCTAACTTCAAAGTTCAGACACAGATCAATAATGCAACCTTTGTTTAAGGTTATTTCGACTTCCTATATCACAAACTTCAAGAATCGTTTTTGTTTATTATCGTAAAATTACAGTGCATCCAGTCAACAACTGCTGCTGAAAATGTTAGGTTTTTGGGATAACATACTCTTTCTGCTATCTTTCTTTCCCATTTACAATGTCCCCAAGTATCAAATCACTCTTTCGATGCATTCTGGGAAAATCTTTAGTAATTAATATATCTCGGCCTTGGCATCTCTACACTCGACGTATATCTTGCAAATCATTCTTAGCTGTCTCTGCAAATTTTCACGTGGGAGCTAAGACATGATCTTGCTTGCATGAAGATTGTGTCAAGGGCATCAATTACTGCTGTCTCTTAATTACATGATCCAGTAGCAAACTAGTGATCAGGTCTTTATTTAAGATCAACATGAACAAGAGGAGATCCATGAAAATGGATTCCAATAATGAATAGACAAAACTCGAGTCTATCATGAAACTCTTGTGAGCAGAAAAATTTGTCAATGCGGAGTAATTGTCCCTCAACATGCAGCTCTTCTGGCACCAAAAAGCCCACTGCTGAAAAGCTCTATTCTTCTGCTAAAATGAGAAATGATCTTCTCACTTTAGCCATAAACGTCCAATATATCAAATCTGCTCACAAGTCAATATACGAGCAAATAATAGTTCACAACATCTCATAACTTTCACATACATAGCTAAACATATGTACATGAAGTATGAATAACATAGGAAATTACTGACACTGACATGAACTTGTGTTAATTAGTTAATGTAATTAGAGTTAGCTTACGTGGTAATTAAAGTGAACAAGTGTAAGGAAGGTGTGCTGATTCTGTATGTATAAATAGGGCTGAATGTTTTGCAAGGAACTATAAGAGAGAGAGAAGAGTGAACTAAAGGTTCAGCAGTTTTAGTGACGACTCTCCCTTATTCATAGCTGACTGATCTGCAGAAAAATTGCAGACTTGTGTTTTCCTTAAAGACCTGCACTTTTGCTGTTTATTTGGCCGCACACAAGCTGATTATTCAGCCGATAGAAAAGCACTGGAAGATGCTGAATGACAATTATGGAGAGATCATTTTTCGTCTTAACTAGAGCCAAAAACCTGGGACGTGACAAGATCTGCTGATCTCAGACCATTAGGGGGTATCCAATCCAAAAAGCATAGCAGCTGTGCAAGTGGAAGCACCACAGTACGTAGCCATACCAAACAATATTCCAGCACCAAATGGGATGAATTTAAAATCAATCCCCTTATAATCCATTGAACTATCAAGAAATCTCTCTGGATAGAATATCTCTCAGGTTCAGTCCAGTTAATGGGTTCCCTCCCAATTCTCCATATGTTCACAGTAACTTTGGATTGGGCAGGCATGTCGTCACCAGTAATCTTACATGCCTCTTTGCTTTCTCTTGGAAATAGCAAAGGAATTGGGGGTATGTTCAAGAGTTTCTTTGATAAGCAACTGTAAGTAGTCCAGTTTGTGAAGACCTGCTTCATCAACATTCGCGAAGACCTACCTGGCTTCTGCTTGTGCCTTTTCCATTACTTTTGGATGTTTTACCAATTCCGTTTTGCCCATTCTACCGTCCTAGATGATGTCTCACTACCAGCAACGAACATGTCCTGAAATTCAATTATTGTCTTATGCTAGACAACTGTACACCATTTACTGTAGAATCATACAACATATTTTATAGACAAGAAGAGATATTACATAGAACTTGCAGCTTGACCTCAGTAGTGGAGGTGCTCCATATTATAAATCTTATTTACTCGAAGTTGATGCTGGTTATGCATTGATGAGCGGGGTTTTCATTATCACGTGTTACCTGTTTATAGAGGCAGAACCTTGAATTTCTTAGCAGCGTCAAATTTGGCAAACTCGTGTGTGTGTGTGTGAAGCAATAAATATACTAACCAAGATAATTGCTTTAATGTTCTTTGTAGTTAATGTAAATTCAAGGTCTGCTTGGCCCTAAAGATTCACAAGAACATCTACAGTATCATGTTCTTCCCCTCCAAACCAGTGATTAATTTATTGGCTAGTGCTCCATTACCCGTCAAATATTTGTTTTAGTAAAAAAATAATATGCAAACTTTTCTAATATGGTTATTTACCAAAACAAATTGTAATAAAAAATCAAAGAGTTTATACATGCATTTAATTAAATAGATCAAGAACTATTTATGAAAATAAATATAAAAAAAGTCATTAATAATAACTAAAGACTAAACTAGAAAAATCAAGAGATAAATGTATATCAAGATATTTGATCTCGCAACATAGGTCTTATACTTGGTTGTGTTTAATGATTTTGTTTATTAAAATTAATTTTTTATTTAATCAAATGATAAAAGAAATAGACACACATATGAAAGCGACTAAATAAAGTCAAATAAAAATTATACAAGGTTGCACATATCTGGAAAAAAAATATATTATCATTTTGTGTGCAAACCAAGTAAAAAATAAATAATATTTAACCAAAGACAAAATTAAAAAGTTAAAAGATAGATATAGATGTAAATATCTGATCTAAAAAAACAGGTCATAAACTTAATTATATTTAATAAATTTGTTTCTAAAACCAATGCTTCATCTAATAAAATGATAAAAAAGAAACGTGTAGAAAAGATATTGAATGAAATTAATACACACACACACACGACTACACAGAAAGAATGACTTCTAATACCATAAAAAAACATTCAAAACTTATTTGTAAACTAAGTAAAAATTAAATCATAATATATCAAAACAAATCATAAAAATGAAAAAAAACATTCAATACAAAAACCTAATAAAAAGTTAATATTGAAGGATGCAATTGAAGAAAAAATAAAATAAAATTAAAGACCTAAAAATTCAAAAAAAAAAACCTAGTAAGGTTTTTTTTTTTCCTTTTCTTTTTCAAGGGGTGGATGACACATCACCTGCTATGGTAGATGATGCATTATATGTTGGTCCAAGCTTCAGGCAACCGAAAGGTCATAAAAAATAGGACAAGAAAGTTTTGTACCATAATTGAATTTTTAAAATATTGAGGGATTGAAAGGTTATATTTTATAAAGTTAGAGAACCAAAGTGAACATTTTAAATGAATTTTGGAACTTCCACCTATTATGTTTGCCTTTTTCATTTTGGTCAATTTCTTTCAATTTTGTCCTCTCTTAACAAATTTATTTAAATTGGTTGTAAATTTGGTTCTATAAGGGAAAAATAACATTAAAAATAGGGATGAAAAAAAGCACTGTAGCAATTCATAATACCTTGTGCCAGTGAGAATAGTGTGGTGAATGTAGTTTTCACCACTTCTTTTAGAGTTTATCATAACTAGTCAGTTGCCTATATGTTGCCTAAGGAAACTGTTCATTAATGTTATTAAATAAAGCCAAGCTTGTCAGGTCAACATGGTGACCCAACAACCTAGGATGAAGCCAAGTATCAAAGTAAACTGGGTGAGAATTGACAAAGTGACCCAGTTGACTTGGCAAGTGCGCCTATTACTCGGTCAACCTAGCAAAACCAATTTTGAATTTAAAAATAAATTAAAAACAACGTTGCTTTGATGTTTTCTTTTTCTTTTTTTTTAAAAAGAAAAGAAAATTAGAATGACAACGTCTTGGATTGACTCAAGTTAAATGAGGTTAACGTGTGTAATTAACTTATGACTTAGGCCATGGTCATGGCCCTGGCTAGGTTAAATAATCTTGCTTTTTAGAATATATTTTTTTTAATTTAATTAAATGATTATAAGAAGATATATTTACAAGAAATTGATTGATTTATATTTAAAGATTAAATGCAACATCTAGTAACATGTCATGCTCCTTCGAATATTATAAAAGTCATATATGGTTTGATTTAATCTCTTAGTGACTAGTTTTTTAATATAACTATTATTCATTCATCAAGAATGTTTTTAAATATTCAAGAATGAAGTGTTTCTACTCTGTCGAATCATGTTTATTCTCAACACCATTATCATAACTCTTTTTTTACCCCTAATTTTTCTATTTTATTTTATTTTTATAATGATAATTAAAAAAAGAAAATAAAAAGAAAGAAAAGAGTTTAGAGAGTGATCTAAAAAGAAACATAGAACAAATGGATTGATGTTGTCATAACCCGATTTTTTACCCTCTTTTTCTTAATTTTTCTTAAAGAATCCAAAAAATAGAAAAAAACAATAAACAAATCTAAAAAATATATTTTTGATGTAATTACATCGTTTTTGGCATTACCAACTTCTTTTCTAAAGAATTAAAAAATCAAAAATTTACTTTCAACGCATTTAGTTTTCAACAAGCTCATTTTAAAATCATTGATCAATTTTATTGAGTCGATGTTGACGTTGTCTTTTCAAAACAAATATCAAAATACAATAAATAAGAAAAATAAAAAAGAAAAACAACATATTTGGACAAGGGCATCAAAAGTGTAAAAATAAGAGACCAAAGTTGTTTTAGTTGTTTGGGGACTAAGAAATTAGGAGGAAAATGATAAATTATGTTGCCTATAAATAGATGGTTGTATCACACAAAAAAGTGGGAGGAATCTTATAAGGGAATTAGTTAGAACAAAAATGACCCATATACCAAAACATTTTGCCACACTTTTCTCACCAATGCACACACTTTCTAAAAAGACACACTAAAAAAACCATAAACCCATTTTTGTTTAGGCCAACCGTCAGTTACAGAGGAGAATAAAAAAGGATCATCTTCCAAGAGAAAAAGTTACAAAACTTGTGACCTCACTCTTTCTCTTTAAAAGGAAGAACAAAATATGAACTACCTCTTTCCATCTTGGACCCATGTGCTACCATCTCTTTCACCTTCATAATAAACTCCACCAACGCTTTTTTAGGACAGCTCACCATCTTCCCTATTGAGCCAAAAAACCCTTCTCCATGGTCAAACCTTAACACCACTGTAAGTTAAACACCATTGCCCCCTTCAAAACTAAAACCAACGCCTGTCACTTAACAAAAACAACCACCCCATCTTCATCCTCTCTTCACACCATTGTCAACCACTATCAGCCACCAAGAATTCATCATAGTTAATCACACAAGCCTAGCATCACCAACTACCATACCTGCACCATATACTTCACCTACGATGTGACCATATTATTTGATAGTTTTACCCATATTTACCTAGTATTTTTTGCCTATGTTTTATATATAAAATTCTTTGATATTATTTGTTTTATGTTTTGAAGGAACTTTTGGATGTAAGATTCAAAAAAGAAGTAAATTGGAGATAATTGGCAGATTTGACCTCCGATCGATGTTTTGTGTAGAGCTTGAGCTCTAGAAGTCGAAACAAAGTGATTACAGTGGCATTATGATTAGTACTTAAAAGTGCATTTTTATCAAGGTTTTATATCATTATTTTGCACTTGAAGTATCAATAACTCCTGAACTAGAGCATGTTTTATAATAAGAAGTCTGATAATATAAGATACCTTTAATTTATGGTAAATGTTCATTTTAAATGCAAGCCTATCACATAAATCAAAGGATTCATTGATGAGTTTAAATACTGAAATTGAGAAGACAAAGAGAGGGTTAAGCTTAGAAAAGAGATGCTAGTTGAATTCAAATTGGAACACCATTTGGTTATTGGATCATAACTAGAGCTGTAGAACTTGGATTTAGGTCTAGTTTATATGGATGGAAAGCTAAGACATAGGCCTAAAATTTTCATGCAGAGTCCAAGATTCAAAAGGACCGTTTTCAAGTTCAAATTGTAGCAACAACAGAAAAGTTAGAATTTGTCCTGCATGCCCGGACTATCGTTTAATGTTCAGCCCATATCTCGAGTTCTAGAAGTCCAAATGAACTCATTCTTATTTTTTTTTGGAAAGCTGAGACAATTTCCTAGAACTTTCATGCAGACTATCTATTAAAATTCTGATGTTTGCAATGATGTTTTCTGCAGACAAGAAGATAAAGGTTGTTACCAAGTCAGGAGGTGGCCACCCACTCAACAATTAGTCATCAAATCAATAGTTTTGAATTTTGACATATAAAAGGAGGCATTTGCCATGCATTTAGACATCTTGGTTTTCAGATCAAGATCATATTCTTGCTTTTTTTCTTTGTATTTTTGTAATATTTAAGTTTTGCTTTCATTAATCTCTAGTTTATGCTTTTCCACTACCAGAAATTTGCTAAATAGCAATGGATTTACTGACGGAATATTTCTGTCGGTAATTTGAGGTCGAAATTACCGACGGACAATATTCTGTCCGTAATTCAGTTGGTAACTACCGACAGAAAATTTCCGTCGGTAGTTACCGACTGAATTATGGACGGAAAAGTTTTCGTCGTAAAAAAAAAAGCGGGTCGCTGACGTGGAGGTTTTGGCGGGTTATTTTTTCAGACGGGATCACCGACGGATTCAAAAAGACAGCCTGTACAGTGACCACCATTTATATTGCCGACGGAATCACCGACGGATTTGAAATGGCAGATCCGTACGGTGATGTGTCGATTGTTCCGTCAGAATCATCGACGGTTTCACCGACGGAGTGTCCGTCGGTGAAACCGTCGGGAAAAGTTAATATATATCCGATCTACCGACCCTCTCCTCCCCTATTTCTCCTTCTCCTTCCTAATCCCAACTCTCCCCATCTGCAAACAACCGGCCCCCTCCCCCCAAACAAAAATCCGGGGCCCGAAAGAAAATGTAAGTGCTACAACGGGTATTTTGTCAATGGATATGTTTTCCATACTTGAAGAATACGGGCAAGGAAGAAAGACATACAACATCGGTGTTTGTGTTAAGGGATCCACTAGTAGTGAGTTAGAAGTTGACTACTATGGTAGATTAGAAGAGGTCGTCGAACCGCAATATCATAACGAACGTAATAAAGTGTTTTTATTCAAATGTTATTGGTATGACACGATTGACGAGGAATCGAGTTGATCCGCACTATGGTCCGGTCGAAATCAACTCAAAAGCTAGACTCCGCAACATAAACGATGTCTTTGTTTTCGCAAAGCAATGTCAACAAGTTTATTACACATACACCCCTTCATTTAGAAAGGATCGATCAAGAGTTGATTGGTTGTCCGTTTTAAAAATGAAACCCCGGGGTCGTGTCGAGGTTGTTCGGGATGAGAACGAAGACACAAGTGTGCGAGATGAAGTCTTTCAAGTTAGTGAGCTGGTTGAACCATATCGAGTTGCTCCTTCGATTGAATTGGAAGAAAATTCAAATTTTCGTGTTTTCGATGATAGTCTTGTTGATGTTGACGCGGAGGAGTTGAATGTTGTTTTGAGCTCTAGCGGACAAGCAAATGTGGATGAAGAAGACGATATCTATATTGAAGATTGCGATGAGGGTGATGACAATTCAATTGATGACGAAGAAGAAGAAAATTCCGACTAACAATCAAATTTAAGCCCCTGTAAAACCCTTTCTTTCATGTAATTTAGATTATGGATGATATATTTTGTAACATGAAATATTTATTACTTGAAATAATTACTTGAAATGCCACAATCACGAAATAATTACTTGAAATAATTATAGATCATGGATGATATATTTTGTAACACGAAAATAAATACTTGAAATGCCACAATCACCGACGTCCGTACCGACGGATATATGTCCGTCGGCATTTCATAGAGAGTTCGAAAATAATTACTTGAAATGCCACAATCACCGATGTCTATTAGTCCGTCGGCGTTTTACAGAGAGTTCGAAAATAATTACTTGAAATGCCACATTCACCGTCGTGCATACTGACGGATTAAGTCCGTCGGCATTTCACAGAGAGTTCGAAAATAATTACTTGAAATGCCACAATCACCGAAGACTATACCGATAGATATAAGTACATCGGCAAGTTGTCGGCGGGTCAATTTTACAGATGCCATTATCGCCGGACCGCGCGAATTCCAAAGGGTTGTGCATTAAATGCATCTCTGACCACGTCAGCTCGCTGATTAGTACTTAAAAGTGCATTCTCATTAAGGCTTTATATCATCGTATTGCACTAAAGTATCGTTAAATTCCCTAACTAAAGCATGTTTTATAATAACAAGTCTAATAATATAATATATCTTTAATTTATGGTAAATGCTTGTTTTGAATGCAGGTATATCTCACAATTCAAAGGATTGATTGATGTGATTAACAATTGAAAGTGAAGAGACAAAAAGAGGACTAGGCTAAGAGAAGAGATGCTGGTTCAATTCCAAACTGGAACACCATTCGGTTATTTAATCATAACTGGAGTTGTAGAACTCGGATTTAGGTCCACTTTATATGGATGGAAAGATAAGACATAGACCTAAAACTTTCATGAAGGGTCCAAGACTCAATTCTGCCGTTTTCAAGTTCAAATCTTAGCAACAACGGAGAAGTCGGAACCTGTCCTGCAGCTCAAACACTGTTCGGTTTTCAGCTCATATCTTGAGTTCTAGAAGTCCAAATGAGCTCTGGTTTTTTTGTTGGAAAGCTGAGATAATTTCCCACAGCTTTCATGAAACAAAGGGCTCAAATTCTGATGTTAGCAATGACGTTTTGGCCAGCCAACAATATCAAAAATCTGCCAACAATTTCAAGAACCAAGACCAACAATGTCAAAAACCAGCCACCAAATCAATGGTTGGCCACCAACTATTTTCTTAGTCCACCAATCAATAGTTCTGAATCTTAGCCTATAAAAGGAGGCATTTGCCATGTATTTAGATATATTATTTTTCAGATCAAAATCATGTTCTTGCTTTCTTTCTTTATATCTTTGTAATGTTCAAGTTTTCTTTCATGTTATATTAATCTCTTGTTTATGCTTTTTCATTTCCTTTCATATACTTAGTTAACTTATATCATAATCATGTCCTTATCTTGTTTATTTATGTTTTTCTTCTTCATTATGTTTAACTAAGTTAATTATGTCAAGGTGAAAAGGTTTTACTAATGGTGTTAGAATAGGTATAATATAAACTCAACATGGACTTTAATGTTTATATCCAAGAAAAATTGTTATTAGCATGTCTTATCTTTTTTATCTTACTAATCCTTAATACCTTGCTTGTTAAATGGTTAATCTAGATTTGTGTTGTATAACACTTAGTACATCAAATGCTTGATCCTTCATAGTTTTCGGCCGACATCGTTGTTATGATAGGAACTTGATTTGTTGTTAACATAAGCTAGCAACATGAATGCCTGATGATATTTATAAGTATGGTGTTACTTAGACAAGATAATTAATATGATCATGTTAATACTTTATAATGAGCCATTAATGATAAATCATCCGATTAGAACCTCCTTTGTGTGTGGTTTCTAGTTGAGTAATAAAAAGAGTTTATATTATATTTATTTGAAATACCATTAGTGAATCCTCTAACCTTGACATTTGTTTTTATCATTGTTTAATCCTTACATTAATCTTCCATCTCAAAGTTCTCATTAATTTCTTCCTCTTCTTCTTTTTATTATTATTATTATTATTATTATTTACATTCTTGTTATATGTTATATACGTTAAGTATGCTCTGTGTTTGATCAAGGATCCTGACATTGTTGGTCTTGCCTTGTTCATTCGCATCGAAATCTGTTTATATTATATAATATATCTCTTTGATCTTTTCATAAAATCAAGTATATAGGCCGGAAACCCGTGACCCGATCTTTTAGATCATTCTCGTGTATAACAACGCCACGTACTCGAGTATTATTATTATTATTATTATTATTACTATTATTACTATTATTATTATTGTTATTATTGTTGTTGTTGTTGTTGTATTGTTATTTATAATTTATACAATTAACCTCTCTCGTGGTTCGACCCGGTCTTGCTTGGGTTATTTATTACTTCGACACTCCTGCACTTGGGAGAAGACATCAATCTTTTGGTCGTGTCAAGTTTTTAGCGCCGTTGCTGGGGAGGTAAGTATTGTATAAATTTTATATTTCTTTTATTTTCTTTTGTTTTTTTTACTTTTATTTGTTTTCTAATTTTGTTCCTTTTCTTTTTCTTTTTCTTTTTCTTTTCTTTTCTTTTGCACTTGCATGAGAGTTTGGACACGTACATTAAGTGGTAGACTTTCTAGGAAATCCTCAATTTCTTTAGAAAACATGGCCGAAGAAGATAACCAAATCAATTCATAATGAGAATAATGAGAATAATCATATGAGAACACTTAGAGATCACATGAATCCAACAAGAACAAGTGCACCATCATGTATAGTTTTTCCTCCCGATGCTTCTCATTTTAATTTTAAGCCGGTATTATTCAACTTTTACCCACTTTTCATGGCTTAGAATTAGAAAATCCATATTTGCATTTAAGAGAATTTGAAGAAGTTTGTAACACCTATAATGACTTAAATTGTAGCATGAACACCATCGATTAAAGCTTTTTCCTTTTTCATTAAAAGATAAAGCTAAAACATGGCTACAAAATATTAGGTCAGGATCCATTCGTGCTTGGGATGAAATGCAACAACAATTTTTAAAGAAGTTTTTTCCGTCTCACAGAACAAACTCTTTCAAAAGACAAATCACCACTTTCACTCAAAAACCAGGAGAAACATTTTACAAGTGTTGGGATAGATATAAAGACTTGCTTAATACCTGTCCTCATCATGGTTTTGAAACATGGAGATTGGTTTCACAATTTTATGAAGGGTTAACACCTAAAGATAGGCAAATGGTGGAATTGATGTGTAATGGAACTTTTGAAGATAAAGATCCCGATGAAGCAATGGAGTACCTAGACTTGCTAGCCGAAAATGCTCAAAATTGGGACACCACAGTACGTGTGAGGCACCGGTAAAACTCAACCTCATACATCTAATGGAGGCATGTACAACCTTAGGGAAGATCATGACCTCCAAGCCAAAATTGCATCTTTAGCTAGAAAAGTTGAGGCACTAGAATTAAAAAAGAGTGGTCAAATAAAATCAGTTCAAGAAATTGTGTGTCAAATTTGTGAAACTAATGAACACTCAACCAATGATTGTCCAACTTTGCCTTCTTTTAAGGAATGTCTCCATGAACAAGCCAATGCTTTAAATAGTTTCCAAAGGCCAAGTCATAACCCATACTCGCAAACGTACAACCCTGGTTGGAGAAATCACCCAAATTTCGGTTGGAAGAGTGGTAACAATAATGCACAAACTTCACAGCCACCATTTCAAGCACAACATAATTTTCAAAATTCTCATGGATATGCACCTCCTTATATTCCCCTCCTAGAAGAAATCTTGAGGAAACACCGCATGCATTCATTGAAAAGCAAGAGACAATCAACACTCAAAATGCTCAAACCATGACAGATCTAAAAGATACTCTTGCAAAGTTCACATCTGCTCTTAGTTTTCGGAGAAAGGTAAGTTTCCATCTCAACCCCAACAAAATCCCAAAGGGCAATACAATTCAAGTGCAAGTGGTTCCGAAAGCCAACATATGGATCAAGTCAAATCGCCACTACTCTCCGCAGTGGTAAGGTTATTGAAAAACCCGTTCTTGAACCTTGTGAGAAAGAAGATGAGTTAGTCTCGAGGGTAAGGAAAGGGTTGAACCCGAACACCGCAAGGAGGAGACCGATTCCCCACCAAAGACTTCCATTTCCTCATGCCATGACCAAACAAAGGAAAGTCAATCATAATTCTCGAAATCTTTGAAATTTTCAAACGGGTAAAGATCAATATACCTTTGTTAGATGCTATTAAACAGTACCGTCTTATGCTAAATTCTTGAAAGATCTATGCACCGTGAAGAGAAAACCGAATGTGAAAAAGAAAGCCTTTTTAGCCGAGCAAGTAAGTGCCATTCTTCGAATGATAATGCTTTGAAATATAAAGACCCTGGTTGTCCTACAATTTCTTGCTTTATTGGAGAACATAAAATTGATAGAGCTTTACTTGATCTTGGAGCTAGTGTGAATTTACTTCCATATTCGGTTTTTCAAAGTCTCAATCTAGGTGAGTTAAAACCTACTTCGTAACTCTTTTACTTGCCGATAGATCCGTAAAAGTGCCTAGAGGAATAGTTGAAGATGTGTTAGTACAAGTTGATAAATTCATCTTTCCCGTGGATTTTATTGTCTTGGATACACAACCCGTTGAAGCATGCAATTCAATTCCCGTTATTTTAGGACGTCCATTTCTTGCAACTTCTAATGCATTGATTAATTGTAGGAATGGAGTGATGAAGTTATCTTTTGGAAACATGACATTGGAGATGAATGTTTTTAACATTTGCAAGCAACCTGGAGATGATAATGATTTACAAGAAGTAGATTTTATTGAAAAATTAATCTGTGATCAATTTGAAAACACTTCCGATGAAACCGAGTTTAATGAATCGATGATTTGCAAATGGTTTATTTTCGTGGAAGAATCAAAGGCAAATAGTTGGAGACCAAAAATTGAGGAATTGCCACCACGATCAATTGAGTCCATACCTTCAAGTGTTCAACCACCAAAACCCGATTTGAAGCCATTACCATTTAATCTCAAATACTCATTTTTGGGAGAAAATGAAACTTTTCCGTAATAATTTCTTCCAAACTTAATGTTCATCAAGAAGGTAAGTTATTACAAACTCTGAAAATGCACAAAAATGCATTAGGATGGACCATAGCCGATATAAAAGGAATTAGTCCTTTGATTTGCACACACAAGATTTATTTGGAGGAAAATGCTAAACCCTCTAAAGAAATGCAACGAAGGCTTAATCCTAATATGAAAGAAGTAGTGAGAAATGAAGTCATTAAGCTTCTAGATAATTGAATTATTTATCCTATTTCTGACAAAGAATGGGTAAGTCCTACCCAAGTTGTACCTAAAAAGTCTGAGTTACTGTGATAACAAATGAGAAGAATGAGTTAATTCCAACTAGGACTATTACTGGTTGGCGCATGTGCATTGACTATAGAAAACTTAATTCAATGACTAGAAAAGATCATTTTCCTTTACCTTTCATGGATCAAATTCTAGAAAGAGTTGGGTCATGAATTTTATTGTTTTCTAGATGGCTATTCAAAGTTACAACCAAATTGAAATTGCATTTGAAGATCAAGAGAAAACTACTTTCACATGTCCATTTGGTACATTTGCATACCGAAGGATGCCTTTTGGATTATGTAATGCACCAACCACGTTTCAAAGATGCATGCTTAGCATATTCAAGTGATATGGTTGAACGTTTTCTTGAGATTTTTATGGATGATTTTTCTGTTTTTGGTGATTCATTTGATGATTGTTTAACTAACTTGGAAAAGGTTTTGAACAGTGTGAAGAGAAGAATCTTGTGCTAAATTGGGAAAAATGTCATTTTATGGTAACAAACGGCATTGTACTTGGTCACATTGTTTCATCAATAGGAATTGAGGTTGACAAATCTAAAATTGAGTTAATTGCTAACTTGCCAACACCAAAATCTGTTAAAAACGTTAGATCATTCTTAGGACATCTTTGGTTTTTATAGAAGGTTCATCAAAGATTTTAGTGTAATATCTAAGCCATTGTGTAACCTTCTAACAAAGGATAATGTTTTTGAATGGACTGAACATTGTGAAGAAGCCTTTGTTAAACTTAAAAACTTGCTTACTTCCGCTCCCGTCATTCAACCTCCCGATTGGTCATTACCTTTTGAAATAATGTGTGATGCTAGTGATTATGCCGTGGTGCTTTTTTTAGGACAAAGAAAAGATAAGAAACCCTATGTGATTTACTATGCAAGTAAAACTTTAAATAGTGCTCAAATGAATTACACCACCACCGAAAAGGAATTACTTGCAGTAGTATTTGCATGTGAAAAATTCAGATCTTATCTTGTTGGCTCACCTTTATTGTTTTTAGCGATCATGCAACGTTGAAATATCTTCTTTCTAAGAAGGATTCTAAGGCTAGATTGGTGCGGTGGATTTTGTTACTTCAAGAATTCGATATCACAATCAAGGATAAGAAAGGCACCGAAAATGTTGTCGCGGATCATTTGTCAAGATTGACAACTGATTCGAGATTTGACATCACACCAATCAATGACTACTTTCCTGATGAATCTTTACTTTTTGTCTCTACGATGCCTTGGTTTGCTAATATAGTTAATTTTCTTGTTTCGGGACATTTGCCACGCTCATTGGAGTACCCAAGACAAAAGAAAGTTCTTGAACGAAGTGAAGAACTTTTATTGGGATGACCCTTACTTGTTCAAATATTGTCCCGATCAAATATTTCAAAGATGCATTCCCGACAATGAGGTAAGTAGTGTCATTAAATTTTGTCATTCTCGAGGCATGTGGGGGTCATTTCTCATCAAGAAAGACAACCGCAAAAAATCTTACAATGTGGATTTTATTGGCCCACCATGTTCAAAGACACGCATGCATTCCCGCAAAACTTGTGAAAATTGTCAAAAGCTAGGATCTATTTCAAGACGTCACATGATGCCTTTAAATACTATTCTTGTCATTGAAATCTTTGACTGTTTGGGGTATAGATTTTATGGGTCCATTTCCTCCATCATTTGGTTTTGTGTACATATTAGTCGCAGTAGACTATGTTTCAAAATGGATAGAGGGAATTCCAAGTCGTAACAATGATCATAAAACAGTGATCAAGTTTTTGAAAGAAAATATTTTGAGTCGATTTGGAATCCCTCGGGTCATGATAAGTGATGGTGGAACACATTTCTGTAACAAGCCATTTGAGTCTTTAATGAAGAAATATGGAATCACACATAAAGTTGCCACCCCTTATCACCCTCGGACAAATGGACAAGTAGAACTTGCTAATAGGGAGATCAAACAAATCTTGGAAAAAACAAGAACCCTAATCGGAAGGACTGGTCTTTAAGACTTAATGATGCACTTTGGGCTTATCGCACCGCTTTTAAAACATCATTAGGTATGTCACCTTATAGGTTGGTTTATGGAAAACCTTGTCATTTGCCTGTGGAACTTGAACACAAAGCTTATTGGGCTATTAAAGCTTTCAATTCAAACCTGGATGATGCTAGCCATCTCGCGTAAGTTGCAAATAAATGAGCTTGAGGAAATAAGAAATGATGCATATGAAAATTCAAAAATTCATAAAGCAAGAATCAAAGAGTTTCATGATAAGAGAATCTTGAGAAAAACATTTGATGTTGGTCAAAAAGTTTTGCTTTATAATTCTCGACTCCATTTATTTCCGGAAAGCTAAGATCAAGATGGAGCGGTCCATTTATTGTGAAACATGTGTATCCTTATGGGGCCTTTGATATTGAGAATCCAAAGAATGGCAATGTTTTTAAGGTAAATGGACATCGTTTGAAAGCTTACTTTGATAATTTTCCTAGTGAAATTGAATCCATTGGTTTGAATGATCCCGTATATAAAGGTTGATTATATTGTTTTTCTCACATTGTTTTTATGTTTCTTTTTGGTGTGACTCTTGTTTTGCTAGTCTTTCTCCAACCCCGGTCAAATGGCGGATAACGGTACTCGTGACTCTTAAGTCGGTTCTTTCAGCTTTCCCATGATAAGCGATATCCGTGTATATATTTGTTCAATTTCTTGTTCCTTCTCTTTTCTTTGCATCTCTCCTCCACTTCTCTTTTGAAAAATGGACACCACTTTTGAAAAATTGAAAAAGTATTTTCCCGCCCGCCTCAAAATGCGATTACAAAAATTTACCGTGCTAGGTGTGAAAGATTGAGGTTGTTAATGAACCATGGAATTCCCGAAGATATTCGCCGGTCATTGATTGAAGCAAAGGTCCGATTATCGGTGAGTCTTCCAATACTTTTATTTCATACATGCCTCGGAACAGTAAAAGCACTTTTGCAAAGAAACGTCGTGCAAAACGACCGATTACGTCCTGTCATCGATGTGCCGGATGGACTTGTAATGCAAAATGTCGTTCTTTAGGAATGGTATCTATAAACCGTGAAGATAAAATACAATTCATTAAGGATGGCCTGAGTAAGGAGTCTTTAGATAATCTTCTATTAACTCTTGAGACGCATCCTAGTGGAGATGTGCATCGTGCAATTCATGATTTATGGCCTCATTTTCATAAAGAACATGATCGACTTAGTCTTGGGAATCCGACTAAAAAAGACCTCGTTTGTCGGTTTTTAAGAAAACTGGATGGGAAGCCTATCCCCGACCCATAGAGGGCGTTTAAGCCGTTCTTGGACGTAAAACCAAGGGAAGATGTGAGCCACAATCACAAATGCCGCTTGTACATACACGTGCTTTTTCAAAAAAAAAAAAAAAAAAAAAAAAAAAGAGAGAGAGAGAGTGCGACTCCGACTAGCCTACATATAGGTGGTATGATTGCATTTTCAATTTCTCATCTATAAAATCTTCTCTTCCTTCCCATCATTTCTACTCTACCCATTCATTTAATAGATATAGAAGTGTGTAGAAATGGCCAGTTCCCTCTGTTCCTAAAATAAAAAATATTTGTGTTTTTTGTGGATCCAATCCTCGGGAAAGAAAAAGAGTTTTTAGAATCGCAAATCATCTTGGTCGGGTACTAGCCGAGAGAAAGATTCATTTAGTGTATGGGGGAGGCGACCTTGGGTTAATGGGGAGTGTTTCAATAGCTGCATTTTTAGGAGGCGATGAAGTTTTGGGGGTCATCCCCAAAGCTTTAGCCGAAGGGGACATCATTGGAAAAACAATCGGAGAGGAACTACAAGTCTCCACAATGTCCGAACGACTATCCGTAATGTTTAACCATGCCGACGCCTTTATTGCTTTACCAGTGGTTTGGGAACTTTAGAAGAGATATTTCATATTTCATCTTGGGCTCAAATTGAACATTCACCGAAACCTATAGGTTTGCTAAATGTTAATGGTTTTTATAATACTTTACTGTCTTTTCTTGATCATCTTTGTGGAACAACAATTTCTAACATTTTCAGCGCGACAAATCCTCATCTCTCGCAAGCTCGCTGAACAATTGATTGATGAACTTCAATCTTTCATCCCCGTAGTTGATTCCTCTATGAGTCGACTTAATTGGTCAATCACGGAATGCCGTAAAAAGCTTAGATTGGATTTGAGCCTTAGTCCGTGACAACTTGTGTCTTTTGGTTTTATTAATAGCATAATATTTGTGTTTTGTTCTTTTTTATATTTGTTTCGGTGTGTTTCGGGTTTGTCGGTAGTCGCTGTTTCGGGTGATGTCTTCTCTACTCTATCTTTCTACCTTATAACATTGAGGACAATGTCTCGTTTTGGTTGGGGGAGAGGGTAGTAGTTGATATTACAAAAAAAAAAAAAAAAAATTTTAACTAACCGTGTTTTCTATTGTTACAACCATTTGCAAACCCGTTGTTACTAGGATGGCAGAGTAAAGGAGGAACTTTAGTGACTCTTGAGACGCATCTTAGTAAACATTCTTAACAAGGTCTATTATAATACTTCTTGAAATATTCAGATTTACAAACTCTCGCATTGTTATCACTTAATTCTCGCTCATATACTCATTTAACAAGTATTCTTAAACCTTCATTTTCACACACACACTTTAACATATGATTGTGGGTTGCATATTGGATTATTACATTATTTATGTTCTTTTGTTAAAGGTAACAACTAAGGGAAAGGGATAATATATAATATGAAAAAAAAAACAAAAAAATAAATAAATAAATAAAAAAAGTAGATAAGTTTGGTTTCGTAGCCTCCTTGACTTAAGCAATTAAGCCCGAAGGGGTGTTTTAACACCTAGTACCCTAAAGTCATCTGACTTGGGAGCTATTGGCCTAGTGCTTGTTACATGGGTTAAGGAGAAAAGCTTAAGGGAATCAAACATTGCACTATCTATGTATCGCATTCGCAACCCGAGTTACTAAGCTCGTAGGGGTGTCTCAACACCTGATGCCCTAAGACCAACTGGTCTGGGAGTCATTAGCTGAAAGCTCGTTACATGGGTTCAAGATACATTGTATTATAAATTCTTGCTTTCAAAAAAAAAAAAAAAAAAAAAAAAAAAAAAAGAGAGATAATAATCCCAACCCAAGGAAGTTAACCTTAAACATTGGAACAAAAATTTTGTTTTCTTCCATGAAAAGCTCCATAGCTATGTTTTGATTTACTAAGCACAAAAAGGAAGGTTTATTAATATCTTGTTTAAGAAGTATAAAGCAGATATATAAATTTAACGAGAGTTTGTTTATTTGGATAGATTAATGGAAGTTAAATGATGAATACCTTGCTTTGTGGAACTTGCAAATTGTTTTTGTATTTTAACGCTTTGATTACTAGGGACTAGTAATAAGCTGGTTGGGGGGTGTGATTAGTACTTAAAAGTGCATTCTCATTAAGGCTTTATATCATCGTATTGCACTAAAGTATCGTTAAATTCCCTAACTAAAGCATGTTTTATAATAACAAGTCTAATAATATAATATATCTTTAATTTATGGTAAATGCTTGTTTTGAATGCAGGTATATCTCACAATTCAAAGGATTGATTGATGTGATTAACAATTGAAAGTGAAGAGACAAAAAGAGGACTAGGCTAAGAGAAGAGATGCTGGTTCAATTCCAAACTGGAACACCATTCGGTTATTTAATCATAACTGGAGTTGTAGAACTCGGATTTAGGTCCACTTTATATGGATGGAAAGATAAGACATAGACCTAAAACTTTCATGAAGGGTCCAAGACTCAATTCTGCCGTTTTCAAGTTCAAATCTTAGCAACAACGGAGAAGTCGGAACCTGTCCTGCAGCTCAAACACTGTTCGGTTTTCAGCTCATATCTTGAGTTCTAGAAGTCCAAATGAGCTCTGGTTTTTTTTGTTGGAAAGCTGAGATAATTTCCCACAGCTTTCATGAAACAAAGGGCTCAAATTCTGATGTTAGCAATGACGTTTTGGCCAGCCAACAATATCAAAAATCTGCCAACAATTTCAAGAACCAGCGACCAACAATGTCAAAAACCAGCCACCAAATCAATGGTTGGCCACCAACTATTTTCTTAGTCCACCAATCAATAGTTCTGAATCTTAGCCTATAAAAGGAGGCATTTGCCATGTATTTAGATATATTATTTTTCAGATCAAAATCATGTTCTTGCTTTCTTTCTTTATATCTTTGTAATGTTCAAGTTTTCTTTCATGTTATATTAATCTCTTGTTTATGCTTTTTCATTTCCTTTCATATACTTAGTTAACTTATATCATAATCATGTCCTTATCTTGTTTATTTATGTTTTTCTTCTTCATTATGTTTAACTAAGTTAATTATGTCAAGGTGAAAAGGTTTTACTAATGGTGTTAGAATAGGTATAATATAAACTCAACATGGACTTTAATGTTTATATCCAAGAAAAATTGTTATTAGCATGTCTTATCTTTTTATCTTACTAATCCTTAATACCTTGCTTGTTAAATGGTTAATCTAGATTTGTGTTGTATAACACTTAGTACATCAAATGCTTGATCCTTCATAGTTTTCGGCCGACATCGTTGTTATGATAGGAACTTGATTTGTTGTTAACATAAGCTAGCAACATGAATGCCTCGATGATATTTATAAGTATGGTGTTACTTAGACAAGATAATTAATATGATCATGTTAATACTTTATAATGAGCCATTAATGATAAATCATCCGATTAGAACCTCCTTTGTGTGTGGTTTCTAGTTGAGTAATAAAAAGAGTTTATATTATATTTATTTGAAATACCATTAGTGAATCCTCTAACCTTGACATTTGTTTTTATCATTGTTTAATCCTTACATTAATCTTCCATCTCAAAGTTCTCATTAATTTCTTCCTCTTCTTCTTTTTATTATTATTATTATTATTATTATTTACATTCTTGTTATATGTTATATACGTTAAGTATGCTCTGTGTTTGATCAAGGATCCCGACATTGTTGGTCTTGCCTTGTTCATTCGCATCGTAAAATCTGTTTATATTATATAATATATCTCTTTGATCTTTTCATAAAATCGTATATAGGCTGGAAACCCGTGACCCGATCTTTTAGATCATTCTCGTGTATAACAACGCCACGTGCATCGAGTATTATTATTATTATTATTATTATTATTACTATTATTACTATTATTATTATTGTTATTATTGTTGTTGTTGTTGTTGTATTGTTATTTATAATTTATACAATTAACCTCTCTCGTGGTTCGACCCCCGGTCTTGCCGGGTTATTTATTACTTCGACACTCCCGCACTTGGGAGAAGACATCAATCTTTTGGTCGTGTCACTCGCCGCAGAATTATCGACGAACCACGAAAAATATGGAGGGTCATTAAAAATTTTGGTGCGAAATTCAAAATTTACCGACGGATTTTGGACACTTCACCGACGGAATAAATTAAAATAATAATTAATTTTATATCCGTCGGTGAATCCGTCGGTAAAACTGCCATATAAGTCCCCCCATCTGCCGTTTCAATTCATTTTTTCTTCTCCTCAGTTTTTTCACCGATTTTCTCCTCAGTTTTTCACCGATTCTTTTCCTCTCCGTTCTTCAAAGGTTTCACCAAAGAATCTCTAGCAATTTTTCTCGTGAATCTCCATCGCTTTAAAAGGTATATATGTTTTTTGCTTTAAGGGTTTTTTTTTTGCTATTTGTTTTTGGTATGTTTTTTGTTTTGGTGTATTTTTTGTAATGTAGATAAAGTCTATAGTTTTTTTTGCATAATTCATTGCTAAAGTTTATAATTTTTTTTTTGAATTTATTGAATATTTTTTATTGTTGTATTGGCATAATTATTATTAGTTAATTTGTTGAATATTTATTGTTAATGTTGAATTTACCATAGAATTAGTAATTGAATATGTTTGAATAATTATTAATTTTTTTTTAACATTTGAATTTAATTATGTAATTATTTGTATAAAATTATAGAGATGAGTAGAATGAAAACCAGAGCTGGTCGCTCACGTACGGTCGCAGCTAGTTCGTCTAGCAGCGATGATGATATTTCCTTAGGTGCCTCTCAAGAAGAGGCACCTATACCACCTCGCGCCATCAACCGATGCCGCTCTCTTCCATGCGGTACTTCATAGCGCAGGCGGCGTGCCTTCGCAGCTGAACCAATTTACCCGCAAGTACGAGGCACAAGTGGAAGGACAACATTTCAATGTAAGTTTGTTAAGGTTTATTTTTTTTTAAATTACAACATAATTTATGAAGTAATCACTATTTAATTTATTTCATTTATTTTCGTGTTCACAAACATTGAGGCCGTCCGAGTAATATCGTGGCGTTTAAATTGTCGATGGAGATTCCATTGTTTCAATGGAGTCGATATCCAAGCATCCCGAATGGATGCCTCAAATCAATGCATGGTTTGACAGATTTCAAGTTGGTGTTAATTTATAATTTTCAGCTTATTTCTAATAAATTATTAATATAATTGTAAATAAATTATTGTTTTTATTTAAACTTGTTTATTTATACACAAGACAAACTCTCGCTGACAAGTGAGCATAACACCGTTGTGAGGAGGGTGTGGGAAAATCACGCGACAACTAGGTAAGATCGAAAAAAATACAAGATTTTTTTTAGACTAAAATTTATGTTTTGAAATGTAATTTTTGGTTGCGTGAAGTAGGTTGCGTGATTTTTGGTATGAAGCACATAAAATGGCAAAAAAAACCGCGAGGGATAGGGGTTTCCAAGGCCGGAACGATGTTGCGGTTTGGAGGGATTTCAAATCGATATACATCCCGGAAGATATATGGCCGCACTATCTTGAGCACGTGACGTTTGAGCGGTTCACACGACGCTCACAGTCCGGTGCTGGCAACCGGAATCGGCCAATTCATGGCTCGGTGACAACGCACACCGGCGGCTCCGTTCCGTTTGCTGCACATGTGAAATGGATGGTAAGATTAATTTAAATGAAATATATCGTTAAATTAAGTTGTTGTTAATATATCTTTTTTCATTATAGGTTGCGTCTCTTGGACGTGAGCCGAGCCCGATGGAGCTGTTTGTGGAGACGCACGTGCGGAGTCAAGACCGCCAAAAGGGGGTGCAACAGTTCGTTGATAACCGTGCTCAACATTTCGTGGTATGTTTGTTCGACCATTTTATTTTGTAAGTTATTATGTTTATTGAATTGAATATGATGATTACTTTTTTTTTAATTTTCAGGAGACCTATAATAATCGGTTGAGGGAGAGATACGGGGACGATATTTTGACCCATCCGGAATTCAATCCGGATTTATGGATGGAGGTTGGCTCGTCAGGTGGACCCGATAAAAATCAGGTTTACGGGCTCTCCAACACTACGGCCGACAACTTGCGGTCGACCCGTAGTGCTTCAACCGTTGGGAGCTCCCAATCTAAGGAGTTCGTGGCCTTGCAAAGAACAACACACGGCTCGACTCACCGACAAATACGACCACCTATCAGCGGAGTACGCACAACTCAAAGCGTCTCATGCACAACAAAGAGCGGAGTCTGAGCAAATCAAAGCATCTCAAGCACAACAAAAAGCGGAGTATGAACAACAAAAAACGGCTTATGAACAACGAAAAGCGGCTTATGAACAGCTTCGCAAAATGGTTATGAACATGGCAAATAGTGGAACATGTGCGCCTAATCCTTTTTGGCCGTATAACCACCAGCCTCCTCCTCCAGGAATCTCCTCCTCCTCCTCTAGCTCCACCTTTATATTAATTTGTAATAAACATTATTTACCTTTAAAACTTCATTTAATATTTTTTTGAAACATATTCAGTTTGTAATGAATATTATTTAACTTTGTTTTTTTTTTTTATGTTTAATATAAATTTTATTTGCATAATTGGTTTGTATTACAATTAATTTATATAGTTTTATATTATATATCCTAAATAATTTTTTAAAAACAAATTTAGAAAAAAACTATCACCAAGGATTTTACCGACGGATTCATTCGGTCGGTATTTTAAACACTCACCGACAGACTTACCGACGAAATTAATCCGTCGGCATTTAACAGTAGCTGCCACACTTACCGATGAATTTACAGACGGATATATTCAGTCGGTATTTCATACACTCACCGACAGCTTTACCGACGGTTAGTAGCCGTCGGTAAATCACGATACCACCGACGGACTAAAAATCCATCGGTATATTTCAAGCGGGAATCTTTTTTTTTTGGCACACAAATTCCGTCTGTAAAACCATCGGCAAATGGTTTTTTTTGTTTTGCCGACCGATATAGCAACGGAATGGGGAATCACCGACGAAAGGAAAGCTGACGGACGTAATCCGTCAGTGATGACTTCGGTAAAAAAATCACCGATGAAATTCTAATCACACACCGATGGAATTTTTCCGTTTGTAAAACTATGAAATCTTGTAGTGTTCATCATAACTATGTTCTTATCTAGTTTATTTATGTTTCTTTTCTTCACAATGTTTAGCTAAGTTTATTATGTCAATGTGAAAATGTTTCACTAATGGTGTTATCATAGGTATAATATAAACTCAATATGGACTTCAATGTTTATATCCAAGAAAGTTTGTTATTAACATGTCTTATCTTTTTATCTTACTAATTCTTAATACTTTGCTTGTTAAATGAATAATCTAGATTTGTGTTGTACAACCCTTAGTACAACAAATACTTGGCACTTTCATAGCCTACTGTATGGTATAACCGAAACCTGTGCTATGAAAGGAACTTGATTTGTTGTTAACATAAGTTAACATCGTGAATTCCAGAGAATATTTAAAAGTATGGTGTTACTCAAATAAGATAATTAATATGATCATGTTAAAAATTTATAATGAACTATTAAGGATAAATCATCCGATTGGAACCTCCTTTGTGTGTGGATTCCAGTTGATTAATAAAAAGAGCTTATACTATACTTATTTCTAATACTATTAGTGGATCATCTAGCATTGACAATTGCTTTTATCTTTGATTAATACTCACATCAATATCACATCTCAAAAGTTCTCTTTAACTCCTTTTCATTTGTTGTTCATAATTTTATATAGTTCACCTCCTTGTGGTTCGACCCCGATCTTGTCGGGTTATTTATTACTTCGACACTCTTGCACTTGGGATAAGACATCAATCTTTTGATCGTGTAAAGTTTTTAGCGCCGCCTTGGGAGGTAAATTCTCGTATAAATTATAATATTTATTTTATTTTCTCTTTTCACTTTTCTTGTATTTAACTTTTGTTTCTTTTGTTTTCTTCTTCCTTTTATTCTCTTCCTACACGTGCATGGGAGTTTGGTCACATACATTAAGTGGTAGACTTTGTAGGTTATCCTCATCATTTTCAAAAAATATGGTCGAAGAAGATAACCAGTCGCTTCATAATGAGAATAATGAGAATCATCGAGTTAGAACACTTAGAGACCACATGAATCCAACAAAAACAAGTGCACCATCATGCATAGTTTTTCCTCTTGATGCATCTCACTTTAATTTTAAGCCGAGACATTATTCAACTTTTACCTTCTTTTCATGGCTTAGATCTAGAAAATCCATACTTGCATTTGAGAGAATTTGAAGAAGTTTGTAACACTTATAATGACTCAAATTGTAGCATGAACACTATTAGATTAAACATTTTTCCCTTTTCATTAAAAGATAAAGCTAAAACATGGCTACAAAATCTTTGGACAGGATCCATTTGTGCTTGGGATGAAATGCAACAATAATTTTTAAAGAAGTTTTTTCGTCTCACAGAACAAACTTTTTCAAAAGACAAATCACCACTGCTACTCGAAAACTAGGAGAAACAGTTTATCAATGTTGGGATAGGTATCGAGACTTGCTTAATACTTGCCTTCATCATGGTTTCGAAAACATGGAGATTGGTAAGTTAGCAACATTGGTAAGTATTAAGCATGTCTCGATACCTATCCCAACATTGGTAAAATGTTTCTCCTGGATTTTGAGTGAATGTGGTGATTTGTATTTTGAAAGAGTTTGTTCTATGAGATGGAAAAAATTCTTTAAAAATTGTTGTTGTATTTCATCACAAGCACGAATGGATCCTGGTCTCAAATTTTGTAGCCATGTTTTAGCTTTATCTTTTAATGAAAAAGGAAAAAAACTTTAATCTGATGGTGTTCATTGACACGCTCAGAGAGTTGATGTCTTATCCCAAGTGCAGGAGTGTCGAAGTAATACATAACCCGGCAAGACCGGGGTCGAACCACAGGGAGGTGAACTATATAAATTATAAATAATAATAATAATAATAATAATAATAATGGTGATGATGATGATGATGATGATTTAAAGAGGACTTTGAGATGTGAAGACTAAACAATGATAAAAACAGTTGTCAAGGTTAGAGGATCCACTAATGGTATTTCAAATAAGTATAATAAACTCTTTTTATTACTCAACTGGAAACCACACACAAAGGAGGTTCCAATCGGATGATTTATCGTTAATGGCTCATTAGAAAGTATTAACAAGATCATATTAATCATCTTATCTAAGTAACACCATACTTGTAAATATTGTCGAGTATTCATGATGCTAACTTATGTTGACAACAAATCAAGTTCCTATCATAATAACGATGTCGACCGAAGACTATGAAGGATCAAGCATTTATTGTACCAAGTGTTATACAACACAAATCTAGATTAACCATTTAACAAGTAAGGTATTAAGAATTAGTAAGATAAAAAGATAAAACATGTTAATAACAATCTTTCTTGGATATAAACATTAAAGTCCATGTTGAGTTTATATTATACATATTCTAACACTATTAGAGAAACCTTTTCACCTTGACATAATTAACTTAGCTAAACATAATAAAGAAGAAGAACATAAATAAACTAGATAAGAACATAGTTATGATGAAAAGCATAAACAAGAGATTAATGAAAGCAAAACTTAAGCATTACAAAAATATAAAGAAAGAAAGCAAGAACATGATCTTGATCTGAAAACCAAGATAACTAAATATATGGCAAATGCCTCCTTTTATAGGCTAAAATTCAGAACTATTGATTGGTTGACTAAGAAAATAATTGGTGGCCAACCACTGATTTGGTGGCTGGTTTTTGACATTGTTGGCCGCTGGTTATTGATATTGTTGGCTGATTATTGATATTCTTGGCTGGCCAAAACATCATTGCTAACATCAAAATTAGAGCCCATTAAACCATTAAAGTTGTGGGCAATTGTCTCAGCTTTCTAACAAAAAAAACCAAAGCTCATTTGGACTTCTAGAACTCAAGATATGAGCTAAAAACCGAATTAATGTCTCGAGCTGCATGATATATTCCGACTTCTTCGTTGTTGCTAAGATTTGAACTTGAAAACGGTAGAATTGAGTCTTGGACTCCCATGAAAGTTTTAGGTCTATGTCTTAACTTTCCATACATATAAAGGAGACCTAAATCCAAGGTCTACAACTCCAGTTATGATCCAATAACCGAATGGTGTTCCAGTTGGAATTGAACCAAGATCTCTTCTCTTAGCCTTTTCTTTGTCTTCTCAATTTCAATATTAATCACATCAATCAATCCTTTTAATTGTGAGATATATCTGCATTCAAAATAAGCATTTACCATAAATTAAATATATATTATATTATTAGACTTGTTATTATAAAACATGCTCTAGTTCAGGAGTTATTGATATTTTAAGTGCAAAATAATGATATAAAACCTTGATAAAAATACAATTTTAAGTACTAATCACTAACCAAAAAAAGAATTTATAGGATCACCAGATCGAGATCTTAGAATAACCAAGTTGTACATATTGATCGTTTGTTTCTGGTTAAAGGAGATTATTGTAAAGATAGAGTTTCAGATCGGCCAAGCTTTGAGAAGATCAATTTCGGAAGTTAAGCTTTGTTTATCTTTACAAAACTTACTATGCAAAGCTCTCAACTAGTCTTTGTTCTGTAAGTATTGTAAAGAAAGGACATCTGTTGTTACCTATTTTTGGATCCCCGCACAAAAAAAAGAGGGAAACATAAAACAATGTCGTTTTAAGCAGCACTCTTATTCTTCTTCTTCCCCTGAATGTGCAACAGGGGAAGAGAAACTTTTTGTTTTTTTATTTTGTTTCTTCCTACCTCGCTCTCTCTCTATCCCTCCCCCCACTCACCCAAGCATTATCAAAACTCAAAACCCAATGCAACCCACACCCTCTCATGATGAAAATACCAGGGGAGTCACGCCCTGCAAGCGGCTCCGCATTGGCCACCTTACTCGGCATAGGGGTAGGGTAGGGTGGTCTCACTCCGCATATGCCATAATGGGATAGGGGTAGGGTCGATCTCGCTCCCCCCCCCTACAAATACCACGTAAAAGAACAAAAGAGGGGAGGAAAAAAAACCCTTGTAAGGTACAAAAAAAATAGAGAAGAGGACAAGATAATAGAGAGAAATCAAATAGAGAAAAACAGAGGGAAATAAGAAAGAAAAAAAGGAGGTTGGTTTCTTTGCACAGGGAAGAAGAAGAAGAAGCTGCAGCCTGCCACCGTTCCTCGCCATGAACCATCGCCCGCCACCTCAACGCCGTCACCGGCACCACCACCATTACCGAGAGAACAAAAGGAGAAGAATAGAAAAATAGAGGGAAGAAGAAGAGATAATAGAAGAAAGGGAAAAGGAAAATATAGAGAAAGAGGAAGAACAACCAGCGGCGTCTACGCAAACCATTGTCAGTCCTCCTCTTCGCCCACCGTTAACAACAACACCTCCACCGCAGGTCAACTTCCCCCTCCTTTATTTTCCTCTTCTCCTTCTCCTTCTCCGCGTGCAACCTCTATTGTTCTGCAAGTGAATATTAGAGAGTGAATTAATTCACTCTTCATTGTTCACGTGAATAGTGGAGACTTCTCCACTATTCACTAGACGGACAGAACCAGCCCTAGACCAAAATGGTTCGGCCGGTCCGGCCCCATCCAAAAAAATTTCAAAAAAAAAACCAAAAAAATCTTTTCAAATTTTTTTTATGATTTTCCAGCGTACTTTACTATGAACTTTGCTTAATATTGGTTTGTATTTTTATATTGTAAAAATACAAAATCTAGTATTAAAATACCTGGTTTTCATCGAAACATTGCAAAAAAATTATAAAACGAAAAAAAAATCTTGTTTTCATACATACAGTCAAGTCTCTCAAAGATTAAAAAAAAAACAAACAAACAAATCATATCGTATTTTCATACAACAAAAATTCAAAAAAAAAATATATGTTCAGCATGCATTTTGACTTTAATAACCAGTTTATTAAAGCAATTCTAGTCCAATTCTAGAAAAGAATATCATATGATCTATTTCAAGCCCAAACATGCCTTATGTTGTGTGCAAACTTCAACCATCAAACACTCAAGGTTTCAATGTCAATCTTAGCCCAAATAATAGGTACATTTGCATCCTTATTTGATGCTTAAATTCAGCCCCAAATCAGCCCCAAATCACCCTCCAAATCAGCCCAAACACAATCCATGATCCTACATGTCCACACAATAAATAACATTTGATTATTTGGGTAATTCATTGATCCAAGAGGGCAAGCACATGGATGGAAAGCTGGAGGGGACATTGTGACATTATTTTGGGTCAAAAGAAGAAAGAGACAACTCATAAAGGAGGAAGAAAAACGTGCACCAAAGTGTTCTCCAAGCTGGCCTGGTTTGATTTTCCAGAACACCTTTTGGTGTTTTGCCCATAACTTTTGACTCAGATGTCCAAATGAGCTTTTCTTTAATGATCGGGAAAGCTAACAGAATGGCCTATAAATATGTCTCTAATAGCCATCTCCAGGGGAGGCTTCTAAGAGGGTCTAATTGCTGTCCAAAGTTAGAGTCAGATTTGTGTCCGAATTTTTACTGCAATTGTGTTGTGTTCTTCTTTATAGATTTCGGTTCTTTAGATTGTAAAACTTATTATTTCAGTTTGATTTAAGTTATTTCATATTTATTAAAGTGTTATTACATATAATCATGGTTGGCTAATCTCCTTCTTGGATCCAAATCAAATATGATGGTGGTTGAGGTGAGTTCTTTAATATATGAATGAATCTTAATGTCTATCTTTTCATTTTCTTCATGAATGTTTATTATTGCAAAGAAATTTTAGAAATCATTTAGGTAATGTTATAATCTTGAATTTTTATGCACAAACCTTAGTTTTGGTATAGAGATTGCTTGATTCAATGTCTTACTTAATATGAAAGTACTTGTTCATTCTTAAGCAATAATCAATCTTCATCTTTTTAAACTTCATTGTAATATCTTCCAATCTAATATCACCATCGTTGATATTAGGTTGAGTTATCTTATATATGTTGAAGGAATCACCAATACATCACCATTAAAATTGATTTGGACCAAGACTTACTTTTTCTTGTCATTTAAAATCTATTTACACTTTTTCATCTTTGAAAACAAATCCATCAATTATTTTCAACCAAGTTATTGTTAATTTAATTTCTCTTGAGTTTTTTTGTTACCTAGCTTAATTTCCAGATCTAGCTCTCTGTGGATATGACCTCGATCTTACCGAGTTAATTGCTACATCGCACACTCGTGCACTTGCGAGTTAAAACAAGCCGAACATAAAAAGCGGTCAAGCAATTTTGGCGCCGTTCTGCCGGGGAGCTAGCAAGCAAAGGTAACAAATTTCTATTTGATTATTGGAAAACAAAAAAAATACATAAAAATAAAAAATCAAATGGCTGGTTTTACCGCCTAAAAAAAAGTAAAACCAAAACTTTACCGACAAAATGACAACTCCACTAGGAATCTTGTGGACTAAGTGATTAGTACTTAAAAGTGTATTTTTATCAAGGTTTTATATCATCATTTTGCACTTGAAGTATCAATAACTCCTTAACTAAAACATGTTTTATAATAACAAGTCTGATACTATAAGATACCTTTAATTTATGGTAAATGTTCATCTTAAATGCAGGCCTATCACATAAATCAAAGGATTGATTGATGAGTTGAACTACTAAAATTAAAAAGACAAAGAGAGGGTTAAGCTTAGAAAAGAGATCTTGGTTCAGTCAAACCGGAACACTTTGTTCGATCATTGGGTCATATCTCGGAGTTGTAGATCTTGGATTTCAATTTGGTTTATATGGCTAAAAAGCTAAGACATAGGCCTAAAACATTCATGGGAGTGCAAGACTCAATTCAGTTGTTTGGAAGTCCAAATCTTAGCAACAACGGAGAAGTCGAATCATTCCTCTGCGCCCGATACTGTTCAGTGTTCAACCCATATCTCAAGTTCTTGAAGTCCAAATACACTGATTCTTTTTTTGTTGCAAAGCTGAGAAAATTTCCTAGAACTTTCATGTTTAAGTTTGTTCAAATTCTGACATTATCAATGATGTTTTGTTCGGACAAGAAGATAAGGATTGTCACCAAGTCAAAATGTGGCCACCCACTCAACAATTAGTCATCAAATCAATAGTTCTAAATTTTTGCCTATAAAAGGAGGCATTTGCCATGCATTTAGGCATCTTGGTTTTCAGATCAAGATCATGCTCTTGCTCTCTCTTTGTAATGCTTAAGTTTTATTTATATTAATCTCTTTTTTATGCTTTTCATTTCATTTCCTTTACTTAGTTAACTTATATCTTATTTATGTTCTTATCTTGTTTATTTATGTTTCTCTCTTTCATTATGTGTAGCTAAGTTTATTATGTCAATGTGAAAAGGTTACACTAATGGTGTAAGAATAAGTATAGTATAAACTCAACATGCACCTTAATGCTTGATACTAACATGTTTTATATTTATTATCTTGTTCACTTTTAATACTTTGCTTGTTAAATGGTTAATCTAGATTTATGTTGTATAACCCTTGGTACAACAAATACTTGGCACTTTCATAGCCCAAACCATATGGTATAACCGACACTTGTGCTATGAAAGGAACTTGATTTGTTGTTAACATAAGTTATAATCATGAATGCCTGACAACATTTACATGTACTAGCATTATTCGAATAAGATAACTAATGTAATCATGTAAAAATTTATAATCCGATTACAACCTCCTTTATGTGTGGTTTAATAATAAGAGTTTATACTATACTTGTTTGAAATATCATTAGTGAATCCTATAACCTTAACATTTATTTTTATCATTGTTTAATCCTCACATTAGTCTTACATCTCAAAGTCCTCTTTAACTTATTATTATTATTATTATTATTATTATACTTATTGTTGTTGCTGTTGTTATTGTTATTACTATTACTATTACTATTACTATTACTATCATCATCTATAATTTATATAGTTAACCTCCCTGTGGTTCGACCCCGGTCTTGTCAGGTTATTTATTACTTCGACACTTTTGCACTTGGGAGAAGACATTAATCTTTTGGTCGTGTCACTAAGCTTTGTTTTTTTTTTCCTGATTATTGTGTTTTATGATTTGGTTTGTATGTTATTGTTAATATTGCATTTCCTTATTTTCTTATATGTTTTAAATTGTGTACATATTTATTCATGCATTGTATAGAATTGTCTCATGCATCTCATGTCTTATTATACTTATTGTTGTTGCTGTTGTTATTGTTATTACTATTACTATTACTATTACTGTCTTTATGATTAGTACTTAAAAGTGTATTTTTATCAAGGTTTTATATCATCATTTTGCACTTGAAGTATCAATAACTCCTTAACTAAAGCATGTTTTATAATAACATATCTAATAATATAAGATACCTTTAATTTATAGTAAATGTTCATCTTAAATGCGGGCCTATCACATAAATGAAAGAATTGATTGATGAGTTGAAGTACTGAAATTGAAAGGACAAAGAGATGGCCAAACTTAGAAAAGAGATCTTTGGTGCAGTCCAAACTGGAACACTATTTGGTAATCGGGTCATATCTGGAGCTGTAGATCTCGGATTTAGGTCTACCTTATATGGATGGAAAGCTAAGACATAGGCCTACAACTTTCATGGGAGTCCAAGATTTAAGAAGGCCGTTTTCAAGTCCAAATTGTAGCAACAACGAAGAAGTCCGAATCTGTCCTGCAGCCCAGACACTGTTCAGTGTTCAGCCCATATCTCGAGTTCTAGAAGTCCAAATGATCTCCAATTTTTACCCTGGAAAGATGAGACAATTTCCTAGAACTTTCATGATTGAAGTTTGTTCAAATTATGACGTCATCAATGACGTTTCTAGCAGACAAGAAGATAAGAATTGTCATCAAGTCAAGATGTGGCCACCCATTCATCAATTAGTCAACAAATTAATAGTTTCGAATTTTGGCCTATAAAAGGAGGCATTTGCCATGTATTTAGGCATCTTGGTGTTCAGATCAAGATCATGCTCTTGCTTTCTCTCTTTGTATTGCTTATGCTTTGCTTTCATTAATATCAAGTTTATGCCTTTCACTTCCTTTCCTTTATTTAGTTAACTTTTATCTTACTTATGTTCTTATCTTGTTTATTTATGTTTCTTTCTTTCATTATGTCTAGCTAAGTTAATTATGTCAAGGTGAAAAGGTTACACTAATGGTGTAAGGATAAGTATAATATAAACTCAACATGGACTTTAATGTTGGATACTAACATGCTTTATATTTGTTATCTTATTCACTTTTAATACTTTGCTTGTTAAATGGTTAATCTAGATTTATGTTGTATAACACTTGGTACAACAAATACTTGGCACTTTCATAGCCCATACTTGTATGGTATAACCGACACACGAGCTATGAAAGGAACTTGATTTGTTGTTAACATAAGTTATAATCATGAATGCCCGACAACATTTACAAGTATTAGCATTATTCGAATAAGATAACTAACGTAATCATGTTAACAATTTATAATCTGATTGGAACCTCCTTTGTGTGTGGTTTTCAATTGAATAATAAGGGTTTATACTATACTTGTTTGAAATACCATTAGTGGATCCTCTAACCTTGACAATTGTTCTTATCATTGTTTAATCCTTACATTAATATCACATCTCAAAGCTCTCTCTATTATTACTATTATTGTTGTTGTTGTTGTTATTGTTGTTGTTGTTATTTATAATTTATACAATTAACCTCCCTGTGGTTCGACCCGGTCTTACCGGGTTATTTATTACTCGACACTCCTGCACTTGGGAGAAGACATCAATCTTTTGGTCGTGTCAAGTTTTTGGCGCCGTTGCTTGGGAAGGTAAATTCTTGTACAAATTATAGTATTTATTTTATTTTCTCTTTTACTTTTATTGTATTTAACTTTGTTTCTTTTGTGTTGTTTCTTTTTCTTTTGTTTTCTTCTTCTTTTTATTCTCTTTTTACACGTGCATGAGAGTGTGGTCACGTACATTAAGTGGTAGACTTTGTAGGGTATCCTCATCATTTTCGAAAATATGGTGAAGAAGATAACCAATCGCTTCATAATGAGAATAATGAGAATATTCGGGTTAGAACTCTTAGAGACCACATGAATCCCACAAGAACAAGTGCACCCTCATGCATAGTTTTTCCACCAGATGCATCTCATTTTAATTTTAAGACAGGCATTATTCAACTTTTACCATCTTTTCATGGCTTAGATTTAGAAAATCCATACTTGCATTTAAGGGAATTTGAGGAGGTTTGCAACACGTATAATGACTCAAATTGTAGCATGAACACCATTAGATTGAAGCTTTTTCCTTTTTCATTAAAAGATAAAGCTAAAACATGGCTACAAAATTTGAGACCTGGATCCATTCGTGCTTGGGATGATATGCAACAACAATTTTTAAAGAAGTTTTTTCCATCTCATAGAACGAACTCTTTCAAAAGACAAATCATTACTTTCTCTCAAAAACCAGGAGAAACATTTTATCAATGTTGGGATAGGTATCGGGACTTGCTTAATACTTGCCCCCATCATGGTTTTGAAACATGGAGATTAGTTTCACATTTTTATGAAGGGTTAACTCCTAGAGATAGGCAAATGGTTGAATTGATGTGCAATGGAACTTTTGAGGATAAAGACCCTAATGAAGCAATGGAGTACTTAGATTTGCTAGCTGAAAATGCACAAAATTGGGACACCACGGGTACTTATGAGGCACCAAGTAAAACCCAACCTCATACATCTAGTGGGGGTATGTACAACCTTAGGGAAGATCATGACCTCCAAGCCAAGTTTGCATCTTTAGCTAAAAAAGTCGAAGCGCTAGAATTGAAAAAGAGTGGTCAATTAAAATCTGTTCAAGACATTGCATGTCAAATCAGTGAAACCAACGAACATTCAACCAATGACTGTCCAACCTTGCCTTCTTTTAAAGAATGTCTCCATGAACAAGCCCATGCATTAAACGGTTTTCAAAGGCCCAACCATAACCCATATTCGCAAACATACAACCCTGGTTGGAGAAATCACCCAAATTTCATTTGGAAGAGTGATAACAATAATGCACAAACTTCACAACCACCGTTTCAAGCACACCATAATTTCCAAAATTCTCATGGATATGCACCTCCTTATGCTCCACCTCCTAGAAGAAATCTTGAGGAAACATTGCATGCATTTATGGAAAAGCAAGAGGCAATTAACACTCAACTTGCTCAAAGCATGACAGATTTTAAAGATACTCTTGCAAAATTGACATCTCGCTCTCGGTTCCAAGAGAAAGGTAAGTTTCCATCTCAACCACAACAAAATCCAAAGGGGCAATACAATGCGAATGCAAGTAGTTCGGGAAGCCAACACATGGATCATGTAAAATCGGTCATCACTCTTCGTAGTGGTAAGGTTATTGAAAAACCCATTCTTGAACCTTGTGAGAATGATGATGAGTCAATCTCCGAGGGTAAGGAAGGGGTTGAATCCGATCATTGCAAAGAAAAGACTGATTCCCCGCCAGCACTTCCATTTCCTCATGCCATGGCTAAACAAAGGAAAGTTAATCACAACTACGAAATCTTTGAAACTTTCAAATAGGTAAGGATCAATATACCTTTGCTTGGATGCTATCAAACGGGTTCCTTCTTATGCTAAATTTTTGAAAGATCTGTGCACTTTGTGAAGAGAAAACTGAATGTGAAAAAGAAAGCCTTTTTAGCCGAACAAGTAAGTGCTATTCTTCAAAACAATAATGCTTTAAAATATACAGACCCTGGTTGTCCTACAATTTCTTGCTTTATTGGAGAGCATAAAATTGAAAAAGCCTTACTTGATCTTGGAGCTAGTGTGAATTTACTTCCATATTCAGTTTTCAAAGTCTCAATCTAGGTGAGTTAAAACCAACTTCTGTAACTCTTTTACTTGCCGATAGATCTGTAAAAGTGCCTAGAGGAATAGTTGAAGATGTGTTAGTACAAGTTGATAAATTCATTTATCCTGTGGATTTTATTGTCTTGGACACACAACCTGTTGAAGCATGTAATTCATTTCCTGTTATTTTAGGGCGTCCATTTCTTGCAACTTCTAATGCATTGATTAATTGTAGGAATGGATTGATGAAGCTATCTTTTGGAAACATGACATTGGAGATGAATATTTTCAACATTTGCAAGCAACCTAGAGATGATAATGATTTACGGAAGTGGACTTTCCTGAAAAATTAGTTCATGATCAATTTCAAACCACTTCCAGTAAAATTGAGATTGATGAATCGACGATTTGCAAATGGTCTATTCTCGGGAAAAATCGAAGGCAAGTAATTGGAGACCACAAATTGAGGAATTGCCACCACGATCAATTAAGTCCATACCTTCAAGTGTTCAACCACCAAAACCTGATTTGAAGCCATTACCATTCCATCTCAAATACTCATTTTTGGGAGAAAATGAAACTTTTCCGGTAATAATCTCTTCCACACTTAATGCACATCAAGAAGGTAAGTTATTGCAAACTCGAAAATGCACAAAAATGCCTTGGGATGGACTATAGGCGACATAAAAGGAATTAGTCCTTTGATTTGCACACAGGATTTATTTGGAGGAAAATGCTAAACCCTCTAGAGAAATGCAACGAAGGCTTAATCCTAATATGAAAGAAGTAGTGAAAAATGAAGTCATTAAGCTTCTAGATAATGGAATCATTTATCCTATTTCTGACAAATGGGTAAGTCCTACCCAAGTGGTACCCAAGAAGTCTGGAGTCACTGTGATACCAAATGAGAAAAATGAGTTAATTCCAACAAGGACTATTACTGGTTAGCGTATGTGCATTGATTATAGGAAACTTAATTCAATGACTAGAAAAGATCATTTTCCCTTACCTTTCATGGATCAAATCCTAGAAAGAGTTGCAGGTCATGAATTTTATTGTTTCCTAGATGGCTATTCAGGTTATAACCAAATTGAAATTGCATTGGAAGATCAAGAGAAAACTACTTTCACATGTCCATTTGGCACTTTTGCATATCGAAGGATGCCTTTTGGATTATGTAATGCACCACCACGTTTCAAAGATGCATGCTTAGTATATTTAGTGATATGGTTGAACGTTTTCTTGAGATTTTTATGGATGATTTTTCTGTTTTTGGTGATTCATTTGATGATTGTTTGACTAACTTAGAAAAGGTTTTGAGCAGGTGTGAAGAGAAGAATCTTGTCTTGAATTGGGAAAAATGTCACTTTATGGTAACAAACGGCATTGTACTTGGTCACATTGTTTCATCAAAAGGAATTGAGGTTGACAAATCTAAAATCGAGTTAATTGCTAACTTGCCAACACCAAAATCCATTAAAGATGTTAGATCATTCTTAGGACATGCTTGGTTTTTATAGAAGGTTCATCAAAGATTTTAGTGTAATATCTAAGCCCTTGAGCAACCTTCTAACAAAGGATAATATTTTTGAATGGACTGAACATTGTGAAGAAGCCTTTGTTCAACTTAAAAACTTGCTTACTTCTCGCTCCTATCATTCAACCTCCCGATTGGTCTTTACCTTTTGAAATAATGTGTGATGCTAGTGATTATGCCGTGGGTGTCTTTGTCTTGGGACAAAGAAAAGATAAGAAACCTTATGTGATTTACTATGCAAGTAAAACTTTAAATAGTGCTCAAATGAATTACACCACTACTGAAAAAGAATTACTTGCAGTAGTATTTGCATGTGAAAAATTCAGGTCTTATCTTGTTGGCTCACCTGTTGTTGTTTACGGTGATCATGCAAGCATTGAAATATCTTCTTTCTAAGAAAGATTCTAAGGCTAGATTGGTTCAGTGGATTTTGTTACTTCAAGAATTTGATATCACAATCAAAGACAAGAAAGGCACCGAAAATATTGTCGCAGATCACTTGTCAAGATTGACAACAGAATCGAGATCTGACATCACACCAATCGATGACTACTTTCCTGAAGAATCTTTATTTTCCGTCTCTACAATGCCTTGGTATGCTAATATTGTTAATTTTCTTGTTTCGGGACAATTGTCGGCTCATTGGAGTACCCAAGACAAAAGAAAGTTCTTGAACGAAGTAAAGAACTTTTATTGGGATGACCCTTATTTATTCAAATATTGTCCTGATCAAATATTTCGAAGATGCATTCCCGACAATGAGGTAAGTAATGTCATTAAATTTTGTCAATCCGAGGCATGTGGGGGCCATTTCTCATCAAGAAAGACAACTGCAAAAATCTTACAATGCAGATTTTACTAGCCCACCATGTTTAAGGACTCACATGTGTTCTGCAAGACTTGTGAAAATTGTCAAAAGTTGGGATCTATTTCAAAACGTCATATGATGCCTTTAAATCCTATTCTTGTCATTGAGATCTTTGACTTTGGGGTATAGATTTCATGGGTCCATTTCCTCCATCATTTGGTTTCGTGTACATATTAGTCGCAGTAGATTATGTTTCAAAATGGATAGAGGCAATTCCAAGTCGAAACAATGATCACAAAACAATGATAAAATTCTTGAAAGAAAATATTTTGAGTCGATTTGGAATCCCTCGAGCCATGATAAGTGATGGTGGAACACATTTCTGCAACAAGCCATTTGAGACTTTAATGAAGAAATATGGAATCACACACAAAGTTGCCACCCCTTATCACCCCCAGACTAGTGGACAAGTAGAGCTCGCTAATAGGGAGATCAAACAAATCTTGGAGAAAACAGTGAACCCTAATAGGAAAGACTGGTCTTTAAGACTTAATGATGCACTTTGGGCTTATCGAACCGCTTATAAAACATCATTAGGTATGTCACCTTATAGACTAGTCTATGGAAAACCTTGTCACTTGCCTGTGGAACTTGAACATAAAGCTTATTGGGCTATTAAAGCTTTCAATTCAAACCTTGATGATGCTAGTCACTGCGTAAGTTACAAATAAATGAGCTTGAGGAAATAAGAAATGATGCATATGAAAATTCAAGAATTCATAAAGCAAGAATCAAAGAGTTTCATGACAAGAAAATATTGAGAAAAACATTCAATATTGGTCAAAAAGTCTTGCTTTATAATTCTCGACTCCATTTATTTCCTGGAAAACTAAGATCAAGATGGAGTGGTCCTTTCATTGTGAAACATGTGTATCCATATGGGGCCTGTGATATCGAGAATCCAAAGAATGGCAATGTTTTCAAGGTAAATGGACATCGTTTGAAAGTCTACTTTGACAATTTTTCAGTTGAAAATGACTCTATTGAATTGAGTGATCCTGTATATAAAGATTGATTCGTTTTCTCATATTGTTTTGTGTTTTGTTTTGCTAGTTTCTCTCACCCCGGTCAAAAGGCGGATAACGGTACTCCGTGACTTAAGTCGGTTCTTTCAGTTTCCCATAATAAGCGATATTTGTATATATTTGTGCAATACTTTGCTTTTTTCTCCTTTTTTTTGACTCTCTTCTCCAATTCTCATTTGAAAATGGACACCACTCTTGAAAAATTGAAAAAGTACTTTCCCGCTCTGCCTCAGAATGCGATTACAAAAATTTACCGTGCTAGGTGTGCAAGATTGAAGTTGTTAATGAATCATGGAATTCCCGAAGATATTCGCTGGCTGATTGAAGCAAAGGTCCGATTATCGGTGAGTCCTCCAATTCTTTCATTTCACACATGCCTAGAACAGGTAAAAGCACTTTTACAAAGAAACGTCGTGCAAAACGCATCGAAAGTCTGTCACGAGATGTGCCAGATGGACTTGTAATGCAACATGTCGTTCTTTAGGAATGGTATCTATAAACCGTGAAGATAAAATACAATTCATTAAGGATGGCACGAGTAAGGGGTCTTTAGATAATCTTTTGTTGACCCTTGAGACGCATCCTAGTGGAGATGTGCATCGTGCAATTCATGATTTATGGCCCCATTTTCATAAAGAACATGATCGACTTAGTCTTGGGAATCGACTAAAAAAGACCCTGTTTGCCGTTTTTAAGAAAACTGGATGGGAAGCCTATCCCCGACCCATAGAGGGCGTTTAAGCCGTTCTTGGACGTAAAACCAAGGGAAGATGTGAGCCACAATCACAACTACCCGTACATACACATGCTTTTTCAAAATAAATAATTAAATAAAGAGAGAGAGAGAGAAAGAGTGTGTGAGACTCCAGCTGGTCTACATATAGGGGTATGATTGCATCTTCAATTTCTCATCTATAAAATCTTCTCTTCCTTCCCCTCATTTCTACTCAACCCTTACATTAGACAGATATAGAAGTGTGTAGAAATGGCAGGTCCCTCAAGTTATCACATTAAAAATATTTGTGTTTTCGGTGGATCCAGTCCTGGGAAGGAAATAGCATTTTTAGAAGCGGCAAATCATCTTGGTCGGGTCCTAGCGAGAGAAAGATTCATTTAGTGTATGGGGGAGGTAGCCTTGGGTTAATGGGGGGTGTGTCAATAGCTGCATTTTTAGGAGGAAGTCAAGTTTTGGGGGTCGTCCCCGAAGCTTTAGCAAAAGGGGATTTCATAGGGAAAACAATTGGAGAGGAACTACAGGTCTCCACAATGTTTGATCAAATGAATACAATGTTTAACCATGTTGATGCCTTCATTGCCTTACCAGGTGGTCTGGGCACATTGGAAGAGATCTTTCATATTTCCTCTTGGGCCCAACTGCACATTCACCATAAACCTATAGGTTTGCTCAATGTTAATGGTTTTTATGATAATTTGTTGTCTTTCCTTGATCAAGCTGTGGAGCAGGAATTTCTAACATCTTCGGCACGACAAATCATAATCTCTGCTGCTCTTCTTTGAACAATTGATCGACAAACTACAATCTTTCATCCCTGTAATTGATCCCTCCATGAGTCGCATAAATTGGTCAACTACGAAAGCCGTAAAAAGCTTAGATTGGATTTGAGCCTTCGTTTGTGAATCCTTGTGTCTTTTGGTTTTATTTCTAGCATAGTATTTTGTTCTATTATTTCTTATATTTGTTTAAGTGTGTTTCGGGTTTGTCGGTGTTCGTTGTTTCGGGTGATGTCTTCTATACTCTATCTTTCTACCTTAGGACATTGAGGACAATGTCTCGTTTTGGTTGGGGGAGAGGGTAGTAGTATTAAAAAAAAAAAAAAAAAAAACTAACCAACTAACTGTTTTTGTTTTAAAAACCATTTGGCAAAGCTGTTATCACTAGGATGGCGAGTAAGGGGGAGTGACTCTTGAGATGCATCTTAGTAAACATTTTCCAATGGTTATTTGCAATATTCATAACAAGGCCTATTAGAATACTTCTTGAAATATTCAGGTTTACAAACTCTCGCATTGTTATCACTTGATTCTCGCTCATATACTTATTTAACAAGTATTCTTAAACCTTCATTTTCACACACACACTTTAACATATGATTGTGGGTTGCACATTGGATTATTACATTATTTGTGTTCTTTTGTTAAAGGTAACAACTAAGGGATAGGGATAGTCTATAATTTGCAAAAAAAAAAAAACAAAAAAAAAAACAAAAAAAAAATATAATGATAATAAAAACGTAGATAAGTTTGATTTCGTAGCCTCCCTAACCTAAGCAATTAAGCCCGAAGGGGTGTTTTAACACCTAATACCCTAAAGTCAACTGACTTGGGAGCTATTGGCCCAAAGCTTGTTACATGGGTTAAGGAGAAAAGCTTAAGGGAATCAAACATTGCACTATCTACGTATCGGATCTCGCAACCCGAGTTACTAAGCTCGTAGGGGTGTCTCAACACCTAATGCCCTAAGATCAACTGATCTGGGAGTCATTAGCCGAAAGCTCGTTACATGGGTTAAAGATGCATTGTGTTTTAAGTTATATGTATATATATTAAAAAAAAAAGGAAAAAAAAAAAAAGAAAAAAAAGAGATAATAATCCCAACCCAAAGAAGTTAACCTTAAACATTAGAACCAAATATTGTTTTCTTCCAATAAAAGCCCCATCATCTATGTTTTTGTACATTGAGCACATAACAAGGAAGGTTTATTAATATCTTGTTTAAGAGGTATTGAGCAGATATATAAATTTAATGAGAGTTTGTTTATCTGGATAGATTAATGGAAGTTGAATGATGAATGCCTTGCTTTATGAAAGTTGCAAATTGTTTTTCTATTTTAACGCTTTGATTACTAGGGACTAGTAATAAGCTGGTTGGGGGGTGTGATTAGTACTTAAAAGTGTATTTTTATCAAGGTTTTATATCATCATTTTGCACTTGAAGTATCAATAACTCCTTAACTAAAGCATGTTTTATAATAACATATCTAATAATATAAGATACCTTTAATTTATGGTAAATGTTCATCTTAAATGCAGGCCTATCACATAAATGAAAGAATTGATTGATGAGTTGAAGTACTGAAATTGAAAGGACAAAGAGATGGCCAAACTTAGAAAAGAGATCTTGGTGCAGTCCAAACTGGAACACTGTTTGGTAATCGGGTCATATCTGGAGCTGTAGATCTCGGATTTAGGTCTACCTTATATGGATGGAAAGCTAAGACATAGGCCTACAACTTTCATGAGGAGTCCAAGATTTAAGAAGGCCGTTTTCAAGTCCAAATTGTAGCAACAACGAAGAAGTCCGAATCTGTCCTGCAGCCCAGATACTGTTCAGTGTTCAGCCCATATCTCGAGTTCTAGAAGTCCAAATGATCTCCAATGTTTACCCTGGAAAGATGAGACAATTTCCTAGAACTTTCATGATTGAAGTTTGTTCAAATTATGACGTCATCAATGACGTTTTTAGCAGACAAGAAGATAAGAATTGTCATCAAGTCAAGATGTGGCCACCCATTCATCAATTAGTCAACACATCAATAGTTCCGAATTTTGGCCTATAAAAGGAGGCATTTGCCATGTATTTAGGTATCTTGGTGTTCAGATCAAGATCATGCTCTTGCTTTCTCTCTTTGTATTGCTTATGCTTTGCTTTCATTAATATCAAGTTTATGCCTTTCACTTCCTTTCCTTTATTTAGTTAACTTTTATCTTACTTATGTTCTTATCTTGTTTATTTATGTTTCTTTCTTTCATTATGTCTAGCTAAGTTAATTATGTCAAGGTGAAAAGGTTACACTAATGGTGTAAGGATAAGTATAATATAAACTCAACATGGACTTTAATGTTGGATACTAACATGCTTTATATTTGTTATCTTATTCACTTTTAATACTTTGCTTGTTAAATGGTTAATCTAGATTTATGTTGTATAACACTTGGTACAACAAATACTTGGCACTTTCATAGCCCATACTTGTATGGTATAACCGACACCTGAGCTATGAAAGGAACTTGATTTGTTGTTAACATAAGTTATAATCATGAATGCCCGACAACATTTACAAGTATTAGCATTATTCGAATAAGATAACTAACGTAATCATGTTAACAATTTATAATCTGATTGGAACCTCCTTTGTGTGTGGTTTCCAATTGAATAATAAGAGTTTATACTATACTTGTTTGAAATACCATTAGTGGATCCTCTAACCTTGACAATTGTTCTTATCATTGTTTAATCCTTACATTAATATCACATCTCAAAGCTCTCTCTATTATTACTATTATTGTTGTTGTTGTTGTTGTTATTGTTGCTTTGTTGTTATTTATAATTTATACAATTAACCTCCCTGTGGTTCGACCCCGGTCTTACCGGGTTATTTATTACTTCGACACTCCTGCACTTGGGAGAAGACATCAATCTTTTGGTCGTGTCACTTTACGAAGATCGTCACTGGGCAGATATGAGACCTTTTTTAGACCGGGTAGAAAGCTACCCATGCTCACTTAATAAATAGAACTTGTCCTTAGGTTGTATGTGCTACCTTTATTTCGCATTAAGGGAAGCCATTCTTGTTTATCTTTACAAAACTTACTATGCAAAGCTCTCAACTAGTTTTTGCTCTATAAGTATTGTAAAGAGGGGGTATCTGTTGTTATTCATTTTTAGATCCCCACACAAAAAAAGGACAGAAACACAAAATAGTGTCGTTTTAAGTAGCACTCTTCTTCTTCTTCTTCCCCCGGACGAGCAACAGAGGAAGAGAAACTTTTTGTTTTTTTCTTTTGTTTCTTCCTGCCTCACTCTCTCTCCCCCCCCTCACTTGCCCAAGCATTGTCAAAACCCAAAACCCAACGCAACCTACACCCCCTCATGATGAAAATACCAGGGGAGTCACACACTGCAAACGGCTCCCTATTAGCCACCTTACCTGGCACCGTGGCAGGGTAGGGTGGCCTCGCTCCCCATACGCGATAATAGGACAGGGCAGGGTCGATGTGAAGCCCGAGAATAAAATGTACAAAGAAGGGGGGGTTTATAATAATTCAAAATGTTGTTATAATATAAAATAAAGCAAAAAAAAGAAGAAGGAGAATTCTTATATAACCATTAAAAGGGGTTTATGATTTAAGTAGATAGATATGCTATTTAATTTTTCTTCCGTAAATTGCTTGTATTTTTTAATCATTTATTTTTAATTATATGGAAAATTTATATTTTTGCAGGTCCTTCCCATTCACGTCAGGAATAGATTTTAAGTTCTTTGATCCCTTTTTGTATAAGTTAAGAACTTAGGGATTTGTGGTGTAATTTTGTCATGTAGTAAACATGTAACCTGTATAGAATATTATATTCGTAATATTTTGTTTCTGAAATATTAAATGTATCAACCTATGCTTGGGATATTAGAATGTACTAAACTATGTTATAATATTAAACTGTGTTGTGTTATATATATATATATATATATATATATATATGCAATCTTCGTGCTCGAATTTGGCTATTTTAATTATTAACTTATGCGTGTGGTGTAAGATGGAGTTTGGGAATGAATATGGTCCTGAGCATAATCTGGAATGAATTATGCAGTTGATTGTACTAAAAATGGATGTGATTGTGGATGAGATGTGATTCTAAATGTGTGCAGGGTACATTGTCGATAACTTGGGATCTCCCGGTATAGAGGAGACTCTGCCGAAATTTCATTAGAAATTTCGGCGAGAGAATTTTTTTTTTTGCTCCATCTACCCTTTATAGGGGGAGATTAACGGATAAACTAATAGAAAAATTAGGGTTGTTATAGTTGGAATCAGAGCATTTGGTTGCAGTTTCAGGGATTGAAATACTAATGTGATTTTGGAAAAAAAAATGTTACAGGATGGCTCGTACACGGCAAGCCACAAGGGCTGTTCCGTCCCCTGTACAAGGAAGAGAGTATGACTCACTTTCTGGGGATGAAACCGAAAGGGACCCATTAATGGGCACTGCCTCCCATCAATCTGTGGCGTCGGCCCATTCGGAGAGGGGGAGATTCGGGGGACATCGGGATGACCCGGTCACTTCTCGGACGAAGTGTCGCCGGCTGAAACACTTGGGTGGCCAAGGATCGGAAGACAGAAGCCACCGCCCGATGACATCAACGGTCACCCCGAATCCCTATTCGGACCCTATATTTCTCGAGAAATTGGTCAAGGCAGTAGCAGCAGGGATGGCTGCAGGTGCATCCAATTCTACTCCTCGGACGGAAAGAGTAATCACCTTGGTTCAATGGGTGAAAGGCATGCAAGAAATGGGTTGCACGACCTATTCAGGGGAAGAAGACGCCGAAGTAGCAGGGCATTGGTTGAGGAAGGTAGAAAGGGTTATAGATCAAATGCAGGTGCCAGAGGAAACCCGAGTAGATTGTGTGACCCAGCTGGTAACGGAGAGTGCCCACTCCTGGTGGGAGACCATTAGAGAAAGAAGGGCAGGAGAAGATTTGAGGTGGAGAAACTTTCGAGAAGAATTCGAGGAATGGTATTACTCCTAGCAAAGACCGAAAAGAAAAAGAGCAGGAGTTCTTGGATCTGAAACAGGGGAATATGATTGTCTTGGAGTATGAAAGGAGGTTCCAGGATTTATCTATCTTTGCTACCACCCATCTTTCCACTGAGCATCATCGAGTGGAACGGTTTCGGGATGGACTCGGGCGGGAGCTGAAATTAATTTTGGTGGCTATGCGGTTTCGATCGATTCGAGAGTTAGTGCGAGCTGCTCGGGGTATAGAAAGAGTAATGAATGACACACCAAGGCCAACAAGTGAACAGAGTCAGACCACGGGATTCAAAAGAAGGGATTTCACATTTCCTATAGGAAGGAATCCTCCTTCGAAGAAAGGAAAGAGTGGGTCATCATTCGGGCCATTATCGAAAAAAGGGGGAGTTTTGTTCATGGTGGGAGTTCAGGAGGAGTTAGACGAGTTAATGTTGGGGGATCCGTGGAAGGTCGACTCGCCAAAGGGAAAGTGTTATAGGGGGTTCCATGGAGCATAGAGGACCTATCTACCCGATATGCATGAGATGTAATCAGAAACACCCCGGGGATTGTTCAGCCACACCAGGAAGATGCTATATTTGTAGAGGGGAAGGGCATCGATGGAGGGACCGCGATTTGGGAAGAGGTTGTTTCCATTGTGGGGAAACGGGTCATAGAAAGAAAGAATGTCCACATAGAGTCACCGAAGGAGTACGGGGACGGGGATGGCTACCCAAAGCCAGGCAACGATCGAGGACGGTTGATCGGCATGTACGACCTACTCGATCGGGGACAAGTGCTAACAAAGGGCGACCCGGATTCCGGGAGGAAAGGACTCGGGGCGGGATATACCGCATGACCCGGGAAGATATGGGGGCAATGCCGGATGTCGTAAAAGGGTACACTATGATTAAGTTTAATACAAGCTTATGCTTTAATTGATCCTGGGGCCGATCATTCTTTTGTGTCCCATCGAATTACTAGAAATTTAAATGTGTTACCAAGTAGATTGAATGTGGGAATGGTAGTTAGTACACCTTTAGGGAAAAATATAAACATTGATGAGGTATACAAGGGAGTGATACTAAACATTGAGGGGGCAGAGCTAAGGGCAGATCTCATGCCTTTAGCATTAGATGATTTTGACTTGATACTGGGAATGGATTGGTTGAGTAGACATAGAGCACGAGTAGATTGTTTCACAAAGACTGTAAACCTCCAAGATGTGAGTGGAAAAAGGGTAGTATTCAGGGGAGAGAGGAGGGTAATTCCAAACTCCATAATCTCGGTCATGACGGCCGGAAAACTGATTAGAAAGGGATGCCCTGCCTGGTTATCTCATGTGAGAGAATTAAAGAAAGGAAGCATAGAATTAACAAATATCCCTAATGTAAAAGAATTTCCAGACGTGTTACCAGAGGAATTACCAGGACTACCTCCAATCAGGGAAATTGAGGTTTCCATTGAGACTCTTCCAGGAGTCAACCCTATAGCATAGTCCCCTTATAGAATGGCCCCTATAGAACTAGCTGAATTGAAGATCCAGCTTCAGGAGTTGTTGGACAAAGGATTCATACGGCCGAGCAATTCACCTTGGGGAGCCCGGTGTTATTTGTAAAGAAGAAGGATGGTACATTCAGGTTATGTATTGATTATCGTCAACTGAACAAAGTGACGGTAAAGAACAAGTATCCGCTACCACGGATAGATGACCTATTTGATCAGTTGAAGGGTGCGAGAGTATTCTCGAAGATAGATCTGAGATCGGGGTATCATCAATTAAGAATCGAGAGAACATGACATACGGAAGACTGCCTTTAGAACTCGCTATGGCCATTATGAATTCTTAGTAATGCCATTTGGGTTAACTAATGCCCCTGCAGTATTTATGGATCTAATGAATTGAGTGTTCCGGTTTTATTTGGATAAATGTGTGGTAGTGTTTATTGATGATATACTGATATATTCGAGCTCTTATCACGGAGCACGAGAAGCACTTGAGGAAGGTGTTAGAAATATTGAGAGAAAATAAATTGTATGCGAAATTGGATAAATGTGAGTTCTGGCTCAAAGAGGTGATATTTTTGGGACATGTTATCTTAGCTAGAGGAATATGTGTGGATCCAGGAAAAGTAGAGGCAGTTCTAAAGTGGGAGAAGCCCACAAATGTGACCGAAATTCAAAGTTTCTTGGGCCTTGCAGGGTATTATAGGAGGTTTATTGAAGGATTTTCTACAATAGCATCGCCTCTGACCAAGTTGACTCGTAAAGAGGTAAGGTTTAATTGGTCAAAGGAATGTGAGGAGAGTTTCCAGGAGTTGAAAAGAAAGCTTACATCAGCCCCCGTTTTGGCCCTTCCTTCTGGAACAGAAGGGTTCATTGTTTACAGTGATGCCTCAAGCAGGGGTTTGGGATGCATATTGATGCAGCATGGGAAGGTGATCGCATATGCTTCCAGACAGCTAAAGCCGCATGAAGTGAATTATCCGGTCCATGACTTGGAACTTGTAGCAGTAGTATTTGCCTTACGAGTATGGAGACATTACTTGTATGGAACACAAGTGTAGATTTTCACCGACCATAAAAGTTTGAAGTATTTAATGTCGCAGAAGGAACTAAACATGTGGCAGAGGAGGTGGGTGGAATTGATAAAGGACTATGATTGTATAATTGATTACCATCCTGGCAAAGCCAATGTAGTGGCGGATGTATTAAGTTGAAAAGGAAAGCGGTGATGGGTGATACGAAACTTGAGAACAAGGGAATGTGAGGGAATTAAAAAGGATGGGAATACAATTAAGTGTGGGTCCCGAAGGGTCACTACTAGCTCATATGAAGATCGGATCGGTGTTACGGGATAAAGTTCTAGAAGTTCGGTTGGCGGATGAGGGTGTAAGGAAAATCAAGGAAAAGATAAAGCAAGGCAAAGAGTTATTCCTTCAAGTGTTGCCAGGAGGGTTGGTGGCGATGGGAAAACGAGTTTACGTGCTCGAGAATAAGACCTTAAAGGGTGAGATATTGAAGGAAGCTCATGAATCTCGGTTTGCAACCCATCCTGGGAGCACCAAGATGTATAGTGATCTCAGGGAGTATTACTGGTGGCCAAATATGAAGAAGGAGATAGCGGAATATGTGTCAAGACGTGGGATATGTCAACGGGTGAAGATAGAACATCAAAGGCCGGCGGGAGAATTACAACCATTACCAATTCCAGAATGGAAATGGGAAAATATAGCCATGGACTTCGTAACCGGATTGCCAAAGGGGAAAAAGGGTAATGATGCTATATGGGTAGTGGTAGATCGACTGACAAAGTCGGCTCTGTTCTTGCCCATCAAAATGACGGACCCCATAGACAAGTTAGCCAAATTATACGTGAACGAAGTGATTAGACTACACGAAAGCCCATATCAATGGTGTCAGATCGAGACCCGAGATTTACCTCGAGGTTATGGCCATACTTACAACGAGCTTTGGGAACCGAGGTGAACCTGAGCACGGCATTCCACCCCTAGACAGATGGCCAATCTGAAAGAACTATCCAAACACTTGAAGACCTTCTAAGGTCATGTGTGCTAGAGTTTGGGGAAGACTGAGGAAGACTTGTTACCGTTGGTAGAGTTCACATATAATAATAGTTACCAAGCTACTATCGAGATGGCTCCATATGAAGCCCTTTATGGGAGAAAATGTCGCACTCCGATATACTGGGATGAAATTGGAGAAAGGAAACTCCTGGGTCTCGAAATGGTACAAATAACAACGATAAAGTAAGGGTTATCGAGCAAAGAATGAAGGAAGCCCAAGATAGACAGAAGAGTTATTTAGATAACCGGAGGAGACCTTTAGAATTCCAAATAGGGGATAGAGTATTCTTAAAGGTGGCACCGTGGAAGGGTATCATTCGGTTTGGAATGAAAGGAAAGCTTGCTCCGAGGTACATTGGCCCATTTGAGGTGATAGCTAGGATAGGGTTGGTTGCTTACCGCTTGAAGCTACCAGCACACCTAGAGAAGATTCACAATGTATTTCATGTATCATTATTACGGAAGGCGGAAGTGGATCCTTCCCGAGTGTTACCTCAGTTCCTATGGAAGTAAAGAAAACTTGACACTCGAAACCAGGCCAGTCAAGATCATGGATCGGAGTGAAAAAACATTGAGGAATAAGAGTGTATCACTAGTCAGAGTGTTGTGGAGGAACTTACAAATTGAGGAAGAAACGTGAGAGAGAGAATCAGAGATTAAGGAAAAATACCCCCAACTATTCCTTGAGTCAGGTATGCAGTTTAAATTTCGGGGATGAAATTTTTATTAGGAAGGAAGAATGTGAAGCCCGAGAATAAAATGTACAAAGAAGGGGGGGTTTATAATAATTCAAAATGTTGTTATAATATAAAATAAAGCAAAAAAAAAAGGAGAATTCTTATATAACCATTAAAAGGGGTTTATGATTTAAGTAGATAGATATGCTATTTAATTTTTCTTCCGTAAATTGTTTGTATTTTTTAATCATTTATTTTTAATTATATGGAAAATTTATATTTTTGCAGGTCCCTCCCATTCACGTCAGGAATAGATTTTAAGTTCTTTGATCCCTTTTTGTATAAATTAAGAACTTAGGGATTTGTGGTGTAATTTTGTCATGTAGTAAACATGTAACCTGTATAGAATATTATATTCGTAATATTTTGTTTCTGAAATATTAAATGTATCAACCTATGCTTGGGATATTAGAATGTACTAAACTATGTTATAATATTAAACTGTGTTGTGTTATATATATGCAATCTTCATGCTCGAATTTGGCTATTTTAATTATTAACTTATGCGTGTGATGTAAGATGGAGTTTGGGAATGAATATGGTCCCGAGCATAATCTGGAATGAATTATGCAGCTTGATTGTACTAAACATGGATGTGATTGTGGATGAGATGTGATTCTAAATGTGTGCAGGGTACATTGTCGATAACTTGGGATCTCCCGGTATAGAGGAGACTCTGCCGAAATTTCTAACGAAATTTCGGCGAGAGAAAAAAAAAAATTTTTTTGCTCCATCTACCCTTTATAGGGGGAGATTAACGGATAAACTAATAGAAAAATTAGGGTTGTTACAGTCGATCCCGCTCTCCCTACCCCTATAAATACCACCAAAAAGGAACAGAAAAGGGGAGGAAAAAAAAAACCTTGCTAGGGACGGAAAAAATGAGAAGAAGACGAGAGAATATAGAGAAATCAAATGGAGGAAAACGAAGGGAAATAAGAAAAAGAAAAGAGGAGGTTGGTGTCTCTGCACAGGGAAAAAAAAGAACCATAGCAACTGCCACCATTTCCTCATCGCGAACCTTCGCCAGCTGCCTCAACGTTGCCGCCAGCAGCACCGCGAATACCAAAGAACAAAAGGAGAAGAACAGAAAAATAGAGGGAAGGAGAAGAGATAGCAGAAGAAAGGTAGAAGGAAAATACGAGAGAAGAAGGAAGAACAACCGGTAGCGTCCACCGCAAACCACCGTCGTCCTCCTCTTCGCCCACCGTCAACAAAGACACCGTCACCGCATGTCGGCTTCCCCCCCTTTATTTTCCTTTTCTCCTTCTCTACGTGCAACCTCCACCGTTTACGTGAACAGTGGAGAGTTATCCATGTTCACTAGGCCAGACAGAACTGGCCCAGACCAAAATGGTTGGGCCGGGTTAGGCCCAGTCCAAAAAAATCTAAAAAAAAAAACCAAAAAAGTCTTTTAAAAAAATTATGATTTTCCCGTGTATTTTTCTATCAACTTTGCTTAATATTGGTTTGTACTTTTATACCGTAAAGATACAAAATACGGTATTAAAATACTCGGTTTTCATCGAAATATTGCAAAAAAATTATAAAACAAAAAAAATGTTTTGTTTTCATGCATACGACCAAGTCTCTCAAAGATAAAAAAAAAAAATTGTATTGTATTTTCATACAATAAAAATTCAAAAAAAATATATGTTCAGCATGCATTTTAGCTTTAATAACCAGTTTATTAAAGTTATAAGAACTAGGCTAATATTTCAAAAATACCCAAAAATATTTTGTTGTCTTTTAGTATATGAGATTACGAATTTATATGTAAAATGCATTCCTGATATTAAAAAGATAATTTTTTTTTCATGTTAGAATAGTTAGGTTTTACCCGACAAGAGAATCAGTAAAATGCAAAGCATTTATAGTGTAGGATTATTATAAGTTCTGGGAAAAGTTAAAGATAACACTGAAAAATAAGCAGCTTTTTATTACTATTATTATCGTGACTGGGCAACACCATTGGCATAAGGTAACACATAACAAAAGCAGATTTAAGATCATTTTCCTTGTGATTTTCAAGATCTAACAGGATGAGGATGGTGCAAAATAGGAGTTAAATGCAGAGCATTTTTTCTTCTAACCGTGGCACCAAAAGCTTCAGACATGTCTAGACTTTCTGGCTTCATGTCACCGGGGAGCTTCCAGTCAAAATGGTAGAGCAAATTTGCTAGTAGAAGATCGACGTTACTTATGCCGAACAGAATGCCTGGACACATCCTTCTTCCAGCACCAAATGGGGTAAACTCAAAATTTACCCCTTTATAATCAATCGCGCTATCAAGAAATCTCTCTGGATGGAATCTCTCAGCTTCAACCCAATAATTTGAATCCCTTCCGATTGCCCAAACATTAACTAGGACTCTGGATTTAATGGGAATATTGTATCCGTTGATTCCACATTCCTCTCGACATTCTCTTGGAAACAGCAAAGGGAGAGGAGGGTGTAATCTCATAGTTTCTCTGATAACCATCTTCAAGTAATTTAATTCACCGACACTTCCATCTTTGCCAAAGACCTCTCGTACCTCTGTTTGAGCCTTTTCCATCACTTCAGGGTGCTTTAGCAGCTCTGACATTGCCCATTCTAGAATAGTTGATGATGTCTCAGTCCCAGCAATGAAAAGGTCCTGAGAGCGAGACACGATAATCAAATTGAGGTAAGCAAATATTGAGACCATGCAAAACCAAATGTACAGCAATACAAACACTTACCAGGATGACTGCCTTAATATTATCGGTAGTTAGGGAGAAGGCGAGGTTCCCATGTTCCTGGAGATCTAGAAGAACATCTACAAGATCATCTGCTTTACTCTCGTTACTAGAATTGCCCTCCGCTTTGCGAGCTCTATGCTCTTTGATAATGCTTTCAAGTATCCTGTCAGCTTCTTGATGCAACCTTTCCATTCTGGATCTCATCCCAGTTATCCATGGAAGCAATTTGATGGAAGGGAAAAGATCACCTATATTGAAACCTGCTCCCACCTGTATTATTCCCTGAACAAGCGGAACGAATATCTCTTCCTCTTTCCGCAATTTACTGAAGGCTGCTCTCGTAGTGATGTTATATGCTACAGAAAACAGCATCCTGCTAAGGTTGATTATTGATCCTGCACTAGAAGAAATACTTCCAATAAGACTGGATACCTCTTCCTCCCTGATAGATCTAAAAGATTGCACACGTTTAGGACTTAATAGCTCCACGATGGAAATTTTCCGCAACTGCCTCCAGTAGTCTCCATATGCTGCAGTCGCTATGTCTGTGCAGTTATAAAAGATGATTTGTCCTACAAGGAGACGGGGCCTATGAGCAAAGTTGATATCATGGACTTTCATCACTTGTTCAGCAGTTTCTGGAGAAGAAATAACAATGGTCTGAACTTGGCCGAGTTGAAGGTGCATGATAGGTCCGTGTTTCTCGGCCAAGTCTCGCAGGCGGTGATGGGGTAGAGAACCAAATAACTGGTGCAAGTTTCCTATCACAGGAAGCTTCCGTGGACCTGGGGGTAAATTTGGAGTGAAGTCTTTGGTTTTCGACTTTTTGAGTATCCTTAATACCATGAAGATAAAGAGGAGTGATGCGAGAAGGACCAAGGAGGTGGGAATTTGAAGCTGCTCCATTATCGAGTGTTGGTTGGTAAATTTGCTTCTCTCTTCTATATATGATCTAGTTTCAGTTGAAGTTGTGAGGCTAACCTTAGCGTCAGCCGCTCAGGACAGGAATCTTTATTTGATAATCATACTTGTCCTGTAGTTGGATAGCATCTCGTTCTACTTCATTTTCGCATTACTCCATGTGTGATATGAGTAGTTGGATGTTACCTCGTTCTATTTCAACAAGTTTGATATAAATTATTCAATCCGAATCATCCTAGACAGATCAGAAGGATTTGTCTGGAATAAACTATTTACTCTGTTTTCTGGAGCTGCAAGGTTATTATTATTATATCGGTGAACAAGTATTAATTAATTGCAGCTAAGCCTAAACGCCCTGCAATCAAATTAGCGCAAGCTAAAGCATTAATGGAGTCTGATTCTACACACACACACACGGCTGAACCATTAACACCCATTTCGGAGACTGGGATCTTCAAAGCCTTAGCAATGGCATTAAGCTCAGCCATATTTGGCTCCCCGATACAAATATGACAGGAGGAAATACACAGAAGGTCTCTACTTGAGTTTCTCAAAACCCCACCAATCCCTGCCACCCCTGGCTTTTCTTTAAGACTAGCCATCAACATCCCATTTGTGATGGAGTGGGTTTTAAGAGAAAAATTTCTCGGTTATTTTTATTTTTTCTTAAATTAAATATTATTTTTAATAATTTTGTTTTTTTATTTATTACTTTTCCTTTATTTTGAGGTTTTTTTCTGCATTTATATTAATTTTAAGGTTTATTCGAGAAGTTGTAAATTTTTTATAGAATTACATTATTTAAAAAAATATTCAATAATAAAAATTTGGATTATATAGATCCTTTTTATTACAAACTTTCTATTATTAAAAATATAGATTTTTTCAAGAGTTACATAAATAAAAACATGTTAAAGAAACAAGTATGCAATTCATTATTTTATAATCTAATTAAAGAAAAATAATTTTGTCAATTGACATTTCTTGTGCAAAATTTAACAAGAAACTTATTCCAGCTCGGGTCACAGGCTTGACCCAGCTGGCCATTGAAAGCACGCGTGAACTTATTCACGCTTTCATGAACAGTGCGAAGGTAATTAAATTACCTTCGCACAGTAACTAAGCTCATTTGCAAGAATCAGAGAAGAAATGTGTGTAGCTGGTGACGATCCGGATTTTTCAGTCTTTCTCGGTCCTCTATCCTTGGCTCAAGACCCCTGTGTTCGTTCGTTCCCCTTCTGTCGGCGTTCCTTTCTGTCAGCTGCTCGTTCCTCTCCTATTTTTTTTAGCTTCTTCCTCTGGTTTTGGAAGCTGGTGCTGGAGAAGAGGAAGTCAGTGGCGATGCTGGTTTCTTATTTCCCTGTCCTCCTCTCTCCCTCTGTTCTAAAAGACAGAAAGAAACGCTCTGGTTCCTAGAACCTGTTGCTTGCAGTTGCAGACGACGATGACAGTGTAGAAGGGCTGTCCCACCAACACTGCCACTGCCTTCTCTCCTCAGTTTTGTTTTTCTTTTACTCTCCCTTCTCCCTTTTGTTTCCTTACGCTCTCCCTCTCTCTGTTTTCTTTTTTTGTCTCTGTGTTTTTTGTTCTCTGTCGTTCGTGGCTTCTTTTTTTTCGTTCTCTTGTGCGCATCCCTTCTCTGGCTTTTATAGTCGGAGAATGGCATGCGTTTCCCTTAGTAATGAAGACTCAGGACCGTTATTGTAGTGATGGCAGGGGCGTCCGTTTCTCTGGTTTGGTGAGCGGAAGAAGACGAACGGTTCTCTTTGAAACGACGCCGTTCGATTGTTAATGGCCATTTGCGTTTTGGTCCTTGAAGTTTTGAAATTTTCGTAAGCAAGTCCCTGGATAAACTTTAATTGGACCCCTGCATTTCAGCGTATTTTACAAAACAGTCCCTGGTTTCTGAATGTTTCATTTCAGTTCTTAATTGACTCTTCAAACTTTTAATTCTTTCAAAATTACCTCTGGAAAAATCAATTAAACTCCCTACAGTACCACTGCCTTTTCAATTTGGTCATTGGATTTTATTTCTTGTAATTTTGACCCAAATCAGCCCTAAAATTTGGTATTGTTTCAATTAAGCCTCTAATTTCATTAATTAAAACAAATCCAAGTCCAATTAAGTTTCAAAACTTGTCAATTCTTCAATTAAGCTCTTGATTTGATTAATAAAACTAATTCAAAGTTTAATTAAATCTCAAAACTTCCAATCATGATGCCCTTAACCCGAATTTTAATTTATTATTTATTTATTTATTTTTATTTGTTTTTCATTATCATTTTTTATTTTTTATCATTTTAAAATAAAAGGATAAAAAATTGGGTTATGACAGTTGCCATCTCTTTATAATATTCACTATGCAAAGATATTAGAAAATTTTGTTTTCTCTTGGCTTTGCGTAGTAAATTTATAAAGAAAAGTAGATACAAAATGAACTTTTGCTTTTTTTTTTAGAGTCTTTGAAAACTTCGAAAACAAAAGAGAGATGTTGAAATCAAGAAACGAGTCATTGAGAAGACGACCCATCTTTTTATTTTTTGAAATAGATCAAATTGTTTTGGGCGACTTGCTTGATAATAAAAAAACGCGAAGGGTTTCGCAAGTGGTCTAATTGTTCCAGGCGACCTGCCCGATGAGAAGAATAAAACGCGAAAAGAGTTTTGAGAGTGGTCTAATTATTTCAGGTGACCTGCCCGGTGAGGAATAAAAAACGAAAAGGGTTTCACGAGTGGTCTAATTTTTCCAGGCGACCTGCCCGATAGAAAGAAGAAACACGAAGAATTTCACAAGTGATCTAATTGTTCCAGGCGACCTGCCCGATGAAGAATAAAACGCGAAAAAGGTTTCGCGAGTAGTCTAATTGTTCCAGGCGACCTGCCTGATAGGAAGAAGAAACGCGAAAGATTTCACGAGTGGTCTAATTATTTCAGGCGACCTGCCCGATGAAGAATAAAACGCGAAAACATTGTATGATGAGTTTTATTTTTATTTATTTAGTTAAGAAATGAATTTGATAGTGTAGTAATTTTTTTATTTGAAAATGCTTTTAAATAATAATTTTTTAAAAAAAAATTTTGACACTAGCACATCAAAACGATAAAAAAAATATAAAAAATTAATTTTAAATAAAAAAATAAAAAATTTTAAAAACACATGACAATTGTGTCGTCAAATGCGGTCGGAATAGTTTTAGCCAACCTACCTTATACTGTGGCTGGTCTATCGGGGGGATGTATCTTTTAATGTGCTCTCATCGCACACTTTGAAAGGTATAATTACGGAAGTATTTTATAGGTTTTGATGAAGAAAAATGAAAAGTTAATTATGTTTTTAATAGTCAAACTTAAGCAACTTGGGAAAATGTTCCTTTCTTTCCTTGCCATTGCTGACTATTTGCTTAAGAAAGTTGTCAGGAAAAATCCCCAAAATTGACCATTTCTTTGTAGCAGTTCAGCAAAAGGATTTTTTCAGATTTTAGTAAAATTTAGTTGATTTAATCCAATTGAACTAAATTGCATTAAATTGTAGGATGGAGATAGATTAAGATTCTCAATAATGTTTAAGGAATTAAATAAATTGAGAATCTTTCAGGAATGAGAAGAATATAGAAAAACAAATTAACAAAAACGACAATACATGGACACTATAATTTTCATATCTAAGTTATTTTAATATTTTATTTCTTAGAAATTTAACTTTTTAAAAAATTATTTTTGATATTATTCAATGCCAGTGATATTGAGAAGAATCTTAAAGACCAAGTAATGTCGTTATTTTACAAATTAATTTCTTTGATTTTTTTTATATATATTTCAACTGAATAGTAATTTTACAAATTAATGCAATGAAGTATGATTGGATAATTCTGTAATCTGCTCTCAGGAGTCATAGTCATAGTCATAACCAACCAATTCTTAATTTATTCGCAGTAACAAAAGGACAAAGTGGCTAACACTACATTTTGATGACTAAAGAAAGTCTCCGCCGTGGTGTGGTCACCAAGAAATGGATGCTGTGATCGCCACCGCTTGTTTCTCGGATATAAAAACACAAAGTTTGAATCAGATGGTACAATACCTCCACCTCAAAACACAAGCGGAGGCACTGTAGCTGATAATATATATATAATTATTAGTATATTAGTTGATGCTACCTCGCAAGTCAATATTACTTTTTAAAATTTAAAAATATCAAGTGTCAATTATGAGTATTAATTTTTTTTTTAGTAAATGTCAAACAATCATGTCACTAGATCCTACTCTTTCTTAGCTGTCTCTGCAAATTTTCACGTGGGAGCTAAGACATGATCTTGCTTGCATGAAGATTGTGTCAAGGGCATCAATTACTGCTGTCTCTTAATTACATGATCCAGTAGGAAACTAGTCAGGTCTTTATTTAAGATCAACATGAACAAGAGGAGATCCATGAAAATGGATTCCAATAATGAATAGACAAAACTCGAGTCTATCATGAAACTCTTGTGAGCAGAAAAATTTGTCAATGCGGAGTAATTGTCCCTCAACATGCAGCTCTTCTGGCACCAAAAAGCCCACTGCTGAAAAGCTCTATTCTTCTGCTAAAATGAGAAATGATCTTCTCACTTTAGCCATAAACGTCCAATATATATATATCAAATCTGCTCACAAGTCAATATACGAGCAAAGAATAGTTCACAACATCTCATAACTTTCACATACAAAGCTAAACATATGTACATGAAGTATGAATAACATAGGAAATTACTGACACTGACATGAACTTGTGTTAATTAGTTAATGTATTTAGAGTTAGCTTAAGTGGTAATTAAAGTGAACAAGTGTAAGGAAGGTGTGTTGATTCTGTATGTATAAATAGGGCTGAATGTTTTGCAAGGAACTATAAGAGAGAGAGAAGAGTGAATTAAAAGTTCAGCAGTTTTAGTGACGACTCTCCCTTATTCATAGCTGACTCTGCAGAAAAATTGCAGACTTGTGTTTTCCTTAAAGACCTGCACTTTTGTTGTTTATTTGGCCGCACACAAGCTGATTATTCAGCCGATAGAAAAGCACTGGAAGATGCTGAATGAGGATTATGGAGAGATCATTTTTCGTCTTAACTAGAGCCAAAAACCTGGGACGTGACAAGATCTGCTGATCTCAGACCATTAGGGGGTATCCAATCCAAAAAGCATAGCAGCTGTGCAAGTGGAAGCACCACAGTACGTAGCCATACCAAACAATATTCCAGCACCAAATGGGATGAATTTAAAATCAATCCCCTTATAATCCATTGAACTATCAAGAAATCTCTCTGGATAGAATCTCTCAGGTTCAGTCCAGTTAATGGGTTCCCTCCCAATTCCCCATATGTTCACAGTAACTTTGGATTGGGCAGGCATGTCGTAGCCTGTAATCTTACATGCCTCTTTGCTTTCTCTTGGAAATAGCAAAGGAATTGGGGGTATGTTCAAGAGTTATTGGCTCTGAAAATAACTTTCTTTTCCATTTGGTTATTGGCTCGTGCTCCATTACCCGTCAAATATTTGTTTTAGTAAAAAAATAATACCAAAACACATTGTAATAAAAAATCGAAGAGTTTGTACATGCATTTAATTAAATAGATCAAGAACTATTTATAAAAATAAATATAAAAAAGTCATTAATGATAACTAAAAACTAAACTAGAAAAATCAAGAGATAAATATATATCAAGATATTTGATCTTGCAACATAGGTCTTATACTTAGTTGTGTTTAATGATTTTGTTTATTAAAATCAATTTTTTATTTAATCAAATGATAAAAGAAATAGACACACACATGAAAGCGACTAAATAAAGTCAAATAAAAAATTATACAAGGTTGCACATATCTGGAAAAAAAAAATATTATCATTTTGTGTGCAAACCAAGTAAAAAATAAATAATATTTAACCAAAGACTAAATTAAAAAGTTAAAAGATAGATATAGATGTAACACTACAACATTATCCAGTTTTACCTACGGACTAATTCCGTCGATGACTGCAATGAAATCCGTCGGTGAAATAATTACCGACGGAACACGTCCGTCGGTATACCAGTCGTCGGTAAATCCCATTTCCATCGCTAAGTCTGTCGCAAATAAAAAAAAACACCCACCGACGGTCTTACAGACGGATACGCGCGCGTCAAAAAAAAAGTTTCCCGCGGGAACATTACCGACAGAATAAATCCGTTTGAAATTTAAACGGTAAGCACCGACGGCATTACCGACGAAAATTCCGTCGGTAATTATGGCATGGCTGGTAATTGTATTGCAACTCTCTCGTGAAATACCGACGGATATTATCCGTCGGTAAATCCGTCGGCATTTAATCACCGACGGATATTATCCGTCTGTGATTCTGTCGGTAATGATGGCATGGCTGGTAATTGTTTGGCAAAGGTATTTAAAATATATATAAAAAAATAATTTATTAATTGTAAAAAAACCTTAATAAACAAATAAAAATGGATTAAACATTAAAAATATAAAAGTAATGTTAAATAATATTCATTACAAATTTAATGTGTTTAAAAAACAAAATTAAACTAGAATAGCGGCGGAGCCGGTGGAGGAGGCGAGCCGGAGGAGGAGGCGGAGCTGGAGGAGGCTAGGTTGTTCCCGGACCATACGGCCAAAAAGAAGCCGCACAAGTATCGTCACCCATCTTTGATCTCATCTCCATGACTATTTGACGGAGCTCATCATAATTCATTGAGAGTTGTTGATATTGTTGTTTCAACACAATGAACTCCTCAGACTAGGTGTTCGATACTGATGGAGAGCTTCCAACAGCTTGAGACACTACGAGTCGAACGCAAGTTTTCAGCCGTAGTGTTGGAGAGCCCATAGACCCTATTTTTATCGGGTCCACCGGACGATCCCGCCTCCATCCACAAATCTGGATCGAAATCTGGATGGGTCGACGGATTGTCCCCATATCTCTCCCTCAACCGGCTATTATAGGTCTCCCGAAAATTCCATCGCAAAAAAAATCATCAAATGCAATTCAAGATGCAATTCAAGAAAATAATAACTTACAAAATAAAATGAATGAACGAACATACCACGAAGTGCCGAGCACGGTTGTCCACGAACCGCTGCACCCCCTTTTGGCGGTCTTGACTCCGCACATGCTTCTCTACAAACAGCTCCATTGGACTCGGTTCACGTCCAAAAGACGCAGCTCGTAAGGAAAAAAATAGGTTGAAAGTTAAATATATTATAAGGAACGACAAATTAATTAACGATATATTTCATTAAAATTAATCTTACCATCCGCTTTGCATGTGCGCCGAATGGGACGGATCCGCCAAAGTGTGCGTGGTCACCGAACCATGAATTTACCGGTTCCGGTTGTCGGCGCCGGGACCGTGAGCGCCGTGAGAACCGCTCGAGGTCACGTGCTCAATATATGCTGTCCATATTTCCCTCGAGATGAATGGCGGTTTGAATTCTCGCCAAAACCGCCACCTCATTCCATCCTTCAAGACCGTTATCCCTCGCATGTCTTTTTGATTTTTTTTTTGGTGTCATACCAAAAATCACGCAACCTACTTCCATAGTAACAAATTAGAATTTAAAACATAAAATTATAAAACAAAAATAAATATTATTTTCGATGTTACCTAGTTGCCGCGTGATTCTCCCATACCCTCCTCACAACATTGTTGTCCGCCCTATTCCACTCAAATTTGTTCTGTATATATAAATAATTCATATAAAATAAAAATAGTACAAGATATAAAATTATAAAAATCATTTATTAAAAATAAGCTGGAAATTAAAAATTAACACCGACCTGAAATCGCTTAAACCATGCATCGATATTAGGTTTCCACCCAGGATGTTTGGAAACCTGGCTCCATTGAAACAATGGAATCTCCATCGACGATTTAAACGCCAATGTTATAGTCCTTGCAGCCTCAATGTTTGTGAACTTGAAATTAAATAAAAGTAGTAATATTAATTAGTTGTTCATAAATTATGTTATAAGTATATATAAAAAAAAACTAAAACCTAAACAAACTTACATTGAGAGGTCATCCTTCCATTGTGCCCGGTACTTGCGGGTGAATTGACCCCGCCGTGAAGGCACACCGCTTCGCGCTTGTGAAAACCGCTAGAAAAGGCAAGATCACAAGTTGGCGTAGATTCCTCGCCGTGATCAGCACCTAAGGATACGTCGTCTTCGCTGCTAAAAGAACTAGCCGCAACCGTCTTCTCGACGACGTGCAGATTTCATTCTACGCATCTACACAAATGTATACGAATAATTACATAATTAACTTCGATTATTTAAAAAAAAAATTCGACAGAGTCTCCCCTGTACTGGGGGGTCCCAAGTTGTCGATAAAATCATATTACACTTCCAATTTTATTTTACATCCCGATCCAATCATCCTGGATCTCAACCCAACTCATCATCATCAACACAACATTTTATTCAATAACATCATATAGAATTACAACTATGAACATTCATTGTTAAATTGGTACTTAGAGTTACAAACATTAGATTAAAGTCATACATTCAAATTTACGGATTAATATTACATTTCAAGTTTTAGGAGACAAGACTCTTAATTTATAAATAATTACATGGTCAAAAGAAAAAGATAACTAAATCAATATCATTCCTAACACGATCGACCCTAATGGACCTCAAAATAGAAATTAACGTGTGCACACAAATATAAAAATGTAATAACAAGCAATAACAATGACATGAAAACAATAATATCCTAAATTAAGATAAACTAATTAAATGTAATTCTATATATATAAATTAACATTTTTAAAATAAATCAACAATAACAATTATATATATAAATTAACATTTTTAACATAAATTCAACAATAACAATTATAGCAATACAAACAATAATATCCTAAATTAAGATAAACTAATTAAATGTAATTCTATATATATAAATTAACATTTTTAACATAAATTCAACAATAACAATTATATATATAAATTAACATTTTTAACATAAATTCAACAATAACAATTATAGCAATACAAACAATAATATCCTAAATTAAGATAAACTAAGTAAATGTAATTCTATATATATAAATTAACATTTTTAACATAAATTCAACAATAACAATTATAGCAATACAAACAATAATATCATAAAATTAATAAATAAAATTAAAAAACTAAAAAACACTACACAACACACAACATAAACACAAAACAAACAATACACAAAACTAAAAAACACTATATCAATTCAAAATAAATTTGGGAATAAAAAATGCTTACCTTAATAGTGTGTTGAATTTAAAATTTTATCTACAAACAATACACAAAACAAAGAACACCAAAAAAAATAATCATAATTAAAATAAAAAAAATACAAAGATAAAGAAAAAAAATACATACCTTTTAAAACTACCACCAAAACAATAAAATCCTTCTAAAAGCTAAATATAAACGAGAGAAGAAGAGAAAGGGAGAAAAGGAGAAGAGGAGAAGAGGAAGGGAGAAGAGGAGAAAATGAACAAAGTGGGGGGATGGGGCGGTATATAAAGCAATTTTTCCGATGAAAATTAATTGTTGTCGGTGGAATTAAATTCCGTCGGTAATTCCGTTGGCAATTAATTGAAATGCGCACCAAAAAAGTTTGAAAATCCCGCCAAACTTTTCGATCCGTCGGTATTCGTGCAGACGGACACGTGTCAGACATGCATACGCCGTCGGTGATTCCGTCGGTATTTGACGTCGGCAAAGCCGTCGGTATTCGTGCAGACGGACACGTGTCAGACATGCGTGCGCTTCGGGATGTGCATAAATCCGTCGGTGATTTCGTCGGTAATTGACGTCGACAATGCCGTCGGTATTCATGCAGACGGACACGTGTCAGACATGCGTGCGCTTCGGGATGTGCAACAATCCGTCGGTGATTTCGTTGGTATTGGACGTCGGAAAAGCCGTCGGAAATCATGGCGGTGAATGTGGCACAATCCCGTAAATTTTTTGCAACTCTTCGTGAAATACCGACGGGTTATAGTCCGTCGGTGAAACCGTAAATTTTTCTTATTTTTTTATGTAACCCTGTCAAAAAATCTTGAATTGCAATCTTACAGAACACACAACACAATAACAAAGGCTGACCCATAAAGAAGAATAAATATTTCATGTTTCAAATTATTACATTATAAAATAAGGCTTTATAACATGTTTAGTTAGTCGGAATTTTCATTTTCGTCCTCTATTGAATTGTTATCATCAGCTTCATCGCACTCTTTAATTTCGTTATCATCTTCTTCAACAACATTCTTTTTTCCACTAGTAGAGCTCAGAACAACATTCAACTCCTCTGCGTCAACATCAACAAGACTATCGTTGAAAACATGAAAATTTGAATTTTCTTCTAAGTCAATCGACGGAGCAACTCGGTATGGTTCAACCAACTCACTAGCTTGAAAGACTTCATCTATCACACTTGTGTCTTCGTTCTCATCCTGAACAACCTCGACACGACCCTTGGGTTTTGTTTTTAAAATGGATAGCCAATCAACTCTTGATCGGTCCTTTATAAAGGAAGGGGTGTATGTGTAATAAACTTGTTGGCATTGCTTTGCGAAAACAAAGACGTCATTTACGTTGCGGTGTCTAGCTTTTGAGTTGATTTCAACGAGACCATAGTGAGGATCTACTCTGATTCCTCTGTCAGTTGTGTCATACCAATAGCATTTGAATAAAAACACTCTATTTTGCTCGCTATGATATTGCAGTTCAATGACCTCTTCCAATCTACCGTAGTAGTCAACTTCAAACTCACTAGAAGTCGATCCCTTAATACAAACACCGTTGTTGTATGTCTTTCTTCCATGCCCGTATTCTTCAGTATGAAAGACATATCCATTGACAAAATATCCATTATAGCACTTGACTTTTCTTTCGGGGCCCAGGCATAGTAAAGACAATGAAATAGCAAGACTACCTCTCATTTGATAAACCTAGCTTGTAAATTAAATACAACAATAATCAATAAACGGATATTATGTAACATTGACTACAATTAATTACATTGCAAGAGATAATGAGTTTGTGATAGGACTTACATGTGTTCTAAACCATGTGGCAAATTGTTCATCTTGTAATTGAAAGATCCGGGATTCGGTCACCGTGAGTTATTGGACAGTAAGTATCGTCGATGTTGCCTGGCAAGGTTGTTCCAAATTATATGAGTGTATGGTATCACAAAACATAAATAGTACACTCTTGACAAAGTTTAAGTCGAACATCTACTTACTTAATAAAAGGTCTAAGCTCATCACGGTTAAATAGGACATAATTGTGTGCTTGTCCGAACTCTATTTCGGACAAATATCTTCCCCTCACGGCATTTTTAGGTGTGGGTCGTCCAGGATTGGAGAATATTGACAAGTTCCCACTTGAATGCACTTCACCACCATCATCATGTCGTGGAACACGGTTTATCCTCGTTCTCAAATGAGGTTCGAAATAGTATGAGATAAATGTTGAGATCTCCTCAACAATATATGCCTCACATATTGACGCCTCAACATGCGCCTTGTTCTTAACCTTTTTTTTAAGATTGAACAAGTACCTGCATATATATATATATATTAATAAAAAAATTATCAATTAAAAACATTAAAATAAAAATAAAAACATTTAATTATAAATGTCATAGCAACTGTAATATCTAACCTCTCGAATGGATACATCTATCCGTTGGACCGGTCCTCCAACTTTTACCTCAAACGGTAAATGTACGGGTAGATGCTCCATTGAGTCAAAAAATGATGGAGGGAATATCATCTCAAGTTTGCATATTGTCTCGACGATATTCTTTTCAAGCCTTTCAATGTGATCAACATTCAACTTGCTAGAGCATATGTCTCTGAAGAAATGACTAATCTCCGTTAGTGCATCCCATATCCCCTTTGACAACAAATCACGAAAAGCTAATGGGATGAGTGTTTGCATAAACACATGGCAGTCATGACTCTTCATTCCATATAATCTGCATTCCTCCGTATTAACCAACCTTGATATGTTCGAGGCATGTCCATCGGGGAAACGCAGACTCTTAAGCCATTTGTAGACTAGTAGTTGTGCGTTTTTCTCTTGCATGAAGCTTGCTCTTGGTTTTGCGACCCGTGACCCATCACAAACCAACTCCATATTTTTATGGTTACGTAACGCCGCTACATCCAATCTAGCCTTGATGTTGTCCTTTGTCTTCCCCTTCACATCCATGACGGTGTTGAAAATGTTCTCAAACACGTTCTTTTTAATATGCATAACATCAAGGTTATGGCGAAGAAGATTGGTCTTCCAATAAGGAAGCTCCCAAAACATACTTCGCTTCACCCAATTATGGGTCAAACCAAAACCAGGAAACTTCTGCTTACCTGATTGGAGACCAAACACAATTTCACCGTACTTTGACACAACATCAAACAATTCTTCACCGGAAAGACGCGGGGGTGCAACATCATTTTCAACTCTGCCAATAAAGAAATCCTTTCTGTTCTTTCTGTACCTGTGGTTATGTGGCAAGAAACGACGGTGATAGTCAAAAAAGAAGTTTTACCCCCGTTTGTTAGCGTGAATGCCTTGTTGTTCTCCATACAGTATGGACATGCTAGCTTTCCATGCGTGCTCCAACCAGAAACCATTCCATAAGCTGGGAAATCATTGATAGTCCACATCAAAGCCGCTCTCATAACAAAATTTTGTTTCCTCGAGATGTCATAAGTCAAAGCTCTAGAGGACCACGACTGCGTCAACTCATAAATCAACGGACGAAGATAAACATCTATATTCCGCCCCGGACTGCTCGGACTCGGTATGACCATAGATAAAAACATGAACTCCAACCTTCATACACATCCCCCGATGGCAAGTTATAAACCGTCGCATGACCGGCCAACAAGAATAAGGAACAAAGAAATGACCCGAATGGGTTGAATTCGTCTCGTACACAACCCAAGACGCACGTTTCTTGATTCAAATTGAAAAGTGAGGATGCATACTGTTAAAGTGTTTCCAGGCTTCACCGTCGAAGGATGAACTATCGCTCCATGAACCGCATGGTGTGATTGGTGCCATGTCATGTGCTCGGCGATCCTTGGTGACATGAATAACCTCTCGCAGCTAGGTGTGATTGGGAAGTATCTAAGTTTTTTTATATGCCACGAGAGTCTTCCCTCTACCAGCTTCGGGTTTGTAACGGGAATGCCCGCATGTCATGCACTCGGTCATCTCAACATTTTCAAGGTAGTATAACATGCGTAAGTTAGGGCATATATCAATTTTCCGGTATCCTAAACCGAGGGGTTTCATCATGGACTTGGCAGCATAGAAGTTCTCTTTCACTGTTCCCTTCGTGTAAAATGCTTCTCGCCCATTCAATAATCTTGTCATAACCGGCCTCACTCAACCCGTGATCCGACTTGATGGTGAACACCTATGCTACGGCCGATAATTTACTCGTGGTTCGTGCAGCCTATCCCATAATGGTTCGTCGAATCTCTCAACAGATCAAAAAACCTTGCTGCATTTGCATTAGGTTCTTCTTCTACGATTGGACATTCCCTGACATTACCTTCACTCATTCTCATTGCATCCATAACCATATTCCTGTGAGGATTATCTGTTCTCATTTCCAACTTCATGCATATTGCTAGCACTAGAAGTTGACCCAACCACTGCTTCTTCCATGCTCTCATCGGAACAAATAGTTCTCCGTGAGCATACCAACACAGTAATCTTCCATGAACCCTTTGGTTAGAAGATGCATCGTTACAACATCTTGATGCGTAAACTTTAAATTTTTACACTTCCTGCATGGACACCTAATACCGCCATCAGTAAAATTCCTCGGAATAGATGTTGCAAAATTAATAAAACCCAGGACACTGTTACAATAATCCATCCTCCGCAATCCTTGGGGTGAGTCTCGATACATCCATGAACAATCATCCATGACTTCTATTGAACCTCTATAAAACATAAAAAAAATATTGGTTTTCCCCGACATTATCCAACAAACTAAAACAACACTTATGTTAAATATTCATTATCAATTATCAACTATCAACATTCATACATACAAATTTATACATATATAAATTTACAGAAATCACAACTTCGAAATAGAATTGATAACAATTAAACTAGACTCGTTAAACAAGCTATTAATTATTTATTTCATCACAACGACACATTTAATTCGGTGTAATTCAAACAAAATTTCAATAATTTACAAACAAATATAATTTGACAAAATCTAAAACAAACTATAACAACTACAAAATTATACATTCATACTACAAGTTTCTTTGACAAATAACAATCAAACAAGTACAAACGTTAACAAAATACATATACTAAAACAATAAAATTCACAATTAAATATTAAAACTAAAAAGGATAGATTTACTTACAAAAAAATGATAAAATCTACAAGAAACGGATATTGTGACCATATACATGATATAAGAAACTTAAGTGCTCGTGTTGAGAATAGTGGAGAGTTGGGATGGGTGTTTGGCTGCAGTTTGGGAGGGGAGCTGTAGTTTGGGAGGGGAGAGGTGGGATGGGAAAGAAGAAGAAGGAGAAACAGAGGAAGAGAGTGTCGGTCGATTGTTGGGCATATAATAGTTTTTTTCGACGAAATCACCGACGGATTACTTCCGTTGGTGATTCCGTCGGTGCTTCCGTTGGTGAAAGTGCCACGTCACTGTACGACTATCTCAGTTTGAATCCCTCGATAATTTCCGTTGGTAAAATCGCCTGACGTCACCACGCCGTTGCATATTTCCGCACAAATCAGATATTGCTACCCCGTCGAAACCGTCAAGATATACCGACGGTTTCGCCGATGGATTTATTCTGTCGGTATATACCGACAGATTTTGAGATGGAATTATTTCCGTCGGTAATTCCGTTGGTTTTCTCCGGTTTTCTGGTAGTGTAAATATCTGATCTAAAAAAACAGGTCATAAACTTAATTATATTTAATAAATTTGTTTCTAAAACCAATGCTTCATCTAATAAAATGATAAAAAAGAAATGTGTAGAAAAGATATTGAATGAAATTAATACACACACACACACACACGACTACACAGAAAGAATGACTTCTAATACCATAAAAAAACATTCAAAACTTATTTGTTAACTAAGTAAAAAATTAAATCATAATATATTAAAACAAATCATAAAAATGAAAAAAAAACATTCAATACAAAAACCTAATAAAAAGTCAATATTGAAGGATGCAATTGAAGAAAAAAATAAAATAAAATAAAAGACCTAAAAATTCAAAAAAAAAAAACCTAGTACACGAACTTGGGCTAGGTTTTTTTTTCCTTTTCTTTTTCAAGGGGTGGATGACACATCACCTGCTATGGTAGATGATGCATTATATGTTGGTCCAGTTTCAAGCAACCGAAAGGTCATAAGAAATAGGACAGTAAAGTTTTGTATCATAATTGAATTTTTAAAATATTGAGGGATTGAAAGGTTATATTTTATAAAGTTAGAGAACCAAAGTGAACATTTTAAATGAATTTTGGAACTTCCACCTATTATGTTTGCCTTTTTCATTCTGGTCAATTTCTTTCAATTTTGTCCTCTCTTAACAAATTTATTTAAATTGGTTGTAAATTTGGTTCTATAAGGGAAAAATAACATTAGAAATAGGGATGAAAAAAAGTACTGTAGCAATTCATAATACCTTGTGCCGTTGAGAATAGTGTGGTGAACGAGTTTTCACCACTTCTTTTAGAGTTTATCATAACTAGTCAGTTGCCTATATGTTGCCTAAGGAAACCTGTTCATTAATGTTATTAAATAAAGCCAAGCTTGTCAGGTCAACATGGTGACCCAACAACCTAGGTGAAGCCAAGTATCAAAGTAAACTGGGTGAGAATTGACAAAGTGACCCAGTTGACTTGGCAAGTGCGCCTACTACTCGGTCGACCTAGCAAAACCAATTTTGAATTTAAAAATAAATTAAAAACAACGTTGCTTTGATGTTTTCTTTTTCTTTTTTTTAAAAAAGAAAATAAAATTAGAATGACAACGTCTTGGATTGACTCAAGTTAAATGAGGTTAACGTGTGTAACTTATGACTTAGGCCATGGTCATGGCCTTGGCTAGGTTAAATAATCTTGCTTTTTAGAATCTTTTTTTTAATTTAATTAAATGATTATAAGAAGATATATTTACAAGAAATTGATTGATTTATATTTAAAGATTAAATGCAACGTCTAGTAACATGTCATGCTCCTTCGAATATTATAAAAGTCATATATGGTTTGATTTAATCTCTTAGTGACTAGTTTTTTAATATAACTATTATTCATTCATCAAGAATGTTTTTACATATTCAAGAATGAAGTGTTTCTACTCTGTCGAATCATGTTTATTCTCAACACCATTATCATAACTCTTTTTTTACCCCTAATTTTTCTATTTTATTTTATTTTTATAATGATAATTAAAAAAAGAAAATAAAACGAAAGAAAAGAGTTTAGAGAGTGATATAAAAAGAAACATAGAACAAATGGATTGATGTTGTCATAACCCTATTTTTTACCCTTTTTTTCTTAATTTTTCTTAAAGAATCCAAAAAATAGAAAAAAACAATAAACAAATCTAAAAAATATATTTTTGATGTAATTACGTCGTTTTTGGCATTACCAACTTCTTTTCGAAAGAATTAAAAATTCAAAAATTTACTTTCAACGCATTTAGTTTTCAACAAGCTCATTTTAAAATCATTGATCAATTTTATTGAGTCGACGTTGACGTTGTCTTTTCAAAACAAATATCAAAATACAATAAATAAGAAAAATAAAAAAGAAAAACAACATATTTGGACAAGGGCACCAAAAGTGTAAAAAAGAAAAATAAGAGACCAAAGTTGTTTTAGTTGTTTGGGGACTAAGAAATTAGGAGGAAAATGATAAATTATGTTGCCTATAAATAGATGGTTGTATCACACAAAAAAGTGGGAGGAATCTTATGAGGGAACTAGTTAGAACAAAAATGACCCACATACCAAAACATTTTGCCACACTTTTCTCACCAATGCACACACTTTCTAAAAAGACACTCAAAAAACCATAAACCCATTTTTGTTTAGGCCAACCGTCAGTTACAGAGGAGAATAAAAAAGGATCATCTTCAACCTATCATCCTCTTTTCCCAACGTAAACATTGGCATATCAGCTCTCCTTAAAGCCTCCATTTTCCAAGAGAAAAAGTTACAAAACTTGTGACCTCACTCTTTCTCTTTAAAAGGAAGAACAAAATATGAACTACCTCCTTCCATCTTGGACCCATGTGCCACCATCTCTTACACCTTCATAATAAACTCCACCAATGCTTTTTCAGGACAGCTCACCATCTTCTCTATTGAGCCAAAAAACCCTTCTCCACGGTCAAACCTTAACACCACCGTAAGTTAAACACCATTGCCCCCTTCAAAACTAAAACCAACGCCCGCCACTTAACAAAAACAACCACCCCATCTTCATCCTCTCTTCACACCACCGTCAACCACTATCGCCCACCAAGAATTCATCATAGTTAATCACACAAGCCTAGCATCACCAACTACCATACCCAGCCATAGACTTCAGCCTCTGATGTGACCATATTATTTGATAGTTTTACCCATATTTACCTAGTATTTTTTGCCTATGTTTTATATATAAAATGCTTTGATATTATTTGTTTTATGTTTTGAAGGAACTTTTGGATGTAAGATTCAAAAAAGAAGTAAATTGGAGATAATTGCGCATTTGACCTCCGATCGATGTTTTGTGTAGAGCTTGAGCTCTAGAAGTCGAAACAAAGTGATTACAGTGGCATTATGATTAGTACTTAAAAGTGCATTTTTATCAAGGTTTTATATCATTATTTTGCACTTGAAGTATCAATAACTCCTGAACTAGAGCATGTTTTATAATAAGAAGTCTGATAATATAAGATACCTTTAATTTATGGTAAATGTTCATTTTAAATGCAAGCCTATCACATAAATCAAAGAATTCATTGATGAGTTTAAATACTGAAATTGAGAAGACAAAGAGAGGGTTAAGCTTAGAAAAGAGATGCTGGTTGAATTCAAATTGGAACACCATTTGGTTAATGGATCATAACTAGAGCCGTAGAACTTGGATTTAGGTCTGGTTTATATGGATAGAAAGCTAAGACATAGGCCTAAAATTTTCATGCAGAGTCCAAGATTTAAAAGGACCGTTTTCAAGTTCAAATTGTAGCAACAATAGACAAGTTCAAATTTGTCATGCAGCCCAGACACTGTTTAATGTTCAGCCCGTATCTCGAGTTCTAGAAGTCCAAATGAACTCATTCTTATTTTTTTTGGAAAGCCGAGACAATTTCCTAGAACTTTCATGCAGACCAACTATTAAAATTCTGATGTTTGCAATGATGTTTTCTGCAGACAAGAAGATAAGGGTTGTTACCAAGTCAGGAGGTGGCCACCCACTCAACAATTAGTCATCAAATCAATAGTTCTGAATTTTGACCTATAAAAGGAGGCATTTGCCATGCATTTAGACATCTTGGTTTTCAGATCACGATCATATTCTTGCTTTCTTTCTTTGTATTTTTATATTATTTAAGTTTTGCTTTCATTAATCTCTAGTTTATGCTTTTCCACTACCAGAAATTTGCTAAATAGCAACAGATTTACCGACGGAATATTTCTGTCGGTAATTTGAGGTCGAAATTACCAACGGACAATATTCCATCCGTAATTCAGTCGGTAACTACCGATGGAAAATTTCCGTCGGTAGTTACCGACTGAATTACGGACGGAAAAGTTTCCGTCGTAAAAAAAAAGGCGGGTCGCTGACGTGGAGGTTTTGGCGGGTTACCGACGGGATCACCAACGGATTCAAAAAGATAGCCCGTACAGTGACCGCCGTTTATATTGCCGACGGAATCACCGAAGGATTTGAAATGGTAGATCCGTACGGTGACTTGTCGATTGTTCTGTCAGAATCATCAACGGTTTCACCGACGGAGTGTCCGTCGGTGAAACCGTCTGGAAAAGTTAATATATGTCCGATCTACTGACCCTCTCCTCCCCTATTTCTCCTTCTTCTTCCTAATCCCAACTCTCCCCATCCGCAAACAACCAGCCCCCCCCTCCCCCCCCAAACAAAAATCTCGGGGCCCGAAAGAAAATGTAAGTGCTACAACGGGTATTTTGTCAATGGATATGTTTTCCATACTTGAAGAATACGGGCAAGGAAGAAAGACATACAACAACAAGTGTTTGTGTTAAGGGATCCACTAGTAGTGAGTTAGAAGTTGACTACTATGGTAGATTAGAAGAGGTCGTCGAACCGCAATATCATAACGAATAGAATAGAGTGTTTTTATTCAAATGCTATTGGTATGACACGACCGACGGAGGAATCGAGTTGATCCGCACTATGGTCCCGGGTCGAAATCAACTCAAAAGCTAGACTCCGCAACATAAACGATGTCTTTGTTTTCGCAAAGCAATGTCAACAAGTTTATTACACATACACCCCTTCATTTAGAAAGGATCGATCGAGTTGATTGGTTGTCCGTTTTAAAAACAAAACCCCGGGTCGTGTCGAGGTTGTTCGGGATGAGAACGAAGACACAAGTGTGCGAGATGAAGTCTTTCAAGTTAGTGAGTCGGTTGAACCATATCGAGTTGCTCCTTCGATTGAATTGGAAGAAAATTCAAATTTTCGTGTTTTCGATGATAGTCTTGTTGATGTTGACGCAGAGGAGTTGAATGTTGTTTTGAGCTCTAGCGGACAAGCAAATGTGGATGAAGAAGACGATATCGATATTGAAGATTGCGATGAGGGTGATGACGAAGAAGAAGAAAATTCTGACTAACAATCAAATTTAAGCCCTGTGTAAAACCCTTTCTTTCATGTAATTTAGATTATGGATGATATATTTTGTAACACGAAATATTTATTACTTGAAATAATTACTTGAAATGCCACAATCACGAAATAATTACTTGAAATAATTATAGATCATGGATGATATATTTTGTAACACGAAAATAAAAACTTGAAATGCCACAATCACCGATGTCCGTACCGACGGATATATGTCCGTCGGTATTTCACAGAGAGTTCGAAAATAATTACTTGAAATGCCACAATCACCGACGGACTTATCGGCGTTTCACAGAGAGTTCGAAAATAATTACTTGAAATGCCACATTCACCGTCGTGCATACCGACGGATTAAGTTCGTCGGCATTTCACAGAGAGTTCAAAAATAATTACTTGAAATGCCACAATCACTGACGACTATACCAACGGATATAAGTACGTCGGCAAGTTGTCGGCGGGTCAATTTTACCGACGCCATTACCGACGGACCGCACGAATTCCAAAGGGTTGTGCATTAAATGCATCTCTGACCACCGCGTCAGCTCGCCGCGGAATTACCGACGGACCACGAAAAATATGGAGGGTCATTAAAAATTTTGGTGCGAAATTCAAAATTTACTGACGGATTTTGGACACTTCACCGACGGAATAAATTCAAAAAATTTTCACCGATTTTCTCCTCAGTTTTTCACCGATTCTTTTCCTCTCCGTTCTTCAAAGGTTTCACCAAGAATCTCTAGCAATTTTTCTCGTGAATCTCCATCATTTAAAAGGTATGTATGTTTTTTGCTTTAAGGGTTTTTTTTTTGCTATTTGTTTTTGGTATGTTTTTTGTTTTGGTGTATTTTTTGTAATGTAGATAAAGTCTATAGTTTTTTTTGCATAATTCATTGCTAAAGTCTATAATTTTTTTTTTGAATTTGTTGAATATTTTATATTGTTGTATTGGCATAATTATTATTAGTTAAGTTGTTGAATATTTATTGTTAATGTTGAATTTACCATAGAATTAGTAATTGAATATGTTTGAATAATTATTAATTTTACTATATTATTGCATGATTTGTGTTTAATGTTTTGCATTTATTTTGATTGTTATTCTAGAGTTTTTTTTTAATTTATTGTTTTGTTGTATTGGTATAATTATTGAATAATTTTTTGAATTGTAATTGTTAATGTTGAATTTACCTTAGTATTAGTAATTGAATATTTTGGAATAATTGTTAATTTTACTCTATTATTGCATGATTTATGTTTAATTGTTTTCAATTAATTTTAATTGTTAGTCTACAGTTTTTTATTTATTTATTGAATATATTTTATTGTTGTATTGGCATAATTATTGAATAATTTGTTGAATTGTAATTCTTAATGTTGAATTTACCTTAGGATTAGTAATTGAATATGTTGGAATAATTAGTATAGATTGGGTAAATTGGTTGTGGCTTTTGTTAATATGTGCGGTGTTTGTGGATTTGGGTAGTATCCGGTATAGGGGAGTAGTATCCCGGTATAGGAGAGGTGTCATTCGAAATTTTTTTTAACATTTAAATTTAATTATATAATTATTTGTATAAAATTGTGGAGATGCGTAAAATGAAAACCGTAGCCGGTCGCTCACGTACGGCCGTCAGCTAGTTCGTCTAGCAGCGATGATGATATTTCCTTAGGTGCCTCTCAAGAAGAGGCACCTACACCACCCGCGCCGTCAACCGATGCCGCTCTTCCAATGGTACTTCATAGCGCGAGGCGGCGTGCCTTCACAGTGGAACCAATTTGCCCGCAAGTACGAGGCACAGTGGAAGGACAACCTTTCAATGTAAGTTTGTTAAGGTTTAATTTTTTTTAAAAAAAAATTACAACATAATTTATGAAGTAATCACTATTTAATTTATTTCATTTATTTTCGTGTTCACAAACATTGAGGCCGCCCGAGTAATATCATCGGCGTTTAAATTGTCGATGGAGATTCCATTGTTTCAATAGAGTCGAATATCCAAGCATCCTGAATGGATGCCTCAAATCAATGCATGGTTTGACAGATTTCAGGTTGGTGTTAATTTATAATTTTCAGCTTATTTCTAATAAATTATTAATATAATTGTAAATAAATTATTGTTTTTATTTAAACTTGTTTATTTATACATAGCATAAATTCTGTTGGGACAGTGAGCATAACACTGTTGTGAGGAGGGTGTGGGAAAATCACGTGGCAACTAGGTAAGATCGAAAAAAATACAAGATTTTTTTTAGACTAAAATTTATGTTTTGAAATGTAATTTTTGGTTGCGTGAAGTAGGTTGCGTGATTTTTGGTATGAAGCACGAAAAGGGCAAAAAAAAACCGCGAGGGATAGGGGTTTCCAAGGCCGGAACGATGTTGCGGTTTGGAGGGATTTCAAATCGATATACATCCCGAAAGATATATGGCCACACTATCTTGAGCACGTGATGTCTGAGCGGTTCACATGACACTCACAGTCCGGTGCTGGCAACCGGAATCGGCCAATTCATGGCTTGGTGACAATGCACACTGGCGGCTCCGTTCCGTTTGCTGCACATGCGAAACAGATGGTAAGATTAATTTAAATGAAATATATCATTAAATTAAGTTGTTGTTAATATATCTTTTTTCATTATAGGCTCGTCTCTTGGACGTGAGCCGAGCCCGATGGAGCTGTTTGTGGAGACGCATGTGCTCAACATTTCGTGGTATGTTTGTTCGACGATTTTATTTTGTAAGTTATTATGTAAGTTATTATGTTTATTGAATTGAATATGATGATTACTTTTTTTTTATTTTTAGGAGACCTATAATAATCGGTTGAGGGAGAGATACGGGGATGATATTTTGACCCATCCAGAATTCGATCCGGATTTGTGGATGGAGGTTGGCTCGTCAGGTGGACCCGATAAAAATCGAGTTTACGGGCTCTCCAACACTACGGCCGACAACTTGCGGTTGACCCGTAGTGCTTCAACCATTGGGAGCTCCCAATCAATATCGAGCTCCCAATCTAAGGAGTTCGTGGCTTTGCAAAGCAACACACGGCTCGGCTCACCGACAAATACAACCACCTATCGGCGGAGTACGCACAACTCAAAGCGTCTCATGCACAACAAAGAGCGGAGTCTGAGCAAATCAAAGCGTCTCAAGCACAACAAAAAGCGGAGTATGAACAACAAAAATCGGCTTATGAATAGCTTCGCGAAATGGTTATAAACATGGCAAATAGTGGAACATGTGCGCCTAATCCTTTTTGGCTGTATAACCACCAGCCTCCTCCTCCAGGAATCTCCTCCTCCTCCTCCAGCTCCACCTTTATATTAATTTGTAATAAACATTATTTACCTTTAAAACTTCATTTAATAATTTTTTTGAAACATATTCAGCTTTGTAATGAATATTATTTAACTTTGCTTTTTTTTTTTTATGTTTAATATAAATTTTATTTGCATGATTGGTTTGTATTACAATTAATTTATATAGTTTTATATTATATATCCTAAATAATTTTTTAAAAAAAAATTTAGAAAAAAAACTATTACCAAGGATTTTACCGACGGATTCATTCGGTCGGTATTTTAAACACTCACTGACAAACTTACCGACGCAATTAATCCATCGGCATTTAACAGTAGCTGCCACACTTACCAACGAATTTACAGACGGGTATATTCAGTCGGTATTTCATACACTTACCGACAGCTTTACCGACGGTTAGTAGCCGTCGGTAAATCACGATACCACTGACTGACTAAAAATCCATCGGTATATTTCAAGCGGGAATCTTTTTTTTTTGGCATGCAAATTCCGTCTGTAAAACCATCGGCAAATGGTTTTTTTTGTTTTGCCGACCGATATAGCGATGGAATGGGGAATCACCGACGAAAGGAAAGCCGACGGATTACGAACGAAAGGAAAGCCGACGGACGTAATCCGTCGGTGATGACTTCGGTAAAAAAATCACCGATGAAATTCTAATCACACACCGACGGAATTTTTCCGTCTCGTAAACTGTGAAATCTTGTAGTGTTCATCATAACTATGTTCTTATCTAGTTTATTTATGTTTCTCTTCTTCACAATGTTTAGCTAAGTTTATTATATCAATGTGAAAATGTTTCACTAATGGTGTTATCATAGGTATAATATAAACTCAACATGGACTTCAATGTTTATATCCAAGAAAGTTTGTTATTAACATGTCTTATCTTTTTATCTTACTAATTCTTAATACTTTGCTTGTTCAATGATTAATCTAGATTTGTGTTGTACAACCCTTAGTACAACAAATACTTGGCACTTTCATAGCCTACTGTATGGTATAACCGAAACCTGTGCTATGAAAGGAACTTGATTTGTTGTTAACATAAGTTAACATCGTGAATTCCAGACAATATTTAAAAGTATGGTGTTACTCAAATAAGATAATTAATATGATCATGTTAAAAATTTATAATGAACTATTAAGGATAAATCATCCGATTGGAACCTTCTTTGTGTGTGGATTCCAGTTGATTAATAAAAAGAGTTTATACTATACTTATTTCTAATACTATTAGTGGATCATCTAGCATTGACAATTGCTTTTATCTTTGATTAATACTCACATCAATATCACATCTCAAAAGTTCTCTTTAACTCCTTTTCATTTGTTGTTCATAATTTTATATAGTTCACCTCCTTGTGGTTCGACCCCAGTCTTGCCGGGTTATTTATTACTTCGACACTCCTGCACTTGGGATAAGACATCAATCTTTTGATCGTGTCAAGTTTTTAGCACCGTTGTCGGGGAGGTAAATTCCTGTATAAATTATAATATTTATTTTATTTTCTCTTTTCACTTTTCTTGTATTTAACTTTTGTTTCTTTTGTTTTCTTCTTCCTTTTATTCTCTTCCTACACGTGCATGAGAGTTTGGTCACGTACATTAAGTGGTAGACTTAGGTTATCCTCATCATTTTCAAAAAAATATGGTCGAAGAAGATAACCAGTCGCTTCATAATGAGAATAATGAGAATCATCGAAGTTAGAACACTTAGAGACCACATGAATCCAACAAAAACAAGTGCACCATCATGCATAGTTTTTCCTTTTGATGCATCTCACTTTAATTTTAAGCCGGACATTATTCAACTTTTACCTTTTTTTCATGGCTTAGATCTAGAAAATCCATACTTGCATTTGAGAGAATTTGAAGAAGTTTGTAACACTTATAATGACTCAAATTATAGCATGAACACTATTAGATTAAACATTTTTCCCTTTTCATTAAAAGATAAAGTTAAAACATGGCTACAAAATCTTAGGTCAGGATCCATTCGTGCTTGGGATGAAATGCAACAATAATTTTTAAAGAAGTTTTTTTCGTCTCACAGAACAAACTTTTTCAAAAGACAAATCACCACTGTCACTCAAAAACGAGGAGAAACAGTTTATCAATGTTGGGATAGGTATCGAGACTTGCTTAATACTTGCCTTCATCATGGTTTTGAAAACATGGAGATTGGTAAGTTAGCAACATTGGTAAGTATTAAGCATGTCTCGATACCTATCCCAACATTGGTAAAATGTTTCTCCTGGGTTTTGAGTGAATGTGGTGATTTGTATTTTGAAAGAGTTTGTTCTGTGAGATGGAAAAAATTCTTTAAAAATTGTTGTTGTATTTCATCACAAGCAGGAATGGATCCTGGTCTCAAATTTTATAGCCATGTTTTAGCTTTATCTTTTAATGAAAAAGGAAAAAAGCTTTAATCTGATGGTGTTCATTGACACGCTCAGAGAGTTGATGTCTTATCCCAAGTGCAGGAGTGTCGAAGTAATACATAACCCGGCAAGACCGGGGTCGAACCACAGGGAGGTGAACTATATAAATTATAAATAATAATAATAATAATAATAATAATAATAATAATAATAATAATAATAATGGTGATGATGATGATGATTTAAAGAGGACTTTGAGATGTAAAGACTAAACAATGATAAAAACAGTTGTCAAGGTTAGAGGATCCACTAATGGTATTTCAAATAAGTATAATAAACTCTTTTTATTACTCAACTGGAAATCACACACAAAGGAGGTTCCAATCGGATGATTTATCGTTAATGGCTCATTAGAAAGTATTAATAAGATCATATTAATCATCTTATCTAAGTAACACCATACTTGTAAATATTGTCAGGTATTCATGATGCTAACTTATGTTGACAACAAATCAAGTTCCTATCATAATAACAATGTCGGCCGAAGACTATGAAGGATCAAGCATTTATTGTACCAAGTGTTATACAACACAAATCTAGATTAACCATTTAACAAGCAAGGTATTAAGAATTAGCAAGATAAAAAGATAAAACATGTTAATAACAATCTTTCTTGGATATAAACATTAAAGTCCATGTTGAGTTTATATTATACATATTCTGACACTATTAGAGAAACCTTTTCACCTTGACATAATTAACTTAGCTAAATATAATAAAGAAGAAGAACATAAATAAACTAGATAAGAACATAGTTATGATGAAAAGCATAAACAAGAGATTAATGAAAGCAAAACTTAAGCATTACAAAAATATAAAGAAAGAAAGCAAGAACATGATCTTGATCTGAAAACCAAGATGACTAAATACATGGCAAATGTCTCCTTTTATAGGCTAAAATTCAGAACTATTGATTGGTTGACTAAGAAAATAATTGGTGTCCAACCACTGATTTGGTGGCTGGTTTTTGACATTGTTGGCCGCTGGTTATTGATATTGTTGGCTGATTATTGATACTCTTGGCTGGCCAAAACATCATTGCTAACATCAGAATTAAAGCCCATTGAACTCATTAAAGTTGTGGGCAATTGTCTCAGCTTTCTAACAAAAAAAACTAGAGCTCATTTGGACTTCTAGAACTCAAGATATGAGCTAAAAACCGAACAGTGTCTCAGCTGCAGGACATATTCCGACTTCTCCGTTGTTGCTAAGATTTGAACTTGAAAACGGCAGAATTGAGTCTTGGACTCCCATGAAAGTTTTAGGTCTATGTCTTAGCTTTCCATACATATAAAGGAGACCTAAATCCAAGGTCTACAACTCCGGTTATGATCCAATAACCGAATGGTGTTCCAGTTGAAATTGAACCAAAGATCTCTTCTGTTAGCCTTTTCTTTGTCTTCTCAATTTCAATATTAATCACATCAATCAATCCTTTTAATTATGAGATATATCTGCATTTAAAATAAGCATTTACCATAAATTAAAGATATATTATATTATTAGACTTGTTATTATAAAACATGCTCTAGTTCAGGGAGTTATTGATACTTTAAGTGCAAAATAATGATATAAAACCTTGATAAAAATACACTTTTATGTACTAATCACTAACCAAAAAAAGAATTTATAGGATCACCAGATCGAGATCTTAGAATAACCAAGTTGTACATATTGATCGTTTGTTTCTGGTTAAAGGAGATTATTGTAAAGGTAGAGTTTCAGATCAGCCAAGCTTTAAGAAGATCAATTTCGGAAGTTAAGTTTTGTTTATCTTTACAAAACTTACTATGCAAAGCTCTCAACTAGTCTTTGTTACAAGTAATTGTAAAGAAAGGACATCTGTTGTTACCTATTTTTGGATCCCCGTACAAAAAAAAAAGAGAAACACAAAACAATGTCGTTTTAAGCAGCACTCTTCTTCTTCTTCTTCCCCTGAATGTGCAACAGAGGAAGAGAAACTTTTTGTTTTTTTATTTTGTTTCTTCCTATCTCGCTCTCTCTATCCCTCCCCCCCACTCACCCAAACATTATCAAAACTCAAAACCCAATGCAACACACACCCTCTCATGATGAAAATACCGGGAGTCACGCCCTAAGCGCGCTCCCCATTGGCCACCTTACTCGGCACAGGGGTAGGGTAGGGTGGTCTCACTCTCCATATGCCATAATGGGATAGGGGTAGGGTCGATCTCACTCCCCCTGCCCCTAAAAATACCACCAGAAAAGAACAAAAGAGGGGAGGAAAAAAAAACCTTGTAAGGTATTAAAAAATAGAGAAGCGGACAAGATAATAGAGAGAAATCAAATAAAGAAAAACAGAGGGAAATAAGAAAGAAAAAAGGAGGTTGGTGTCTTTGCACAGGGAAGAAGAAGAAGCTGCAGCAATTTGTCATCGTTCCTCGCGTGAACCATCGCGCCCACCTCAACGCCGTCACTAGCAGCACCACCATTACCAGAGAACAAAAGGAGAAGAATAGAAAAATAGAGGGAAGGAGAAGAGATAATAGAAGAAAGGGAAAAGGAAAATATAGAGAAAGAGGAAGAACAACTAGCAGCGTCTACTGCAAACCGTTGTCAGTCATCCTCTTTGCCCACCGTTAACAACAACACCTCCACCGCAGGTCAACTTCCCCCTCTTTTATTTTCCTCTTCTCCTTCTCTGCGTGCAACCTCTATTGTTTTGCAAGTGAATATTAGAGAGTGAATTAATTCGCTCTTCATTGTTCACGTGAATAGTGGAGACTTCTTCACTATTCACTAGGACGGACAAAACCAACCTAGACTAAAATGGTTCAAAGGTTCGGCCCGGTCCAAAAAAATTTCAAAAAAATCTTTTCAAAAAAAATTTATGATTTTCCAGCGTACTTTTCTATGAACTTTGCTTAATATTGGTTTGTATTTTTATATTGTAAAAATACAAAATCTAGTATTAAAATACTTGGTTTTCATCGAAACATTGCAAAAAAATTATAAAACAAAAAAAAATCTTGTTTTCATACATACAGTCAAGTCTCTCAAAGATTAAAAAAAAACAAACAAACAAATCATATCGTATTTTCATACAACAAAAATTCAAAAAAAAATATATGTTCAGCATGCATTTTGACTTTAATAACCAGTTTATTAAAGCCATAAAAACTAGGCCAATATTTCAAAAATACCCAAAAAATATTTTGTTTTCTTTTAGTATCTGGGAATATGAATTTATACATAAAACGTATTCCTGATATTAAAAAAGTAGTTTTTTTTTACGTTAGAACGATTAGGTTTTACCCGATAAGATAAGGATCTCTTTACTGAGAATGACTTTTCTTAAACCTTAGACATGCCAACAACCAGAAAACATGACCATACCTTAGCTTTTATCAGACAATCAAACAATGCAGTTTACCTTAGGCAGGGCGTATTGGAAAATGTTTACTAAGATGCGTCTCAAGAGTCACTAAAATTCCTCCTTACTCTGCCATCCTAGTAATAACAGTTTTGTCAAATGGCTTTAATAATAGCAAAAACAATTAGTAAGTTAGTTTTTTTTTTTTTTAATGTCAACTACTACCCTCTCCCCCCAACCGCAAACAAGACATTGTCCTCAATGTCATAAGATAGAAAGATAGAGTATAGAAGACATCACCCGAAACAACAAACACTAACAAACCCGAAACACACTTAAACAAATATAAGAAATAACAACACAAAGTAATATGCTATTAATAAAACCGAAAGACACAAGGATTCACAAACGAAGGCTCAAATCCAATCTAAGCTTTTTACGGCTTTCCTTAGTTGACCAATTTATGCGACTCATGGAAGGATCAATTACGGGGTGAAAGATTGTAGTTGGTTGATCAATTGTTCAGCAAGAGTGCAAGAGATTATGATTTATCATGCCGAAGATGTTAGAAATTCCTGTTCCACGACTTGATCAAGAAAAGACAACAAATTATCATAAAAACCATTAACATTGAGCAAACCTATAGGTTTATGGTGAATGTGCAAATTGGGCCCAAGAGGAAATATGAAAGATCTCTTCCAATGTGCCCGAGAGAACCCGGTAAGGCAATGAAGGCATCGCATGGTTAAACATTGTATTCATTCGATCAAACATTGTGGAGACCCGTAGTTCCTCTCTAATTGTTTTCCCAATGAATTTCCCTTTTGCTAAAGCTTTGGGGACGACCCCCAAAACTTGACTACCTCCTAAAAATACATCTATTGACACACCCCCCATTAACCCAAGGCTACCTCCCCCATACACTAAATGAATCTTTCTCTCGCTAGTACCGACCAAGATGATTTGTCATTTCTAAAAATGTTATTTCCTTCCCAGGACTTGGATCCACCGAAAACACAAATATTTTTTATGTGATAACTTGAGGGACCCGCCATTTCTACACACTTCTATATCTCGTCTAATGTAAGGGTTGAGTAGAAATGAGGGGAAGGAAGAGAAGATTTTATAGATGAGAAATTGAAGATGCAATCATACCCCTATATGTAGGCCAGCTGGAGTCTCACACACTCTTTTTCTCTCTCTCTCTCTCTCTATTTATTTATTTATTTTGAAAAAGCATGTGTATGTACAGGTAGTTGTGATTGTGGCTCACATTTTCCCTTGGTTTTACGTCCAAGAACGGCTTAAACGCCCTTTATGGGTCGGGGATAGGCTTCCCATCCAGCTTTTCTTAAAACCGGCAAACAGGTCTTTTATAGTCGATTCCCAAGACTAAGTCGATCATGTTCTTTATGGAATTGTGGCCATAAATCATGAATAGCACGATGCACATCTCCACTAGGATGCATCTCAAGGGTTAATAGAAGATTATCTAAAGACCCCTTACTCAGGCCATCCTTAATGAATTGTATTTTATCTTCACGGTTTATAGGTACCATTCCTAAAGAACGACATGTTGCATTACAAGTCCATCTGGCACATCTGTGACAGACTTTCAGTCATTTTGCACGACGTTTCTTTGCAAAAGTGCTTTTACCTGTTCCAAGCATGTGTGAAATGAAAGAATTGGAGGACTCACCGATAATCGGACCTTTGCTTCAATCACCAACCGAATATCTTCAGGAATTCCATGATCCATTAACAACTTCAATCTTGCACACCTAGCACGGTAAATTTTTGTAATTGCATTCGAGGCGAGCGGGAAAGTACTTTTTCAATTTTTCAAGAGTGGTGTCCATTTTCAAATGAGAATTGGAGAAGAGAGTCAAAGAAGGGAGAAAAAGAAAAGTATTGCACAAATATATACAAATATTAGTTATTATGGGAAATTGAAAGAAACGACTGAAGTCACGGAGTACCGTTATCCGTCATTTGACCGGGGTGAAAGAGACTAGCAAAACAAAACACAAAACAATGTGAGAAAATGAATCAATCTTTATATACAGGATCACTCAAATCAATAGAGTCATTTTCAACTGAAAAATTATCAAAGTAAACTTTCAAACGATGTCCATTTACCTTGAAAACATTGCCATTCTTTGGATTCTCGATATCACAGGCCCCATATGGATACACATGTTTCACAATAAAAGGACTGCTCCATCTTGATCTTAGCTTTCCGGGAAATAAATGGAGTCGAGAATTATAAAGCAAAACTTTTTGACCAACATCAAATGTTTTTCTCAAGATTCTCCTGTCATGAAATTCTTTGATTCTTGCTTTATGAATTTTTGAATTCTCATAAGCATCATTTCTTATTTCCTCAAGCTCATTTATTTGTAACTTACACAGCTGACTAGCATCATCAAGGTTTGAATTGAAAGCTTTGATAGCCCAATAAGCTTTATGTTCCAGTTCCACAGGCAAGTGACAAGGTTTTCCATAGACTAGTCTATAAGGTGACATACCTAATGATGTTTTATAAGCAGTTCGATAAGCCCAAAGTGCATCATTAAGTCTTAAAGACCAGTCTTTCCTATTAGGGTTCACCGTTTTCTCTAAGATCTGTTTGATCTCCCTATTAGCAAGCTCTACTTGTCCATTTGTCTGAGGATGATAAGGGGTGGCAACTTTGTGTGTGATTCCATATTTCTTCATTAAAGACTCAAATGGCTTGTTGTAGAAATGTGTTCCACCGTCACTTATCATGGCTCGAGGGATTCCAAATCGACTCAAAATATTTTCTTTCAAGAACTTTATCATTGTTTTGTGGTCATTGTTTCGACTTGGAATTGCCTCTATCCATTTTGAAACATAATCTACTTCGACTAATATGTACAAGAAACCAAATGATGGAGGAAATGGACCCATGAAATCTATACCCCAACAATCAAAGATCTCAATGACAAGAATAGGATTTAAAGGCATCATGTGATGTTTTGAAATAGATCCTAACTTTTGATAGTTTTCACAAGTCTTGCAGAATGCATGTGAATCCTTGAACATGGTGGGCCAATAAAATCCATTTTGTAAGATTTTCACAGCTGTCTTTTTTGACGAGAAATGACTCCCATATGCTTCAGAATGACAAAGTTTAATGACATTACTTACCTCATTGTCAGGAATGCATCTTCGAAATATTTGATCAGGACAATATTCGAACAAGTAAGGGTCATCCCAATAAAATATTTGTCTTCGGTACTCCAATGAGTTGGCAAATCTCCTGTAGCAAGAAAATTGATATTTTTAACGAACCAAGGCATTGAACTAAGAGAAAGTAAGGATTCATCAGGAAAGTAATCGTCGATTGGTGTGATGTCGGATGCTAAATCTGTTGTCACTCTTGACAAAAGATCCGCATCAACATTTTTGATGTCTTTTTCATCCGTGATTTCTTCTTGAGAATAAATCATTTGCAAATCTTCAGATTCATCCAATTCAATTTTACTCAAAGTAGATTCAAGTTGATCATAAACTAATTCTTCAATAGAATCTACTTCTTGTAAATCATTATCATCTCCAGGTTGCTTGCAAATGTTGAAAATATTCATCTCCAATGTCATGTTCCCAAATGATAGCTTCATCAGTCCATTTCTACAATTAATCAATGCATTAGAAGTTGCAAGAAATGGACGTCCTAAAATAACAGGAAATGAATTACATGCTTCAATAGGTTGTGTGTCCAAGACAATAAAATCTACAGGATAAATGAACTTATCGACTTGTACTAACACATCTTCAACTATTCCTCTAGGTTACAAATCTATCGGCAAGTAAAAGAGTTACAGAAGTTGGTTTTAACTCACCTAGATTGAGACTTTGAAAAACTGAATATGGAAGTAAATTCACACTAGCTCCAAGATCAAGTAAGGCTTTTTCAATTTTATGTTCTCTGATAAAGCAAGAAATTATAGGACAACTAGGGTCTTTATATTTCAATGCATTATTGTTCTAAAGAATGGCACTTACTTGTTCGGCTAAAAAGGCTTTCTTTTTCACATTCAGTTTTCTCTTCACAGTGTACAGATCTTTCAAAAATTTAGCATAAGAAGAAACCTGTTTAATAGCATCCAACAAAGGTATATTGATCCTTACCTGTTTGAAAGTTTCAAAGATTTCAGAGTTATGATTGACTTTCCTTTGTTTGGTCATGGCATGGGGAAATGGAAGTGCTGGCGGGGAATCGGTCTTTTCTTTGTAATGATCGGATTCAACCCCTTCCTTACCCTCGAGATTGACTCATCATCATTCTCACAAGGTTCAAGAATGGGTTTTTCAATAACCTTACCACTACCAAGAGTGATGACTGATTTTACGTGATCCATGTGTTGGCTTCCCGAACTACTTGCATTTGCATTGTATTGCCCCTTGGGATTTTGTTGTGGTTGAGATGGAAACTTACCTTTCTCTTGGAAACCGAGAGCGGATGTCAATTTTGCAAGAGTATCTTTAAAATCTGTCATGCTTTGAGCAAGTTGAGTGTTGATCGTCTCTTGCTTTTCAATGAATGCATGCAATGTTTCCTCAAGATTTCTTCTAGGAGGGGGAGCATAAGGAGGTGCATATCCATTAGAATTTTGGAAATTATGGTGTGCTTGAAACGGTGGTTGTAAAGTTTGAGCATTATTGTTCTCACTCTTCCAACTGAAATTTGGATGATTTCTCCAACCAGGGTTATATATTTGCGAGTATGGGTTATGATTGGGCCTTTGGAAACTGTTTAAAGCATGGGCTTGTTCATGGAGACATTCCTTAAAAGAAAGCAAAGTTGGACAGTCATTGGTTGAATGCTCATTGGTTTCACAGATTTGACACACAATGTCTTGAACAGATTTTAGTTGACCACTCTTTTTTAATTCTAGTGCCTCGACTTTTTTAGCTAAAGATGCAAACTTGGCTTGGAGGTCATGATCTTCCGTAAGGTTGTACATACCTCCACTAGATGTATGAGGTTGAGTTTTACTTGGTGCCTCATAAGTTCCTGTAGTGTCCTAATTTTGTGCATTTTCAGCTAGCAAATCTAAGTACTCCATTGCTTCATTAGGGTCTTTATCTTCAAAAGTTCCATTGCACATCAATTCAACCATTTGCCTATCTCTAGGTGTTAATCCTTCATAAAAATGTGAAACTAATCTCCATGTTTCAAAACCATGATGGGGGCAAGTATTAAGCAAGTCTCGATACCTATCCCAACATTGGTAAAATGTTTCTCCTGGTTTTTTAGTGAAAGTGATTATTTGTCTTTTGAAAGAGTTTGTTCTTTGAGATGGAAAAAACTTCTTTAAAAATTATTGTTGCATTTCATCCTAAGCACGAATGGATCCAGGTCTCAAATTTTGTAGCCATGTTTTAGCTTTATCTTTTAGTGAAAAAGGAAAAAGCTTTAATCTAATGGTGTTCATGCTACAATTTGAGTCATTATAGGTGTTACAGACCTCCTCAAATTCCCTTAAATGCAAGTATGGATTTTCTAAATCTAAACCATGAAAAGAAGGTAAAAGTTGAATAATGTCTGGCTTAAAATTAAAATGAGATGCATCAGGAGGAAAAACTATGCATGAGGGTGCACTTGTTCTTGTGGGATTCATGTGGTCTCTAAGTGTTCTAACCCGAATATTCTCATTATTCTCATTATGAAGTGATTGGTTATCTTCTTCGGCTATATTTTCTGAAAATGATGAGGATACCCTACAAAGTCTACCACTTAATGTATGTGACCAAACTCTCATGTACGTGTAAAAAGAGAATAAAAAGAAGAAGAAAACAAAACAAAACAAAAAAAATAAACAAAGTTAGATACAAGAAAATTGAAAAGAGAGAATAAAATAAATATTATAATCTGTACAAGAATTTACCTCCCCGGCAATAGCGCCAAAAACTTGACACGACTAAAAGATTGATGTCTTTTCCCAAGTGTAGGAGTGTCGAAGTAATAAATAACCCTAAGAAGACCAGGGTCGAACCACAGGGAGGTTAATTGTATAAATTATAAGCAATAATAATACAACAACAATAGTAACAACAATAACAATAGTAGTAATAATAATAATAATAATAATACTAGTAGTAGTAATACTAATAATAGTAATAGTAATAGTAATAGTAATAGTAATAGTAGTAGTAATAATAATAATAATACCAATAATACTATTAATAATGATAATAATAAAGATGAAGAAGAAGAAGAAGTTGATGAGAACTTTGAGATGGAAGATTAATGTAAGGATTAAACAATGATAACAACAAATGTCAAGGTTAGAGGATCCACTAATAGTATTTCAAACAAGTATAGTATAAACTCTTATTATTCAATTGTAAACACACACAAGTAGGTTCCAATCAAATTATAAATTGTTAACATGATTACATTAGCTATCTTATTCGAATAATGCTAATACTTGTAAATGTTGTCGGGCATTCATGATTATAACTTCGTTAACAACAAATCAAGTTCCTTTCATAGCTCGTGTGTCGGTTATACCATACAAGTATGGGCTATGAAAGTGCCAAGTATTTGTTGTACCAAGTGTTATACAACATAAATATAGATTAACCATTTAACAAGCAAAATATTAAAAGTGAACAAGATAACAAATACAAAGCATGTTAGTATCCAACATTAAGGTCCATGTTAAGTTTATATTATACTTATTCTTACACTATTAGTGTACCCTTTTCACCTTGACATAATTAACTTAGCTACACATAATGAAAGAAAGAAACATAAATAAACAAGATAAGAACATGAATTAGAAAGAAGTTAACTAAGTAAAGAAAAGGAAATGAAAGGCATAAACAAGAGATTAATATAAACAAAACTTAAGTATTACAAAAGAGAGAGCAAGAGCATGATCTTGATCTGAACACCAAGATGCCTAAATACATGGCAAATGCCTCCTTTTATAGGCCAAAATTCAGAACTATTGATTTGTTGACTAATTGATGAATGGGTGGCCACATCTTGACTTGGTGACAATTCTTATCTTCTTGTCTGCCAAAAACGTCATTGATAACGTCATAATTTGAACAGACTTAAATCATGAAAGTTCTAGGAAATTGTCTCATCTTTCTAGGGTAAACATTTGAGATCATTTGGACTTCTAGAACTCAAGATATGGGCTGAACACTGAACAGTCATCCGGGCTGCATGACAGATTCGGACTTCTTTTTTGTTGCTACAATTTGGACTTGAAAACGGCCTTGTTAAATCTTGGACTCCACATGAAAGTTGTAGACCTATGTCTTACCTTTCCATCCATATAAAGTAGACCTAAATCCAAGATCTACAGCTCCAGATATGACCCGATTACCGAACAATGTTTCAAGTTTGGACTGCACCAACATCTCTTTTCTAAGTTTGGCCATCTCTTTGTCCTTTCAATTTCAAGTACTTCAACTCATCAATCAATTCTTTCATTTATGTGATAGGCCTGCATTTAAGATGAACATTTACCATAAATTAAAGGTATCTTATATTATTAGATATGTTATTATAAAACATATTTTAGTTAAGGAGTTATTGATACTTCAAGTGCAAAATGATGATATAGAACCTTAATAAAAATACACTATTAAGTACCAATCACCTTGCTTGATCTATACTATCTTGTTTATTTAAGCTAATGTAATTAATTTGTGCGACCGCGACATCACAACAACCTCTCCTCTGGTTCCTTAAAAAATGGCACCCCATCAACAACCTTCAACTTAGCAACCAAAACCAGCCCTAAAACACCTTAAAAAAGCCCTTCAACAACAATACTCGTCGGCAATAGCTCCCTCTAAAAGCAGCTACCTTCCTTAAACCATCAAAGTTGCACCCCTGCAACTCACAAACTCCAACTCCCTTCTTAATTTCTTTAAATTTGAGCTCATCTTCATCCTCTTGCTCTTGGCTAGTAACTCATTTCCTTCTCTTTGTTGGCCAACTTCAAGGACTAAGAAAATCAGCCACCATGCTCACCAATCACCAAAACCCAACACCACCGATGGTTTAATTTCCATAACCCTTAGATTCTAGTGATGAAAACAACATCAAACTGAATACACAAAAGGAATTATTAATTAATTATAGTAGAAAGAAACTAATAATAATAAAAAATCCAAAACTTTGCTTGTGGGTTTTTCTATCTTTACAGGTGATGGTGAACATCATCGCTAGTATAGGAAGAAAGACGAGGAAACGTTGTTCCAGATCCCTTTAAAATAATATTTTTTTTTCTAGTAGAGCTCATCAAATTGATGACAATTTTGTTTTCAATAGGATTTTATTTTTCAAATTGCATTTAATTTCAAGTTAAGCCCATCAATGTGATAATAATTTTCTTTTCAATAGAAAAAATTTATTTTAAATAGATTTTTTTTTCAATGTAAAGTCATTTTTATTTCAAGTTAAGGACATTAGTCCGATGATAATTTTCTTTCAAAAGGCATTTTATTTCTTTCAAATATAATTTTATTTCAAGTAAATTCCATCAATCTAATGGCAAATTTCTTTGAAATAGCATTTTCTTCCAATGTAAACCCACCAGTCCAATTACATATTTTCTTTCAAATAGAATTTTATTTTATCTCAATAGTATTTGTTTCTCTTCTAAATTGTTTTAAAGGTAAACCTCTCAATTAGACTTGTTTTTATTTTTATTATTTAGGGGGTAGTCAATCTTTATGACATTGTTTTGTTTTTTTAATGGCAATCACCTCTTAATGAGACTTGTTTGTTTTTTAAATTTTAGTTTTAAGGGTAATCACCTCTCGATGAGACTTGTTTTTAAATTTTTTTTTTGGTAGTCTCCTTTCGATGAGATGAGAATTGCTTGATTTTTAAATTGTTTTGAGGGTAGTCACCTCTCGATGAGACTTGTTTTGATTTTTTCTAGTTGTTTTGATGGTAGTCGCCTCTTAATGAGACTTGTTTTGATTTTTAAATTATTTTAAGGGTAATCACATCCCAATAAGACTACTTATCCAATTATTTTATTATGAGAATAGTCATCTTCCAAGAAGACTTGTTTTGATTTTTTAATTGTTTTGAGGATAGTCGTTTCCCTATGAAATTTGTTTTGATTTTTAATTTTTTTTTTAGTAGTCGTCTCTTGATGAGACTTGTTTTGGTTTTTTTATTTGTTTTGAGGGTAGTCGCCTCCCAATAAGACTACTTATCCAATTATTTGATTATAAAGATAGTCGTCTCTAAATGAGAGTTGTTTTTTGTTTTAATTTTTTTAGGGTAGTCGTCTCTCGATGAGATTTATTTTAATTTTTAATTGTTTTGAAGGTAGTTGCCTTTTAATGGAACTTCTTTTCATTTTTTAATTATTTAAATGTTAATCACTTTTTAACGAGACTTATGTTGCTTTTTATATTGTTTTGATGGTAGTTACCTCTCGAAGAAATTGTTTTACATTGAAACAAATTCTTTCTGATGTTTTTTTCTTTACAAACTTACTATACAAAGTTAAAAGAAAATAAAATAATGTGTTTAGAGAGTGAAATAAGAAGAAAGAGATAACAAAGGGACTGATTTGATTAAGAACAAGAAAAATAATAAGAGATTATGCAAAAGAGAAAAATAATAATTAAGAAGGATCAAACAAAACTTAAAAAAATTATGAAAGAGATCCTGCATATTAAGAAGATGAAATTTAATTAATTAGAAATCAATGTTCAAGAAAGAAATAATATAATTGCCTGGCATTATTTTCTCAAATTAGTTTTTCCTAATTTGTAAGGGATGCTAGACAATATAAATATGAGACACTCAGACAGGAGGGCACACACAAAAATTGAAATGAGAGACTCTTGCAAAAAAATATAGAAAAAAAAAGAACTAGTAAAAAGAATACAATAAGAGAGGGGGACCCGAGCACAAGAAAAAAGAAGAAAAAATAATAGTTTTCTAGATTTTCCAACAATAGATTCAACTTTAGAGCCTCTAATATCCCACCTTTGATGGAGGTGGCATGCATTGCCATCGTAAAAAAGATGAGAAGCAATTTATGGACTAACCATGCACCTGTCTAACCTTATGGCATGTGGAACAATGCTCTAAAAGTAAACATGTCAGTTTGTAAATGTAGTACGCGCACCAATATTATTTTTTTCCAGCATTTTTTTCTTCGTTCAATCTCTTATGTTTAATTCTAACCTACTTTGACAACTCCTAAAGGTCAATTTTAGTTCTCACATGTGATTTATGTTTTTAGAACAATTTGGATTTGTTTGTTAATTTTTGACTTGCGTGCGTGTATTAATTTGTATGTTGTTTTAAATAAATTCACGATAAGCACATGATTTTGTTTTCATGTTTATACTCATGTCAATTGAATTGGTTGGGATATTATTTATAGTGAATAATTTAGAGAAAATAAATAATTTGTGATGGATTAATATGAATTAGAAATTTAAAGGAAATGATTCAAAACTCAAATCTCTTTTTACTATTATTTCAAATCTTGTCCTATAATTAAAAATTGATGATTTGGCTTCTTTGTAAAGCAAAAATAACAAATCACTATCCTAAAAATGTTTACCTCTAATAAGAACAAGCATTTAGTTTAGATGAAATATTAGTATGTATGTATAATAGGTATTTTTATCATTAAAATCAAACAACAATACAGTTTACCTAAGTTAAGATGTTTTACAGTGATTTTCATATTTTTTTAAAACATAATTAGCCTTTTACCCAAAAAAATTTGAAGATCAGTTAAGGTTTCTAGTAACCATAAAACCAAGTGACAACTCCTTTCCTTATTTTCAACCCTTTCACAATAATTAAATTTGTTTATATGTCTTGTTTTACCTTGTCATTAATTCTTTAAAGATTTTGAACTCTTTTCAAATCTCATTCCAACTTACATAAATATTTCATAATCAATACTATTTAAGAAAATTTGAAATATTTTTTTCTAATTTATCTAAGGTGGTAAATCCTTTATTAATCACTCAAATACTTTTATATAGTTTATGTTATATCCAATATTTGTTTATTTATCACCTTTGATTGAGGCAACATACAGTCAGGATTAAAAGATATCATTCCCTATATAAGATAATTTAGTTATCTCAAGTCCAAGGATCATTTACACAATTTTTATATGAGTCTTTTCATAGATAAGGGTCATCTCTCCATATGAAATCCTCATATGAGTCAGTTCAATATATTTATAATTTTATAAACACCTATATATTAGTTTTAAGTATCCTTCATACCCTAACTTATAAGAATAATTTATTTCTTTTATAAAGGAAAAAACATAATATATATTAGTCTTAATTATTCTAATTAATGCCTAGTCTTAATGGAACATTGAATAGAAATTTCAGGAACAATATTTTGATACAAGAGAATCCTCATAATTATAACCATTTTACAATATTCTTTGCAAAGCATTCCCCCCCCAATGACTTCATCTTTACAATTGACTTATTAATAAAATATAAATGAATATTTGTAACATCCCCATGTCCAGGATAAAAACAAAAATCTCATGTTCATTGATAAACATAGTAATTATATATATATATGGTGTTCATATTAAAATTTACTGAAATTTTCACTAAAATTGAAAATTTCGGTAGAGTCTCCCCTATATCAGGAGGTCCCAAGTTATCAACATACAACCTGTTTACACTTCTAATATCTCGCATCTCCTAACTCAATTCAACCCAATCATCCCGGGTCTTAATCCCACAAAACATCATTATTCATATGAACCACAATATTTATGATATGCATTGAACAACAATTATCATTATGGATGGATAAAAGATATAAACATGTATACATAGAACATAATTATATGAACTACATAATTAAATTCATTTAATCAAGTTTAAACATTAATTATACAAATTAAGTTATATAAATGTTTTCATATTTACAAAGTATAAGGTCATCCTCACTAGACTACATAACAAAAGGTGAACAAAAGCTAAAATCTACTCTGCCTCGCATGCGATGGACCGGAAACAAAATACATATTATTAAAACATGAATATTGCAATAAGTACAGTAATACCGATATCCATTAATTTGAAGAGGTAGATATGTATTCTTGTTTTGTTCATTTCTCCCTTTCCGTTTCCATTAAAACTCTTTTTCATTCATCTACTAAAAACTATTTCCTCTCTAATTAGCAACTTCCATTCCAGATTCCATTAAAACCAATCAAAACTATTTCACCCAACGCATTACTACTACTGTTTTCATCGGTATCATCATCATCCCGTTGGTATCTGTGTATGGAGATCCCTTACTTAGGACCCTGACATACACCCAATGTATGCTAGTAAAAATCACGGTGATCCCTTCATCCGGAATCCTAACATACACTAAATGTATGCTAGTAAAAAAAATCATGGTGAAACCCTTACCTGGGATTCTAACATACACTAAATATATGCTAGTCAAAAATCACGGTGACCCCCTTACCCGAGATCCTAACATACACTAAATGTATGCTAGTCAAATCACGTCTTACACTTCTCATATTTTCTTTATTAATGGTATTCTCATCACTTGGTGAATTCACACCAACTTCCATCCTTTCACATAACATCTAATGTTTGCAAGTTCACATCTCATAGTATTAACATATTAAATTCTCAAATTTAACTAGAAAGCTTGGACGAGGATCACCTACCTGCATTAGAAGCTTTACTCATGCTCCCCTGCTGCTGCACCACGCCAGTGGTCCCTCTTGCAATCACAGGCTCATCTCGTAAATTTTTCTCATTCAAGGATACATTTTATATTAACCATATCAATAGCCGATAGGTCTTTCTTTCAATCATTCCTTTCTTTATATTTTATGTTTTCTTTTCTTATTACACCCATTAATATCGTCACTCTTTGTACAACTATGGTTATCATTCTTTTCTTTATATTTGAACTGCTACTGTATTGAACTGTTACTGTATTGAACTGTTATTGTTTTTGTTTTTGAACCGTTATTGTCTTGAACTGTTACTATATTGAACTGTTATTGTTTTTATTTTTGAACTGTTACTGTATTGAATCGTTACTATCTTGAACTGTTACTATTTTGAATCGTTACTGTCTTGAACTGTTACTGTTTTTGTTTTTGAATCATTACTATCTTCAGAGGTTGCATTCCGACCTCTCCTCAGATTTTTAACTATATCCAGAGTTCTAGAACTTTTTTTCAAGCGAGGTTGGTCTCGTTGGAAAGCTAAGACACTAGGCTACAAGTCATCTGAAGGAAGGAGAACCCAGTTCTGCCCCCAAGATAGTCAAAATTGCTCATCAACTAATCAGTCTTACTACCCTACAGAGTCAGTCATGACCCAGTCTCTGTTGGTGACCTATAACTGGAGTTCTAGACCAAATTGAGAAAGACCAATTTCCTTAGTTAGCTAACATCCAAAACTATAATTTTTATGAAGGAACCTGATCCTAATTCCCTCATCCACCTACCCGAAATCTTACCGAAAGTGAGGAGACGAGCCTGTCCAGATTCGTCACCCCCTTCCATTCATACATAACATTCACAAACTATATTTTATGGGTAAATTATCATGGTTTCACGCCCCGAATCATATACCACATATGAATTAACTTAATTTTAACAACTAATACTTTTTCTCCAATTCAGGTCTAAGAACCCTTTCTATAACTCAACATTAAGGCATCAATTCATAACTGAATTTGAAATGAATTATAAAATCATGTTTAGAACACCTTACCCAGTAAGAATTAAGGTTTCGATTTTTAACCAATTGAAGATCTTTGAATCCCTCATTCCTTTTTTTTCTAATGACAGTCGACCCTCCTCCTTCTCTTCTTGTTCAAATTTTCTTGTTAATCCATTGCCCACAAGTGTTTATTCCATCTATAAACCCTTAATCTTGGATGAGTTCTTGAAATTTTGGTTTTTTTCTCTTGATTTTGCAAGAATGGATACAAAAACTCCCTCTTTTCTTTCATTTTGGTTGCTGCTGATTTTTGGTGAGGAGAGGAGTATTTATACTCTATAATTTCTCTTATTTGTACTTAGGCCCTATTTCTTATCAGTGTATTATTTTTTTCCCCCACATCTTTTTCTTCTTATAATCAAGTTATACCTCTTTTTATTTCTTATAACTCCACCCCAGAACTTTTAGTTTAGTTTATTTTCCTCAATTTAATCCAATCCTCAACATTTCTGGGTTAATTTATAATGTCTAAAAATATTTCGCCCAGAAATTTATATCCCAAAAGTTTCCAAATTCCTCTTTTTTTTATTTAACCCTATGCATGAATTTCTTCACTTTATTTCCATTTAGTTAGTTTGCAATTTACGCAACCTTATTTTCTCGGGGTTTACAATATTAAAGATAAAAAATACCTTTATAAATAAAATATATGCTTTATATGAATAAAACTAGTGTCATGTGTAACCAGTTGATTGGTTGCAATGGATATACACTAACAATCTCTCACTTGCACTAAAGTTAATTGCTCATGTATCTAATATCATATCACTCCATATAAAAATCTAGTTTCTTCTGGGATAATGCCTTAATGAGAGGATCAACAAGATTCATTTTAATGGATATTTATTTTATCTTTACATCTTTTTTTTTTTAAGATTTATTTCATCAAATGGTATCGTCTAAGTACATGTTTAAGTCATTGATGAAACTTTGATTTCTTTGCTTATATAATGGCTTTATTGTTATGATAGTACAAGGTTATCAGATCAATAATGCTCGGAACCACTCCTAGTTCTGTAATGAACTTCTTAATCTAAACAACTTTTTTGTTATTGCTTTAGACACATAAATGTACTCAGCTTCAGTTGTAGAATTTGTTATGGTCTCTTATTTATAACCCTATCAACTCACAATACCACTATCTAGAGTAAAAATATATCTAAACTAGGTAAATTCATATCATCAATATCTTATTGAAAACTAGCATTCAAATAGCCATGAACAATGAGTTCATCTTCTTTACATACTAGAAAGATATTTTTAATTCTTTTTAATTACTTAAGAATGTTTATAATTATTTTTCAATGATCCTTACCTGGATTAGATTGATATCTACTAATTATGCTCAAAGCATAAGATACATTTGGTCTTGTATACGGGATCCATCATATATGTGATGCCATGTACAAGATATATAACATCACATAACATATATGATGTATCTAATAGTTAAAGCATCTTTCATGCAAAATAGGTAAGTATCATCTTCTGAGTTATTTCATTATAAATTATTCTAACATATTGTTTATATACTTAGATTATGACAATCCAAGCAACATAAGATCTATCTTTATATATTTTTATTCCTAGTATATAGGTTTCTTCTTCCGTATCTTTCATGAAAGAATTATTGGACAACCAGATATTAATTGAATAGAGTAAATGTATGTTGTTTCCAATCAATAATATTTTATTTACATATAGCACTAGGAAAACGACTCTATTCATACTAACATTTATATAAACATAAGGCTTATCCATATTTGTTTTATGAAATCAAACTATTTAATTGTCTTATCAAAATAGAAATTCTAACTCGTTGTAGCTTGTTTAAGTCATAAATTGATTTTTGTAGCTTGTATATTTTATTTGCAAATCCTTTGTTTTCAAAACCTTCAAGTTATGTTATCTACACCACTTCATGGAAATTTCCATTCAATGGTTTATTTTTGACATTTATTTTTCAAATTTCATAATCGTTGTATGCAACTATAACAAGTATAATCTTTATGGATTTTAACATAATTATCAACAAAATTTTTTTTATCAAAATCAACTCATTATCTTTATCCATAATCTTTGACAACTAGTTTTGCTTTGTATATTTGCACATTACTATCCACATTAATCAATGTCCAAACATGTTTGGTGTACATGGAATCTATTTCATATTTCATGGTATTAAGCATTTTACAGAAGGTATTGCTTTTATATAGTTAATAGGCTCATTAAGTATAAACAACTCATCGTTTTTAGCTTTCATGATAAGTCCATAACTTATTTATTAATGACTATTTTAACCACGATATCAATTCAAAATAAATTATCATTAATCAACTCAAAACCAAACATCCATACAAATTTTATTAATTTCACCTATTTATATTCAAATTGCATACTAATTAAAAAAAATCAAAATAAATCCAACAATAACTCATGCACCAACTTAATATAAAAAAAAAATAATCTCAATCCAAAAAATAATCTCACAATTCAATACAAATAATCACATCATTTCAAATAAAAAAACACACATCAAACCAAATTAAATAATAATTCAAGCTTTAGACTTATATAAGCTATTTCTACAGCCAGCTCGGTCCAAGTCTCTACATCAATAACTTAAATTAACAGTTCATCCTGCAGCTATTTTGGACGGAATTTGGATCAAAGTGTAGGATTATTATAAGTTCTGGGAAAAGTTAAAGATAACACTGAAAAATAAGCAGCTTTTTATTACTATTATTATCGTGACTGGGCAACACCATTGGCATAAGGTAACACATAACAAAAGCAGATTTAAGATCATTTTCCTTGTGATTTTCAAGATCTAACAGGATGAGGATGGTGCAAAATAGGAGTTAAATGCAGAGCATTTTTTCTTCTAACCGTGGCACCAAAAGCTTCAGACATGTCTAGACTTTCTGGCTTCATGTCACCGGGGAGCTTCCAGTCAAAATGGTAGAGCAAATTTGCTAGTAGAAGATCGACGTTACTTATGCCGAACAGAATGCCTGGACACATCCTTCTTCCAGCACCAAATGGGGTAAACTCAAAATTAAGCCCTTTATAATCAATCGAGCTATCATGAAATCTCTCTGGTTGGAATCTCTCAGCTTCAACCCAATAATTTGAATCCCCTTCCGATTGCCCATACATTAACTAGGACTCTGGATTTAATGGGAATATTGTATCCGTTTATTCCACACTCCTCTCGACATTCTCTTGGAATCAGCAAAGGGAGAGGAGGGTGTAATCTCATAGTTTCTCTGATAACCATCTTCAAGTAATTTAATTCACCGACACTTCCATTTTTGCCAAAGACCTCTCGTACCTCTGTTTGAGCCTTTTCCATCACTTCAGGGTGCTTTAGCAGCTCTGACATTGCCCATTCTAGAATAGTTGATGATGTCTCAGTCCCAGCAAGGAAAAGGTCCTGAGAGCGAGACACGATAATCAAATTGAGGTAAGCAAATATTTAGACCATGCAAAACCAAATGTACAGCAATAGAAACAGTTACCAGGATGACCGCCTTAATATTATCGGTAGTTAGGGAGAAGTCGAGGTTCCCATGTTCCTGGAGATCTAGAAGAACATCTACAAGATCATCTGCTTTACTCTCGTTACTAGAATTGCCCTCCGCTTTGCGAGCTCTGTGTTCGTTGATAATGCTTTCAAGTATCCTGTCAGCTTCTTGATGCAACCTTTCCATTCTGGATCTCATCCCAGTTATCCATGGAAGCAATTTTATGGAAGGGAAAAGATCACCTATATTAAAACCTGCTCCCACCTGTGTTATTCCCTGAACAAGCGGAACGAATATCTCTTCCTCTTTCCGGAATTTACTGAAGGCTGCTCTCGTAGTGATGCTATATGCTACAGAAAACAGCATCCTGCTAAGGTTGACTATTGATCCTGCACTAGAAGAAATACTTCCAATAAGACTGGATACCTCTTCCTCCCTGATAGATCTAAATGATTGCACACGTTTAGAACTCAATAGCTCCAGGATGGAAATTTTCCGCAACTGCCTCCAGTAGTCTCCATATGCTGCAATCGCTATGTCCGTGCAGTTATAAAAGATGATTTGTCCTGCAAGGAGATGGGGCCTATGAGCAAAGTTGATATCATGGACTTTCATCACTTGTTCAGCAGTTTCTGGAGAAGAAATAACAATGGTCTGAACTTGGCCGAGTTGAAGGTGCATTATAGGTCCATGTTTCTCGGCCAAGTCTCGCAGGCGGTGATGGGGTAGAGAACCGAATAACTGGTGCAAGTTTCCTATCACAGGCAGCTTCCGTGGACCTGGTGGTAGATTTGGAGTTAAGTCTTTGGTTTTCGACTTTTTGAGCATCCTTAATACCATGAAGATAAAGAGGAGTGATGGGAGAAGGACCAAGGAGGAGGGAATTCGAAGCTGCTCCATTATCAAGTGTTGGTTGGTAAATTTGCTTCTCTTCTATGTTCTAGTTTCAGTTGAAGTTGTGAGGCTAACCTTAGCGTAAGCCGCTCAGGACAGGAGTCTTTATTTGATAATCATACTTGTCCTGTAGTTGGATAGTATCTCGCGTTTCATTATCAGTCTAGATTCTGGCCATTTTCCATTACTCCATGTGTGATATGAGTATTTTTTACAAGGAATTGCTTGTTGCTTTCGAGCCTGAGCTTGGTAAGTCAAGTGGTCCGCGAAGGTTAAATCACAGTTGTGTTGATGTATGACGTCCAGGTCTCATCCATTCTACCTTCAGGTAAGGGAGGGCCAGGAAAATCCTAAACTGAACAAATTGTCTTCTGCTGCTATCTTATCAGAATGGTAGGTACAAACAACTGCACATGTGTAGCCACCCTCTACATCTTACAACCATACAACCAAGTCAGATGCTCTCCTACTGCCGCGTTTTGCCAAACCATCTGCAATAGAATCTCCAGTTTTAGGGGTACGCTTTAAGACCACCTCTCCAAAGAACTTAGAAAGCCATAATTCTAATCTTCCACGGAACTTCTACCGCCCCCACAACCCAAGCTACAGCATTAATGGAGTCTGATTCCACACACACTGAACCATTAACATCCCCTTTGGAGACTAGGATCGTCAAAGCCTTAGCAATGGCAATAAGCTCAGCCATATTTGACTCCTCCATGCCAATATGACAGGAGGAAACACACAGAAAGTCTCCCTCCCCTGGCTTTTCGTTAAGAGTAGCCATCAACGTCCCATTTGTGATGGACGGGATTTTAAGAAGGCTCTTAATTCCTTGAAAAAGAGAGATTCAGAAACTATTGATAGAAGAGATGGATAATAAAATTAACTCGTTAGCTAATAATGATAAAGTTAGAGACAAGTTAAAGAATTATTAATTAACAGAAATGAAAAAGAAAAAAACTAAAAAATTATTTGAAATCATCACAAATTCATAACTAATTTCAAAACCAAATTCAAACCTAACTTTCAATACCCCTTTCATGATAGCTAACTTTCAAAGCCTGGTGTGTGTGTGGATATAAATTATATATATTGTAAATAATAAAGTTTAAAAAAATATTATAAAAAGTTTTTTTATTTTACACTGAAAAGATATTATCTTATTCTTTTAAGTTGAAGTATTTAAACTAAAAATTTTTTTTATCCCACATTGAAAAACATAACTTTTTTCTTGTGAACATAGAGTATATATACTAAATGATTTCAAATTTAAATTGAGAAAATAAAATATTCTTCTAGTATTTATATAGTGAGCTTTGAAATTGATTAATAACCAATTGAAAAATATAAAAAAAATGGTCTCTGACTAGTAGAAAAACACTTTTTTTTTAATAAAAAAAGAGCTGTACCAGGTTTGATCGGGTCACCTAGATTCCAGGTTGACTTGGCGGGTTGAACATTTTTCTCCGGGCCAATTATTGACCCGAGTTTTGAATGAAACGGACCCGGCCAAGGCCCCGGGTCCCAGGTTGACCCGTTGGACTGGGTCGGGTCTGATAACTATGGTCTATAGTATAAGATAGCACGACTTTATTGCCCGCACTAGGATAAAAAATAGTTTTTGAACAAAAAAATTGTTTATATAAAATTATTTAGTGTTGTTATTAATTTTTATTTAATAAGTTAGTCATCATAAGTGTTTGTGAGTGTATCAATGATTACTTTTTAAAATATTTTTTACTTGAAAATATATTAAAATAATATTTATTTATATTTTTTAAAAACATTTTGACATCAACATATCAAAACAATACAAAAATATAAAAAAACTAATTTAAAGCAAAAACATTTTCAAATCTCCATAAAAAGCAGGTTTAACAAAATCTCAAACACCCCCTTCTCTCAGTTCAATTACTTTGATCTAGATTAGTATCGTGTATAGCTTCTTTTTTTTTTTATCTCTTTTATAATAAGATAGATATGATGTTTCTAGAAAATATTGAAGAGTATTGTTTCAACTGGAGGAAAGTTCGTGGCTGATTAGTAATGTTTGGTATTGTGGTAGCTTTTGTGGTTGTGGTTTGAAAAAAGTTGTTTTATAAAAAAGTATTTTTGGTTGAGGTTGATTTGGTATTTATGTATGTTTGGTTAAAACTGTGGTCGAAATTAAGGTTGAATAAAAAGTAGTTTAATGTGTTTGGTTAAGAATTCTTTTAAAATTGTGGTTATAAAATAATTTTAAAAAATATATATTAATATTGATGGTTTTTAATTTAAATAATGTAGATTTAACTATTGCTATTACATCATGAAATAAATAATACTTTATATAAAATATTTTTTATTGTTCCATTAAACTATCTACAATTCCATCACGTATGAAATACATCCAACAAGGACTACAGTTTTCTTAGTTTCTTAAGAGCGCAACAACATCAGGTAAAATATAATCAGGAACAAAATTGGGATTGCGATCAAATTCTGCAAATGCTACGTCATCAAGCGATCTCCGTCTAATATATATAGTGTTATTGAATAATATTTAACGCTAGTTTTTCGAATAAAACACAATTAAAATTAAAAAATAATTTTTTTTTATTTTACTGGGTCAGACCCGGTTTAATGCATTTTTAGCTTTGGACCGGACCTGGTCCGGCCGGAACAGTGGAGCATGGCTACACTGTTCAGTGGTTACTCTGCGCAAGAAGCAGCAAAATTGTGCTTCTAGAGAACCTGCGGCACAACCATAATTTATGGTGGGGCCTAAACCAATAAAATTGCGTTTTCAAAGTAACCAAACAACAATATCTACGGCTGCGGGTGAACCTCACCCGTAGCCACAATACCAAACGGGCACTAAGATGAGGACAACATTAGAAAACCTCTTGATGGGTATTGGCAGGATGCACACAACCAATTAGAGAACAATTCTCGAGAGAATCCAGCAGATGAATGATTTGTTAAGCTCCTTCATGATGAATCATGCAACACCGCACTTGGGGGCATGGTCATGCTTGATAGACAGCGAGAGCAGTAATTATCGCGGCAACCCAGGATAGGCACAACACTTACAGCTGAGTGGGAGGCTAGCACACAAATGAGCCAGTACATCAAAAAAGCAAAGAATGCTTTGGATAACAAACCAAAGAATGCTTTGGATAACAAACAAAAGCACCCTATGACAGTGGAACATCAAAGAGGAAGGACCTATATTTCAAACCAAGTAATAATACATGCTTGTCATCTAACCTCAAAGAATTGCACACATATTTTTGATTTGTTACAGGAAAATCCTCCATGAAGTCCAACAAGATTGTGGACAAAGAAAGAATAACTAAGTTGATAATAAAATAAAGAATCACAATTTTGACCTTGGAACAAGAAGAAGATGAGATGAAGTTAACACAACCAAAGATTTGATGTCTTCTCCCAAGTGTAAGAGTGTCGAAGTAATAAATAACCCGACAAGACCGAAGTCGAACCACAAGGAGGTTAACTATATAAACTACAAATAAAGAAATAGATAATAACATAAAAGGAGTTGAAGAGAGCTTTGATATGTGATATTGATACAAGGATTAAACAAGGATAAAATAATTGTCAAGGTTAGAGGATCCACTATTGGTATTTCAAACAAGTATAGTATAAACTCTTTTTATTACTCAATTGGAAAACCACACACAAAGGAGGTTCCAATCGGAATATAAATTGTTAACATGATTACATTAGTTATCTTATTAGTGTTGTCGCACGTCACCCGCGCGGCGTCGGCCGACGATTTTCTTCCGTTTGCTTGATTTGGTTCTTGAAAGTCACCACCTGGTATTTAATTGAGGGTTACTAGGAAACCCGAATATACTGGTCATTGTTAGATATTCAAGGGTCAGGGACTGGTTGTGGCTAGGAAAGGTATTAGCACCCCTAGCGCACCCTACCTAAGGTAAGCTGCTTTGCGGTTTGATTTGATTTGAAAATTTAAATATTAGTCAAATTCTTAAAGCTTTAATAAATCAATTATTAAATCCCAGAATATATGTAGAAACATTTTCATGGAAAATACAACATGATTTTATTTTTCCTTTAGATACTTAACCATATACAAATTGAAACATTAAATTTTTTTTGTCTTTTTAATTTTACAATTCAATAACATACATAAAAAAAAATACAAACACACACTTACACATCACTTTTTAATATGTTTTTCTGTTATAATGTTTACAACACAACATAAACTAAAAACATTTAACAGAAATTTAAATACATATTCAAGCATGTAAAAATTACAAAAACAGGTCCGTAAAAAGTATAGGAACTGGAGAGGAGGCCCTCAGGAACTGTGGAGCAGTGGCGGCGCGTCACCTCCACGCGCTGCCGCAAAAAGACCGGCGGCAGGGGAGATCCAGAATGGCTTCCTCCCCTCTTCATTTTCCTCGCCGGCGTTGACCTGCAAAACACTAAAAAAAACAACAAGCAGGTCTGTTTTAGTCCAGATCTGCTCTCGAATTTTTTCCCTTTTGGTTTTCTGTTCTTTCCTTCTTCAGGTGGCAGACCTGGCGCCTGAGGAAGGAATGTTGGAGACTGGAGGCTGGAGGCGAACAGATCTGGGATCTATGGGCACCGTGTGTCGGGGCGCTCTTTGGAGGCTCCGATTCGGTCCGGGCGAGCTGGCCGATTGGCGGTGAAGGAGATCGGTTGCTGCTGCGGTAAGGTCTATTCGGTGGAGACCTGTGAGGGCCGGGGGTTGTGGTTGGCCCGGAAAGGGAGACCGTGGCTGAGTCGAAGACAGGAGTAGCTGAAGAATACAGTGGGGGCTGCCGCTGTGTTCAGTCTAGAGATGAAAGGAGTAATGGCCAACCGGCTTGTTTTTTACAGAGGGTAAGAGGGTCGTGGCCGGCCGGCTTGTTTTTGGTTCTGGGAGAGCCGAGAGAGGGGAAGTGAGCTTTTGCTGGCGAGAGGGGAGGTCTCTGGTTTGTCTTTGGCAAGGCAAAGGAGGGAAGGACGATGAAGAGTGGCCGCTGGGTACAGAGGGAGAATGGCTTCGGTTTTTTCAGGAAAGAGGGGCGGCTGCCTACTTAAGGTTCAAGCTCAGAGGAAAGGGGGGCGGCGGCCAAGTCTCTGGTTGGCTGGGAGAGGGGGTTTCTCTGTTTTTTATTGATAAAGGGAGGGAGCGGCGGCTTTTCTTGGTTTCAAGGGTGGCCGCTGCAAAGAAGATGAAAGCTTGGGTTTTTTTTACCTTTCGGGCGACTGCTTTAGGTTTTTTTTCTTGCTCTCTACTGTTCCCCCAAAATTTTCTCTGCCCCCCTGCCTCTCAATTTTTTCTCCCCGTCAATAAATCAACCCCCCAACATTTTTACTGTTGACTAATATTTATAGGTAAAATGTTGCTAGGTTTCTAAACTGGTCCCAACTTTTCCTTTTCTTTTCCTTCCTTTCGTTTTTTTTTGTAAATTTTGATTTTTCTTATTTTTTTGTATATTTGAAAGCGGGCAATATCAATGTCGACTCAACAAGAAAAATAAGTGATTGTAAAATTAACGCGTTAAAAGTTGAACGCGTTCAAAATATCTTTGAAAATTTAAATTCTTCTGAGATGACGTTGAAAATGCTAAAAACAATTCAAATATATCAAAAATACATTTTTTGGGGTTTTCACTGTTTTTTTTTTGCTATTTTTTATTTTTCTGAAAATTTATCAAAAACATGGGTCAAAAATTGGGTAGCAACAAGTGTAACCCTTTCACCTTGACATGATAAAATTGGGTAGAAACATAAATAAACAAGAGGAGAACATGATTATATAAGTATAATAAAGAAAATGAAAGGCATAAACAAGAGATTAATGAAAGCAAAACTTAAGCATTACAAAAATATAAAGAGAGAGAGCAAGAGCATGATCTTGATCTGAAAACCAAGATGCCTAAATCCATGGCAAATGCCTCCTTTTATCGGCCAAAATTCAGAACTATTAATTTGAAGACTAATTGTTGAGTGGGTGGCCACATCTTGACTTGGTGACAATCCTTATCTTCTTGTCTGAACAAAACATCATTGCTAACGTCAGAATTTGAATAGACTGTCTTCATGAAAGTTCTAGGAAATTGTCTCAACTTTCCAACAAACAAAGAATTGGTGTATTTCGACTTCTAGAACTCGATATATGGGCTAAACATTGAACAATGTCTGGGCAGCAAGATAGATTCAGACTTCTCTTTTGATGCTAAAATTTGGACTTCCAAACAACAGAATTGAGTCTTTGACACTTCTTCAATGTTTTAGGCCTATGTCTTAGCTTTCTAGCCATATAAACCAAACTAAAATCCAAGATCTACAGCTCTAGATATGACCCAATGACTGAACAGTGTTCCAGTTTGGACTGAACCAACATCTCTTTTCTAAGCTTAGCCCTCTCTTTGTCTTCACAATTTCAGTAGTTAAACTCATCAATCAATCCCTTTATTTATGTGATAAGCCTGCATTTAAGATGATCATTTACCATAAATTAAAGGTATCTTATAGTGTTAGACATGATATTATAAAACATGCTCTAGTTAATGAGTTATTGATACGTTAAGTGCAAAATGATGATATAAAACCTTGATAAAAATGCACTTTTAAGTACTAATCACACCCCCCAACCAGCTTATTACTACTACCTAGTAATTAAAGTGTTAAAATAGAAAAATAATTTGCAAGTTCCACAAAGCAAGGCATTCATCATTTAACTTCCATTAATCTATCCAGATAAACAAACTCTCATTAAATTTATATATCTACTTCATACTTCTTAAACAAGATATTAATAAACCTTTTTTTTTATGTGCTCAATGTATGAAAACATAGATGATGTGGCTTTTATTGGAAGAAAACAATATTTTGTTCTAATGTTTTTCTAAGGTTAACTTCTTTGGGTTGGGATTATTTTCTTTTTTTCCTTTTTTTTAATATATATACATATAACTTAAAACACAATGCATCTTTAACCCATGTAACGAGCTTTTGGCTAATGACTCCCAGACCAGTTGGTCTTAGGGCATTAGGTGTTGAGAGACCTCTACGAGCTTAGTAACTCGGGTTGCGAGATACTAATACGTAGATAGTGCAATGTTTGATTCCCTTAAGTTTTTCTCCTTAACCCATGTAACAAGCATTGGGCCAATAGCTCCCAAGTCAGTTGACTTTAGGGTATTAGGTGTTAAAACAACTCTTCGGGCTTAATTGCTTAGGTTAGGGAAGCTACGAAACCAAACTTATCTACATTTTTATTATCATCAATATTATCAATTTGTTTTTTTTTTTTTGCAAATTATATACAATTCATTTCCTTAGTTGTTACCTTTGACAAAAGAACATAAATAATGTAATAATCCAATGTGCAACCCACAATCATATGTTAAAGTGTGTGTGTGAAAATAAAGGTTTAAGAATACTTGTTAAATGATTATATGAGCAGAATCAAGTGATAACAATGCGAGAGTTTGTAAACCCGAATATTTTAAGAAGTATTCTGATAGACCTTGATAAGAATATTTACTAAGATGTGTCAAGAGTTAATAGAAAACACGGTTAGTTAAATTTTTTTTAAAATATCAACTACTACCCTCTCCCCCCAACCAAAACGAGACATTGTCCTCAATGTCCTAAGGGTAGAAAGATAAAGCATAGAAGACATTATCCGAAACAACGAACACTAACAAACCTGAAACACACTTAAACAAATATAAGAAATAACAAAACAAAATAAAATGCTATTAATAAAACCAAAGGACACAAGGTTTCATAAACGAAGGCTCAAATCCAATCTAAGCTTTTTACAGCTTTCCATAGTTGACCAATTTATGCGACTCATGGAGGGATCAAGTACGGGGATGAAAGATTGTAGTTGGTCAATTATTTGTTCAGCAGTAGCAACAGAGATTATGATTTGTTGTGCCGAAGATGTTACAAATTCCTGTTCCACAACTTGATCAAGAAAAGACAACAAATTATCATAAAAACCATTAACATTTAACAAACCTATAGGTTTATGGTGAATGTGTAGTTGGGCCCAAGAGAAAATATGAAAAATCTCTTCCAATGTTCCCACACCACCTGGTAAAGCAATGAAGGCATTAGCATGGTTAAACATCGCATTCATTCGACCAGACATTGTGGAGACTTGTAGTTCCTCCCCAATTGTTTTTCCAATGATGTCCCCTTTTGCTAAAGCTTTGGGGACGGCCCTCAAAACTTGACTACCTCCTAAAAATACAGCTATTGACACCCCCCATTAACCCAAGGCTGCCTCCCCCATACACTACATGAATCTTTCTCCCAGCTAGTACCTGACCAAGATGATTTGCTGATTCTAAAAACTCATTTTCTTTCCTAGAACTGGATCCACCGAAAATCCAAATATTTCTTATCTGATGATTTGAGGAACCTGCCATTTTTACACACTTCTATATCTGTTGAATGTATGGGTTGAGTAGAAATAGAGGGAAGGAAGAGAAGATTTTATAGATGAGAAATTGAAAATGCAATCATACCACCTATATGTAGGCCAGCTGGAGTCTCACTCTCATTCTCTCTCTCTTTATTTATTTATTTATTTTTATTTTTTGAAAAAGTAATGGTATGTACAGGTAGTTGTGATTGTGGCTCACATCTTCCCTTGTTTTTACGTCCAAGAACAACTTAAATGCCCTCTATGGGTCGTGGATAGGCTTCCCATCCAGTTTTCTTAAAAACTGGCAAACAGGGTCTTTTTTAGTCAGATTCTCAAAAACTATGTCGAGCATGTTCTTTATGGAATTGTGGCCATAAATCATGGATTGCACGATGCACATCTCCACTAAGATGCGTCTCAAGAGTCAATAAAAGATTATCTAAAGACCCCTTACTCAGGCCATCCTTAATGAATTGTATTTTATCTTCATGGTTTACAGATATCATTCCTAAAGAATGACATGTTGCATTACAAGTTCATCTGGCACATCTGTGACAGACTTTCAGTCGTTTTGCACGACGTTTCTTTGCAAAAGTGCTTTTACCTGTTGCAGGCATGTATGAAATGAAAGAATTGGAGGACTACTTGACCACTATTTATGATTGGCTTGTTTTAACTCGCAAGTGCACAAGTGTGCGATGGAGCAATTAACTCGGTAAGATCGAGTTCATATCCAGAGAGAGCTAGATCTGGAAATTAAGCTAGGTAACAAAATAAAACTCAAGAGAAATTAAATGAACAATAACTTGGTTGAAAATAATTGATGGATTTGTCTTAGAAGATGAAAGAGTGTAAATAGATTTTAAATGACAAGAAAAAGTAAGTCTTGGTTCCAAATTAATTTTAATGGTGATGTATTGGTGATTCCTTCAACATATATAAGATAACTCAACCTAATATCAACGATGGTGATATTAGATCGGATGATATTACAATGAAGTTTAAAAAGATGAAGATTGATTATTGCTTAAGAATGAACGAGTACTTTCATATTAAGTAAGACATTGAATCAAGCAATCTCTATACCAAAACTAAGGTTTGTGCATAAAAATTCAAAATTATAACATTACCTAAATGATTTCTAAAATTTCTTTGCAATAATAAAACATTCATGAAGAAAATGAGAAGATAAACATTAAGATTCATTCATATCTTAAAGAACTCACCTCAATCACCATCATCCTTGATTTGGATCCAAGAAAGAGATCAGCCAACCATGATTATATATAAAAACACTTTAATAAACATGAAATAACTTGAATCAAACTGAAATAATAAGTTTTACAAACTAAAGAACTGAAATCTACAAAGAAGAACACAACACAATTTCGGTAAAGATTCTAACACAAATCTGACTCTAACGTTGGATAACAATTTGACCCTCTTAGAAGCCTCCCCTCGAGATGGATATTAGAGTGCTATTTATAGGCCATTCAATTAGCTTTCCAAATCATTAAAGAACAGCTCATATGGACATCGGAGTCAAAAGTTATGGGCACAACACTGAAAGGTGTTCTGGAAAATCAAATCAGGCCAGCTTGGAGAACACTTTGGTGCACGTTTTTCTTCCACCTTTATGAGCTGTCTCTTTCTTCTCTTTTTTTTGACCCAAAATAGTGTAAAAATGTCCCCTCCAGCTTTCCATCCATGTGCTTGCCTTCTTGGATCAATGGATTACCCAAAATAAATCAAATGTTATTTGTTGTGTGGACATGTAAGATCATGGATTGTGATTGGGCTAATTTGGAGGCTGATTTGGGGCTGAATTTAAGCATCATATAAGGATACAAATGTACCTATTATTTGGGCTAAGATTGACATTGAAACCTTGAGTGTTTGATGGTTGAAGTTTGCACACAACATGAGGCAAGTTTGGGCTTGAAATGGATCATATGATAATCTTTTCTAGGATTAGAATATAATTGATTTTTGGGGTAAATTTGGAACACTTATTTGAACCAAGATTTGCTTCAATCTTCAATTAAATTTCTCTTCAATTCTTTATTCCGAATTCCAATGTTAAATTCTCTGAAATAATTCATTTAAGCTCCAAAAACCTATTGAAACATTAAACAAAACTTCATTACCAAAAAGCACATCATTTATTATAAAAAACCCAAATAAAAACAATAAATACATATATAAAATAAGAGACTTAATGATACTTTTGATGCACAATCAAGGACTCACTTGATGATCGGAACTTTGCTTCAATCAACCAGCGAATATCTTCAGGAATTCCATGATTCATTAACAACCTCAATCTTGCACACCTAGCATGGTAAATTTTTGTAATCACGTTATGAGGCAGAGCGGGAAAATACTTTTTCAATTTTTCAAGAGTGGTGTCCATTTTCAAATGAGAATTGGAGAAGAGATTCAAAGAAGGGAGAAAGACCAAAGAATGCACAAATATATACACAGATATCAGTTATCATGCGAAACTGAAAGAACCAACTTAAGAGTCACGGAGTACCATTATGCGCCATTTAACCGGGGTGAGAGAGACTAGCAAAACAAAAGTCACACCAAAAAGAAACACAAAAATAATGTGAGAAAAAGAATCAATCTTTATATACAGGATCACCCAATTCAATATATTCATTTTCAACTGTAAAATTATCAAAGTAAACTTTCAAACGATGTCCATTTACCTTGAAAACATTGTCATTCTTTGGATTCTCGATATCACAGGCCCCATATGAATACACATGTTTCACAATAAAAGGACCACTCCATTTTGATCTTAGTTTTCCAGGAAATAAATGGAGTCGAGAATTATAAAGTAAGACTTTTTGACCAACATTGAATGTTTTTCAAAGAATTGTTTTGTCATGAAACTCTTTGATTCTTGCTTTATGAATTCTTGAATTTTCATATGCATCATTTCTTATTTCCTCAAGCTCATTTATTTGTAATTTTCGCAGCTAACTAGCATCATCAAGGTTAGAATTGAAAGCTTTAATAGCCCAATAAGCTTTATGTTCAAGTTCCACAGGCAAGTGACAAGGTTTTTCATAGACTAGTCTATAAGGTGACATACCTAATGATGTTTTATAAGCAGTTCAATAAGCCCAAAGTGCATTATTAAGTCTTAAATACCAGTCTTTTCTATTAGGGTTCACTATTTTCTCCAAGATCTGTTTGATCTTCCTATTAGCAAGCTCTACTTGTCCATTTATCTGAGGGTGATAAGGGGTGGCAACTTTGTGTGTGATTCCATATTTCTTCATTAAAGACTTAAATGACTTGTTACAGAAATGTGTTCCACCATCACTTATCATGGCTCAAGGGATTCCAAATCGACTCAAAATATTTTCTTTCAAAAATTTTATCACTGTTTTGTGATCATTGTTTCGACTTGGAATTGCCTCTATCCATTTCGAAACATAATCTACTGCGACTAATATGTACAAGAAACCAAATGATGAACTGTATCCTGGTTGCTGGCAGGGTTTGTGGTTCATTCTGTTGGTGTTGCAGTGCTGCTGGCTTGCTCCTGGCTTTCAGTAGCTTTGTTTCCTGTGTTTTGTTTTGGCTTTGTGGGAGTCTGTTCCCCTAGCTTTATTTTTTTTTGGAGCCTGTTCCCTCTTCAGTTCCTACCAGTACCTAAACTTTAGTCTACTCTGTTGGTGTCTAGTCTGAGCCTCTGTTGGTGGTTAACCACGTGCTGGCTTTATGTATATGCTTCTGGATGCAGGTTGTTTTTTGTTGAGCTGGTTCCTGCATGCTGGTTTGTCAGTTTAGGGGTTTTTTTTCAAGGAGCCTGTTCCCTTTTTCTTTTTATGGTCTATAGATGCCTGTATAGTTGACTTGTTGTTTCCATCTTTGTTTTTATTTTTGATCTATAAATTTCTTACATTTGATCAAAAAAAAGAAACCAAATGATGGAGGAAATGGACTCATGAAATCTATTCCCCAACAGTCAAAGATCTCAATGACAAGAATATGATTTAAAGGCATTATGTGACGTTTTGAAATAGGTCCCAACTTTTGACAATTTTCACAAGTCTTGCAGAATGCATGTTAGTCCTTGAACATGGTGAGCCAGTAAAATCCACTTTGTAAGATTTTTGCAGTTGTCTTTCTTGATAAGAAATGACCTCCATATGCCTCAGAATGACAAAATTTAATGACACTACTTACCTCATTGTCAAGAATACATCTTCGAAATATTTGATCAGGAGAATATTTGAATAAATAAGGGTCATCCCAATAAAAGTTTTCACTTTGTTCAAGAACTTTCTTTTATCTTGGGTACTCCAATGAGCTGGCAATTGTCCTGAAACAAGAAAATTAACAATATTAGCAAACCAAGACAATGTAGAGAAAGAAAGTAAAGATTCATCAGGAAAGTAGTGTGATGTCAGATTTCGAATCTGTTGTCAATCTTGACAAATGATCTGCGACAACATTTTCGGTGCTTTTCTTGTCTTTGATTGTGATATCAAATTCTTGAAGTAACAAAATTCACCGCACCAATCTAGCCTTAGAATCTTTCTTAGAAAGAAGATATTTCAATGCTTTGCATGATCACTAAAAACAACAACAGTGAGCCAACAAGATTAGACCTCGAATTTTTCACATGCAAATACTACTGCAAATAATTCTTTTTCGGTGGTGGTGTAATTCATTTGAGCACTATTTAAAGTTTTACTTGCATAGTAAATCATATAAGGTTTCTTATCTTTTCTTTGTCCCAAGACAGTACCCACGACATAATCACTAGTGTCACACATTATTTCAAAAGGCAATGACCAATCAGGAGGTTGAATGACAGGGAGCAGAAGTAAGCAAGTTTTTAAGTTTAACAAAGGCTTCTTTACAATGTTGAGTCCATTCAAAAATATTATCCTTTGTTAAAAGGTTACTCAAGGGCTTAGATATTACACTAAAATCTTTGATGAACCTTCTATAAAAACCAGCATGTCCTAAGAATGATCTAACATCTTTAATAGATATTGGTGTTGGCAAGTTAGCAATTAACTCGATTTTAGATTTGTCAACCTCAATTCCTTTCGATGAAACAATGTGACCAAGTATAATGTCGTTTGTTACCATAAAGTGACATTTTTCCCAATTCAGTACAAGATTCTTCTCTTCACACATGTTCAAAACTTTTTCCAAGTTAGTCAAACAATCATCAAATGAATCGCAAAAAATAGAAAAATCATCCATAAAAATCTCAAGAAAATGTTCAATCATATCACTAAATATATTGAGCATGCATCTTTGAAATGTGGCTGGTGCATTACATAATCCAAAAGGCATCCTTCGATATGTAAATGTACCAAATGGACATGTGAAAGTAGTCTTCTCTTGATCTTTCAATGCAATTTCAATTTGGTTGTAACCTGAATAACCATCTAGGAATAAAATTCATGGCCTGCAACTCTTTCTAGGATTTGATCCATAAAAGGTAAAGGAAAATGATCTTTTCTAGTTATTGAATTAAGTTTCCTATAGTCAATTCACATGCGCCAACCAGTAATAGTCCTAGTTGGAATTAACTTATTTTTCTCATTTGTTATCATAGTGACTACAGGCTTCTTGGGTACAACTTGGGTAGGACTTACCCATTTATTGTCAGAAATAGGGTAAATGATTCCATTATCTAGAAGCTTAATGACTTCATTTTTCACTACTTCTTTCATATTAGGATTAAGCCTTCATTGCATTTCTCTAGAGGGTTTAGCATTTTCCTCCAAATAAATCATGTGTGTGCAAATCAAAGGAGTAATTCCTTTTATGTCAGCTATGGTCCATCCTAATGTTTTTTTGTGCAATTTCAGAGTTTGTAATATCTTACCTTCTTTATGTGCATTAAGTTTAGAAGAGATTATTACCGGAAAAGTTTCATTTTCTCCCAAAAATGAGTATTTGAGATTGAATGGTAACGACTTCAAATCAGGTTTTGGTGGTTGAAGACTTGAAGGTATGGACTCAATTCATCATGGTGGCAATTTCTCAATTTTTGGTCTCCAATTATTTGCCTTTGATTCTTCTTAAAAATAAACCATTTGCAAATCGTCAGATTCATCAATCTAAGTTTTCACTGGAAGTGGTTTGAAATTGATCATGAACTAATTTTTCAATAAAGTCCATTTCCTGTAAATCATTATCATCTCCGGGTTGCTTGCAAATGTTGAAAATATTCTTCTCCAATGTCATGTTTCCAAAAGATAGCATCATCAGTCCATTCCTACAATTAATCAATGCATTAGAAGTTGCAAGAAACGGACGTCCTAAAATAACAGGAAATGAATTACATGTTTCAACAGGTTGTGTGTCCAAGACAATAAAATCCACAGGATAAATGAATTTATCGACTTGTACTAACACATCTTCAACTATTCCTCTAGGCACTTTTACGATCTATCACAAGTAAAACAATTATAGAAGTTGGTTTTAACTCACCTAGATTGAGACTTTGAAAAACTGAATATGGAAGTAAATTCACACTAGCTCCAAGATCAAGTAAAGCTCTTTCAATTTTATATTCTCCAATAAAGCAAGAAATTATAGGACAACCAGGGTCTTTATATTTCAAAGCATTATTGTTCTGAAGAATGACACTTATTTGTTCGGCTAAAAAGACTTTCTTTTTCACATTCAATTTTCTCTTCACAATGCACGAGATCTTTCAAAAATTTAGCATAAGAAGGTAAATGTTTAATAGCATCCAACAAAGGTATATTAATCCTTACCTGTTTGAAAGTTTTTAAGATTTCGGAGTTGTGATTGACTTTCTTTTGTTTGGTCATGGCATGAGGAAATGGAAGTGCTGGCGGGGAATCAGTCTTTTCTTCGCAATGTTTAGATTCAACCCCTTCCTTACCCTCAGAGATTGACTCATCATCTTTCTCACAAGGTTCAAGAGTGGGTTTTTCAATAACCTTACCACTACGAAGAGTGATGACTAATTTAACTTGATCCATGTGTTGGCTTCCGGAACTACTTGCATTTGCATTGTATTGCCCCTTTGGATTTTGCTGTGGTTGAGATGGAAACTTACCTTTCTCTGAGAGCAGATGTGAACTTTGCAAGAGTATCTTTAAAATCTGTCATGCTTTAAGCAAGTTGAGTGTTGGTTGTCTCTTGCTTTTCAATGAATGCATGCAATGTTTCCTCAAGATTTCTTCTAGGAGGTGGAGCATAAGGAGGTGCATATCCATGAGAATTTTAGAAATTATGGTGCGGTGGCTATGAATTTTGTGCATTATTACTCTTCCAACTGAAATTTGGGTGATTTCTCCAACCAGGGTTATATGTTTCCAAGTATGGGTTATGATTAGGCCTTTGGAAACTGTTTAAAGCATGGGCTTGTTCATGGAGGCATTCCTTGAAAGAAGGCAAAGTTGGACAATCATTGGTTGAGTGTGCATTGGTTTCACAGATTTAACACACAATGTCTTGAACAGATTTTAATTGACCACTCTTTTTCAATTCTAGTACCTCGACTTTTCTAGCTAAAGATGCAAACTTGGCTTTAAGGTCATGATCTTTGTTAAGGTTGTACATTCCTCCACTAGATGTATGAGGTTGAGTTTTACTTGGTGCCTCATAAGTGCCTGTAGTGTCCCAATTTTGAGCATTTTCAGCTAGCAAGTCTAGGTAATCCATTGCTTCATTAGGGTCTTTATCTTCAAAAGTTCAATTGCACATCAATTCCACCATTTGTCTATCTTTAGGTGTTAACCCATCATAAAAATATGAAACCAATCTCCATGTTTCAAAACCATGATGAGGGTAAGTATTAAGCATGTCTCGATACCTATCCCAACATTGGTAAAATGTTTCTCCTGGTTTTTGAGTGAATGTGGTGATTTGTATTTTGAAAGAGTTTGTTCTGTGAGATGGAAAAAAATTCTTTAAAAATTGTTGTTGTATTTCATCCCAAGCACGAATGGATCCTGGTCTCAAATTTTATAGCTATGTTTTAGCTTTATCTTTTAATGAAAAAGGAAAAAAGCTTTAATCTGATGGTGTTCATTAACACGATCAAAGATTTGATGTCTTATTCCAAGTGCAGGAGTATCGAAGTAATAAATAACCCGGCAAGACCGGGGTCGAACCACAGTGAGGTGAACTATATAAATTATAAATAATAATAATAATAATAATAATAATAATAATAATAATAATAATAATGGTGATGATGATGAAGATGATGATTTAAAGAGGACTTTGAGATGTGAAGACTAAACAATGATAAAAACAGTTGTCAAGGTTAGAGGATCCACTAATGGTATTTCAAATAAGTATAATAAACTCTTTTTATTACTCAACTGGAACCACACACAAAGGAGGTTCCAATCGGATGATTTATCGTTAATGGCTCATTAGAAATTATTAACAAGATCATATTAATCATCTTATCTAAGTAACACCATACTTGTAAATATTGTTAGGCATCCATGATGCTAACTTATGTTGACAACAAATCAAGTTCCTATCATAATAACGATGTCGGCCGAAGACTATGAAGGATCAAGCATTTATTGTACCAAGTGTTATACAACACAAATCTAGATTAACCATTTAACAAGCAAGGTATTAAGAATTAGTAAGATAAAAAGATAAAACATGTTAATAACAATCTTTCTTGGATATAAACATTAAAGTCCATGTTGAGTTTATATTATACATATTCTAACACCATTAGAGAAACCTTTTCACCTTGACATAATTAACTTAGCTAAATATAATAAAGAAGAAGAACATAAATAAACTAGATAAGAACATAATTATGATGAAAAGCATAAACAAGAGATTAATGAAAGCAAAACTTAAGCATTACAAAAATATAAAGAAAGAAAGCAAGAACATGATCTTGATCTAAAAACCAAGATGACTAAATACATGGCAAATGCCTCCTTTTATAGGCTAAAATTCAGAACTATTGATTGGTTGACTAAGAAAATAGTTGGTGGCCAACCATTGATTTGGTGGCTGGTTTTTGACATTGTTGGCTGCTGGTTATTGATATTGTTGGCGGATTATTGATATTCTTGGCTGGCCAAAACGTCATTACTAACATCAAAATTAGAGCCCATTGAACACATGAAAGTTGTGGGCAATTGTCTCAGCTTTCCAACAAAAAACTCAGAGCTCATTTGGACTTCTAGAACTCAAGATATAAGCTAAGAAGCGAACAATGTCTGAGCTGCAGGACAGATTCCGACTTCTCCGTTGTTGCTAAGATTTGAACTTGAAAACGGCAGAATTGAGTCTTGGACTCCCATGACAGTTTTAGGTCTATGCCTTAGCTTTCCATACATATAAAGGAGACCTAAATCCAAGGTCTACAACTCCAGCTATGATCCAATAACCAAATGGTGTTCCAGTTGGAATTGAACCAGCATCTCTTCTCTTAGCCTTTTCTTTGTCTTCTCAATTTCAATATTAATCACATCAATCAATCCTTTGAATTGTGAGATATATCTGCGTTGAAAATAAGCATTTACCATAAATTAAAGATATATTATATTATTAGACTTGTTATTATAAAACATGCTTTAGTTATGGAATTTAATGATACTTTAGTGCAATATGATGATATAAAGCCTTAATGAAAATGCACTTTTAAGTACTAATCACCCCCAACCAGCTTATTACTAGTCGCTAGTAATCGAAGCGTTAAAATAGAAAAACAATTTGCAAGTTACACAAAGCAAGGCATTCATCATTTAACTTCCATTAATCTATCCAAATAAACAAACTCTCATTAAATTTATATATCTGCTTCATACTTCTTAAACAAGATATTAATAAACCTTCTTTTTATGCTCAATAAATCAAAACATAGCTATGGAGCTTTTCATGGAAAAGAACAAAATTTTGTTCCAATGTTTAAGGTTAACTTCCTTAGGTTGGGATTATTATCTTTTTCTTTTTTAAAAGCAAGAATTTATAACACAATGTATCTTGAACCCATATAACGAGCTTTCAGCTAATGACTTCCAAACTAGTTGGTCTTAGGGCATCAGGTGTTGAGACACCCCTATGAGCTTAGTAACTCGGGTTGCAGATACTGATACGTAGATAGTGCAATGTTTGATTCCCTTAAGCTTTTCTCCTCAACCCATGTAACAAGCATCTTGGGCCAATAGCTCCTAAGTCAGTTGACTTTAGGGTACTAGGTGTTAAAACACCCCTTCGGGCTTAATTGCTTAAGTCAAGGAGGCTACGAAACCAAACTTATCTACTTTTTATTTATTCAATTTGTTATTATTATTATTTTTTTCTTTTGCATATTATATATTATCCCTTTCCCTTAGTTGTTACCTTTAACAAAAGAACATGAATAATGTAATAATCCAATGTGCAACCCACAATCATATGTTAAAGTGTGTGTGTGAAAATGAAGGTTTAGGAATACTTGTTAAATGAGTATATGAGCAGAATCAAGTGATAACAATGCGAGAGTTTGTAAACCTGAATATTTCAAGAAGTATTCTGATAGACCTTGTTAAGAATGTTTACTAAGATGCGTCTCAAGAGTCATTAAAATTCCTCCTTTACTCTGCCATCCTAGTAACAACAGGTTTGCAAATGGTTTTAATAATAGAAAACACGGTTAGTTAAATTTTTTTTAAAATATCAACTACTACCCTCTCCCCCCAACCAAAACGAGACATTGTCCTCAATGTTCTAAGGTAGAAAGATAGAGTATAGAAGACATCACTTGAAACAAATGACTACGACAAACCCGAAACACACTTAAACAAATATAAGAAAGAACAAAACACAAATATTATGCTATTAATAAAACCAAAAGACACAATTTTTCACAAACTAAGGCTCAAATCGTAGTGTGATTGTGGCTCACATCTTCCCTTGGTTTTACATCCAAGAATGGCTTAAACGCCCTTTATGGGTCGAGGATATGCTTCTCATCTAGTTTTCTTCAAAACTAACAAACATGGTCTTTTTTAGTCAGATTCCCAAAACTAAGTCGATCATGTTCTTTATGAAAATGAGGCCATAAATCATGAATTGCACGATGCACATTTCCACTATGATGAGACTTAAGAGTCAATAGAAGATTATCTAAAGACTCTTTATGTTTTGAAATAAATCCCACCTTTTGACAATTTTCATAGGTTTTGCAGAATGCATATGGGTATTTGAACATGATGGGCCAATAGAATCCACATTGTAAGATTTTTACAATCGTCTTTTTTAATGAGAAATGATCCCTACATGCCTCAGAGTGACAAAATTTAATGACACTACTTACCTCATTGTCGGGAATACATTTTTGAAATATTTGAATAAGTAAGGGTTATCCCAATAAAAGTTCTGCACGTCGGTCAAAAACTTTCTTTTATCTTGGGTATCCAAATGAGCTGGCAAAAATCCTGAAGCAAGAAAATTATCAATATTAGCAGACCAAGGTATTGAACTACAAGAAAGTAAAGATTTATCAGGAAAGTAATCATCAATTGATGTGATGTCGGATGTCGAATCTATTGTCAATTTTGACAAATGATTCGTGACAACATTTTTGGTGCCTTTTTCACCCTCGATTCCTTCCTGTTTGAAACTTTCAAAGATTTCAAAATCATGATTGACTTCCCTTTGTTTGGTCATAACATGAGGAAATGGAAGTACTAGTGGGGAATCAATATGTTCTTTGTAATGTTCAGGTTTAACCCCTTCCTTACCCTCAGAGATTGACTCATCATCTTTCTCACAAGGTTCAAGAATGGGTTTTTCAATAACCTTACCATTGTGGAGAGTAATGACTGATTGGACTTGATCCATATATTGGCTTCCAGAACTACTTGCATTTGCATTGTATTGCCCATTGGGATTTTGCTGTGGTTGAGATAAGAACTTACCTTTCTCCTGAAAACTTAGAGCAGATGTGAATTTTGCAAGAGTATCTTTAAAATCTGTCATGCTTTGAGCAAGTTGAGTGTTGATTGTCTCTTACTTTTCAATGAATGCATGCAATGTTTCCTCAAGATTTCTTCTAGGAGGGGGAACATAAGGAGGTGCATATCCATGAGATTTTTGAAAATTATGATGTGCTTGAAATGGTGGTTGTGAAGTTTGCGCATTATTGTTACCACTCTTCCAACTGAAATTTGGGTGCTTAAAAGAAGGCAAAGTTGGACAATCATTGGTTGAGTGTTCATTAGTTTCACAAATTTGACATACAATTTCTTGAACAGATTTTAATTGACCACTCTTTTGTAATTCTAGTGCCTCAACTTTTCTAGCTAAAGATGCAAATTTGGCTTGGAGGTTATGATCTTCCCTAAGGTTGTACATGCCTCCACTAGCTGTATGAGGTTGAGTTTTACCTGGTGCCTCACAAGTGTCTGTAGTGTCCTAATTTTGAGCATTTTCAGCTAGCAAGTCTAGGTACTCCATTGCTTCATCGGGGTCTTTGTTTTCAAAAGTTCCATTGCACATCAAATCCACCATTTACCTATCTTTAGATGTTAACCCTTCATAAAATTATGAAACCAATCTCCATATTTCAAAATCATGATGAGGACAGGTATTAAGCAAGTCTTTATATCTATCCCAACACTTGTAAAATGTTTCTTCTGGTTTTTGAGTGAAAATGGTGATTTATCTTTTGAAAGAGTTTGTTCTATGAGAAGGGAAAAAATTCTTTAAAAACTGTTGTTCCATTTCATCCCAAACACGAATAGATCCTGACCTAAGATTTTGTAGCCATGTTTTAGCTTTATCTTTTAATGAAAAAGGAAAAAGCTTTAATCTGATGGTGTTGATGCTACAATTTAAGTCATTATAAGTGTTACAAACTTCTTCAAATTCTCTTAAATGCAAGTATGGATTTTCTTATTCTAAGCCATGAAAAGTAGGTAAAAGTTGAATAATACCTGGCTTAAAATTAAAATGAGATGCATCAGGAGGAAAAATTATACATGATCGTGCACTTGTTCTTGTTGGATTCATGTAGTCTTTAAGTGTTCTAACACGATTATTCTCATTATTCTCATTATGAATTGACTGGTTATCTTCTTCGACCATGTTTTCTAAAGAAAATAAGGATTTCCTAGAAAGTCTACCACTTAATGTACGTGTCCAAACTCTCATGCAAGTGCAAAAGAAAAGAAAAGAAAAAGAACAAAAATTAGAAAAACAAATAAAAGTAAAAACAAAAGAAAATAAAAGAAATATATAATTTATACAATACTTACCTCCCCAGAAACGGCGCCAAAAACTTGACACGATCAAAGAGTTGATGTCTTATCCCAAGTGCAGGAGCGTCGAAGTAATAAATAACCCGGCAAGACCGGGATCGAATCACAGGGAGGTGAACTATATAAATTATAAATAATAATAATGATGATGATGATGATGGTGATGGTGATGGTGATGATGATGATGATTTAAAGAGGACTTTGAGATGTGAAGACTAAACAATGATAAAAACAGTTATCAAAGTTAGAGGATCCACTAATGGTATTTCAAATAAGTATAATAAACTCTTTTTATTACTCAACTGGAACCACACACAAAGGAGGTTCCAATCGGATAATTTATCGTTAATGGCTCATTAGAAAGTATTAACAAGATCATATTAATCATCTTATCTAAGTAACACCATACTTGTAAATATTGTTAGGTATTCATGATGCTAACTTATGTTGACAACAAATCAAGTTCCTATCATAATAACGATGTCGGCCGAAGACTATGAAGGATCAAGCATTTATTGTACTAAGTGTTATACAACACAAATCTAGATTAACCATTTAACAAGCAAGGTATTTAGAATTAGTAAGATAAAAAGATAAAACATGTTAATAACAATCTTTCTTGGATATAAACATTAAAGTCCATGTTGAGTTTATATTATACATATTCTAACACCATTAGAGAAACCTTTTCACCTTGACATAATTAACTTAGCTAAACATAATAAAGAAGAAGAACATAAATAAACTAGATAAGAATATAATTATGATGAAAAGCATAAATAAGAGATTAATGAAAGCAAAACTTAAGCATTACAAAAATATAAAGAAAGAAAGCAAGAACATGATCTTGATCTAAAAACTAAGATGACTAAATACATGGCAAATGCCTCCTTTTATAGGCTAAAATTCAGAACTATTGATTGGTTAACTAAGAAAATAGTTGGTGGCCAACCATTGATTTGGTGGCCGGTTTTTGACATTGTTGGTCTTGGTTATTGATATTGTTGGCGGATTATTGATATTCTTGGTCGGCCAAAACGTCATTACTAACATCAAAATTAGAGCCCATTGAACACATGAAAGTTGTGGGCAATTGTCTCAGCTTTCCAACAAAAAAACTCAGAGCTCATTTGGACTTCTAGAACTCAAGATATAAGCTAAGAACCGAACAGTGTCTGAGCTGCAGGAAAGATTCCGACTTCTCCGTTGTTGCTAAGATTTGAACTTGAAAACGGCGGAAATTGAGTCTTGGACTCCCATGACAGTTTTAGGTCTATGCCTTAGCTTTCCATACATATAAAGGAGACCTAAATCCAAGTTCTACAACTCCAGCCTATGATCCAATAACCAAATGGTGTTCCAGTTGGAATTGAACCAAAGATCTCTTCTCTTAGCCTTTTCTTTATCTTCTCAATTTCAATATTAATCACATCAATCAATCCTTTGAATTGTGAGATATATCTGCGTTGAAAATAAGCATTTACCATAAATTAAATATATATTATATTATTAGACTTGTTATTATAAAGCATGCTTTAGTTAGGGGATTTAATGATACTTTAGTGCAATATGATGATATAAAGCCTTAATGAAAATGCACTTTTAAGTACTAATCATTCATGCTACAATTTAAGTCATTATAGGTGTTAGAGACCTCCTCAAATTCCCGTAAATGCAAGTATGGATTTTCTAGATCTAAGCGATGAAAAGAAGGTAAAAGTTGAATAATGCCTGGCTTAAAATTAAAATGAGATGCATCAGGGGGAAAAACTATGCATGATGGTGCACTTGTTCTTGTTGGATTCATGTGGTCTCAAGTATTCTAACACGGTTATTCTCATTATTCTCATTATGAAGCGACTGGTTATCTTCTTCGGCCATATTTTACTGAAAATGATGAGGATACCCTACAAAGTCTACCACTTAATGTACGTGACCAAACTCTCATACACGTGAATAAAAGGAAGAAAAGAAAAGAAAAAGAAACAAAAGAAAAGAAAAGAAAAGAAACAAAAGTTAGATAAAATGAAAAGTGAAAAAAATAAAATAAAACAAATATTATAATTTATACAAGAATTTACCTCCATGGTAACAACACCAAAAACTTGACACGACCAAAGAGTTGATGTCTTCTCCCAAGTGTAGGAGTGTCGAAGTAATAAATAACCCGGCAAGACCGAAGTTGAACCACAGGGAGGTTAACTGTATAAACTGCAAATAAAGAAATAGATAATAACATAAAAGGAGTTGAAGAGACCTTTGAGATGTGATATAAGGATTAAACAAGGATAAAATAATTGTCAAGGTTAGAGGATCCACTATTGGTATTTCAAACAAGTATAGTATAAAATCTTTTTATTACTCAACTAGAAACCACACACAAAGGAGGTTCCAATTGGATTATAAATTGTTAACATAATTACATTAGTTATCTTATTCGAATAATGCTAATACTTGTAAATGTTGTCAGATATTCATGATTATAACTTATGTTAACAACAAATCAAGTTCTTTTCATTGCACAAGTGTCGGTTATATCATACGGTTAGGCTATAAAAGTGTCAAATATTTGTTGTCCTAAGGGTTATACACCATAAATCTAGATTAACCATTTAACAAGCAAAGTATTAAAAGTGAACAAGATAACAAATACAATACATGTTAGTATCAAACATTAAAGTCCATGTTGAGTTTATACTATACTTATTCTTACACCATTAGTGTAACCTTTTCACCTTGACATGATAAACTTAGCTAAACATAATGAAAGAGAGAAATATAAATAAACAAGAGGAGAACATGATTATATAAGTATAATAAAGGAAATGAAAGGCATAAACAAGAGATTAATGAAAGCAAAACTTAAACATTACAAAAATATAAAGAGAGAGAGCAAGAACATGATCTTAATCGAAAACCAAGATGCCTAAATGCATGGCAAATGCCTTCTTTTATAGGCCAAAATTCAAAACTATTGATTTGATGACTAATTGTTGAGTGGGTGGCCACATCTTGACTTGGTGACAATCCTTATATTCTTGTCTGAACAAAACATCATTGTTAACGTCAGAATTTGAACAGATTGTCTTCATGAAAGTTCTAGGAAATTGTCTCAGCTTTCCAATAAAAAATGAATCAGTGTATTTGGACTTCAAGAACTCGATATATGGGCTAGCATTGAACGATTATGTCTGGGCTGTAGGACAGATTCGGACTTCTCTTTTGATGCTAAAATTTGGACTTCCAAACAGCGAATTGAGTCTTGGACTCTTATTGAATGTTTTAGGCCTATGTCTTAGCTTTCTAGCCATATAAATCAAAATAAAATCCAAGATCTACAGCTCCAGATATGACCCAATGACTGAACAGTGTTCCAGTTTGGACTAAACCAGCATCTCTTTTCTAAGCTTAGCCCTCTCTTTGTCTTCACAATTTCAGTAGTTAAACTCATCAATCAATCCCTTCATTTATGTGATAGGCCTGCATTTAAGATGATCATTTACCATAAAATAAAGGTATCTTATAGTATTAGACATGATATTATAAAACATGCTCTAGTTAAGGAGTTATTGATATTAAGTGCAAAATAATGATATAAAACCTTGATAAAAATACACTTTTAAGTACTAATTACTAACCAAAAAAAGAATTTATAGGATCACCCGAGATCGGGATCTTAGAATAACCAAGTTGTACATAGTTTGATCATTTATTTACGGTTAAAGGAGATTATTGTAAAGATAGAGTTTCGATTGGCCAAGCTTTGAGAAGATCAATTTCGGAAGTTAAGTTTTGTTTATCTTTACAAAACTTACTATGCAAAGCTCTCAACTAGTCTTTGTTCTGTAAGTATTATAAAGAGGGGACATCTGTTGTTACTCATTTTTGGATCCCCACAAAAAAAAAAAGAGAAACACAAAACAATGTTGTTTTAAGCAGCACTCTTCTTCTTCTTCTTCCCCTGAATGTGCAATAGGGGAAGAGAAACTTTTTGTTTTTTTGTTTTGTTTCTTCCTACCTCGCTCTCTCTCTCCCCCCCCCATTCACCCAAGCATTATCAAAAACTCAAAACCCAATGCAACCCACACCCTCTCGTGATGAAAATACCAGGGGAGTCACGCCCTGCAAGCGGCTCCCCATTGGCCACCTTACTCGGCACAGGGGTAGGGTAGGGGTGGTCTCACTCCTTATATGACATAATGGGATAGGGGTAGGTTCGATCTCGCTCCCCCCGCCCCTAGAAATACCACCGAAAAGAACAAAAGAGGGGAGAAAAAAACCGTGTGAGGTACAAAAAAAATAGAGAAGAGGACAAGATAATAGAGAGAAATTAAATAGAGAAAAACAAAGGGAAATAAGAAATAAAAAAGGAGGTTGGTGTCTCGCACAGGAAAGAAGAAGAACCGCAGCAGCTCCACCGTTCCTGCGAACCATCGCCCGGCCCGCCTCGCCGTCACCACAAGCAGCACCACCATAACCAGAGAACAAAAAGAGAAGAATAGAAAAACAAAGGGAAGGAGAAGAGATAATAGAAGAAAGGGAAAAGGAAAATATAGAGAAAGAGGAAGAACAACCAGCAGTGTCTACTGCAAACCGTTGTCAGTCCTCCTCTTCGCCCACCGTTAACAACAACACCTCCACCGTAGGTCAACTTCCCCCTCCTTTATTTTCCTCTTCTCCTTCTCTGCGTGCAACCTCCATTGTTCTACAAATGAATATTAGAAAGTGAATTAATTCGCTCTTCATTGTTCATGTGAATAGTGGAGACTTCTCCACTATTAACTAGGACGGACAGAACCAACCTAGACAAAAATGGCCCACTCTAAAAAAATTTCAAAAAAAAACCAAAAAAATCTTTTCAAAAAAAATTTATGATTTTCCAGCGTATTTTTCTATGAACTTTGCTTAATATTGGTTTGTATTTTTATATTGTAAAAATACAAAATCTAGTATTAAGATACCTGGTTTTCATTGAAACATTGCAAAAAAATTATAAAACGAAAAAAAAAATCTTGTTTTCATACATACAGTCAAGTCTCTCAAAGATTAAAAAAAAAAACAAACAAATCATATCGTATTTTCATACAAAATTTTTTTAAATATATATATATATATATATGTTCAACATGCATTTTGACTTTAATAACAGTTTATTAAAGCCATGAAAACTAGGCCAATATTTCAAAAATACCCAAAAAATATTTTGTTTTCTTTTAGTATCTGGGAATATGAATTTATACATAAAACGTATTCCTGATATTAAAAAAGTAGTTCTTTTTTTTACGTTAGAACGATTAGGTTTTACCCGATAAGATAAGGATCTCCTTACTGAGAATGACTTTTCTTAAACCTTAGACATGCCAACAACCGTAAAAACATGACCATACCTTATTTGGGGTGCTAATACCTTTTCTTTATGCAACTAGTCTTCGTGCCCGATCTCTAAGACCAGTTAGGGTTCCTAGTGACCAAAATACTAGGCGGCGACTCTCATTCCTCCATTCCACTGATAAAAGACAAGAATTCCTTGTCTTTCCCATTTTCTTGATTTTCCCGGATACATTTTACAAGAGTGGACGATCGTCGCGACGCCGCGCGGGCACGTGCAACAGAATGACAACTCCACTAGGGATCTTGTGGACTAAGTGATTAGTACTTAAAAGTGCATTTTTATCAAGGTTTTATATCATCATTTTACACTTGAAGTATCAATAATTCCTTAACTAAAGCATGTTTTATTATAACAAGTACCGATACTATAAGATATCTTTAATTTATGGTAAATGTTCATCTTAAATGCAGGCCTATCACATAAATCAAAGGATTGATTGATGAGTTGAACTACTAAAATTAAGAAGACAAAGAGAGGGTTAAGCTTAGAAAAGAGATGTTGGTTCAGTCCAAATTGGAACACTGTTCAGTCATTGGGTCATATCTGGAACTGTAGATCTCGGATTTGAATTTGGTTTATATGGCTAGAAAGCTAAGACATAGGCCTAAAACATTCATGGGAGTGTAAGACTCAATTCTATTGCTTGGAAGTCCAAATCTTAGCAACAACGGAGAAGTCCGAATCTATCATGCAGCCCAGATACTGTTCAGTGTTCAGCCCATATATCGAGTTCTAGAAGTCCAAATACACTGATTTTTTTTTATTGGAAACCTGAGACAATTTCCTAGAACTTTCATGATTTAAGTCTGTTCAAATTCTAACTTTATCAATGACGTTTTGTTCAGACAAGAAGATAAGGATTGTCACCAAGTCAAGATGTCGCCACCCACTCAACAATTAGTCATCAAATCAATAGTTCCAAATTTTGGCCTATAAAAGGAGGCATTTGCCATGTATTTAGGCATCTTGGTTTTCAGATCAAGATCATGCTCTTGCTCTCTCTTTGTAATGCTTAAGTTTTATTTATATTAATATCTTGTTTATACTTTTCCTTTCCTTTCATTTACTTAGTTAACTTATATCTTATTTATGTTTTTATCTTGTTTATTTATGTTTCTCTCTTTCATTATGTTTAGCTAAGTTTATTATGTCAAGGTGAAAAGGTTACACTAATGGTGTAAGAATAAGTATAGTATAAACTCAACATGAACCTTAATGTTTGATACTAACATGTTTTATATTTATTATCTTGTTCACTTTTAATACTTTGCTTGTTAAATGGTTAATCTAGATTTATGTTGTATAACCCTTGGTATAACAAATACTTTCATAGCCCAAATCGTATGGTATAACCGACACCTGTGCTATGAAAGGAACTTGATTTGTTGTTAACATAAGTTATAATCATGAATGCCTGACAACATTTACAAGTATTAGCATTATTCGAATAAGATAACTAATGTAATCATGTTAACAATTTATAATCCGATGGGAACCTCCTTTGTGTGTGGTTTCCGGTTGAATAATAAGAGTTTATACTATACTTGTTTGAAATATCATTAGTGGATCCTCTAACCTTGACATTTGTTTTTATCATTGTTTAATCCTCACATTAGTCTTACATCTCAAAGTCCTCTTTAACTTCTTCTTCTTCTTCTTCTTATTATTATTATTATTATTATTATTATTATTATTATTATTATACCTATTGTTGTTGTTGTTGTTATTGTTGTTGTTATTATTATTATTATTATTATATAGTTAACCTCCATGTGGTTCGATCCTGGGTCTTGCCGGGTTATTTATTACTTCGACACTCCTGCACTTGGAAGAAGACATCAATCTTTTGGTCGTGTCAAGTTTTCGACACCGTTCTTAGGGGAGGCAAAATCTTGTATAAATTATAATTTTTATTTTATTTTCACTTTTCACTTTTCTTGTATCTAACTTTGTTTCTTCTATTTTGTTTCATTTTCTTTTGTTTTCTTCTTCTTTTTTATTCTATTCCTGCACATGCATGAGAGTTTGGTCACGTATATTAAGTGGTAGACTTTGTAGGGTATCCTCATCATTTTCGGAAAATATGGCCGAAGAAGATAACCAATCGCTTCATAATGAGAATAATGAGAATAATCGTGTGAGAACACTTAGAGACCACATGAATCCCACAAGAACAAGTGCACCCTCATGCATAGTTTTTCCACCTGATGCATCTCATTTTAATTTTAAGCCAGACATTATTCAACTTTTACCTTCTTTTCATGGCTTAGATTTAGAAAATTCATGCTTGCATTTAAGGGAATTTAAGGAGGTCTGCAACACCTATAATGACTCAAATTGTAGCATGAACACCATTAGATTAAAGCTTTTTCCTTTTTCATTAAAAGATAAAGCTAAAACATGGCTTCAAAATTTGAGACCTGGATCTATTCATGCTTGGGATGAAATGAAACAATAATTTTTAAAGAAGTTTTTTCCATCTCATAGAACAAACTCTTTCAAAAGACAAATCATCACTTTCACTCAAAAACCAGGAGAAACATTTTACCAATGTTGGGATAGGTATCGAGACTTGCTTAATACTTGCCCTCATCATGGTTTTGAAACATGGAGATTGGTTTCACATTTTTATGAAGGGTTCACACCTAGAGATAGGCAAATGGTTGAATTGATGTGCAATGGAACTTTTGAAGATAAAGACCCTAATGAAGCAATGGAGTACCTAGACTTGCTAGCTGAAAATGCTTAAAATTGGGACACTACAGGAACTTATGAGGCACCAAGTAAAACCCAACCTCATACATCTAGTGGAGGTATGTACAACCTTAGGGAAGATCATGACCTCCAAGCCAAGTTTGCATCTTTAGCTAGAAAAGTCGAAGCACTAGAATTAAAAAAGAGTGGTCAATTAAAATCTGTTCAAGACATTGCATGTCAAATCTGTGAAACCAACGAACATTCAACTAATGACTGTCCAACCTTGCCTTCTTTTAAAGAATGTCTCCATGAACAAGCCCATGTATTAAACAGTTTTCAAAGGCCCAACCATAACCCATATTCGCAAACATACAACCCTGGTTGGAGAAATCACCTAAATTTCAATTGGAAGAGTGATAACAGTAATGCACAAACTTCATAGCCACCGTTTCAAGCACACCATAATTTCCAAAATTCTCATGGATATGCACTCCACCTCCTAGAAGAAATCTTGAGGAAACATTGCATGCATTCATTGAAAAGCAAGAGACGATCAACACTCAACTTGCTCAAAGCATGACAGATTTTAAAGATACTCTTGCAAAATTGACATCTCGCTCTCGCTTCCAAGAGAAAGGTAAGTTTCCATCTCAACCACAACAAAATCCCAAAGGGCAATACAATGTGAATGCAAGTATTTCGGGAAGCCAACACATGGATCACGTAAAATCAGTCATCACTCTTCGCAGTGGTAGGGTTATTGAAAAACCCATTCTTGAACCTTGTGAGAATGATGATGAGTCAATCTCTGAGGGTAAGGAAGGGGTTGAATCTGATCATTGCAAAGAAAAGACTGATTCTCCGCCAACACTTCCATTTCCTCATGCCATGACCAAACAAAGGAAAGTCAATCACAACTCGAAATCTTTGAAACTTTCAAACGGTAAGGATCAATATACCTTTGTTGGATGCTATTAAATAGGTTCCTTCTTATGCTAAATTTTTGAAAGATCCCGTGCACTTGTGAAGAGAAAATTGAATGTGAAAAAGAAAGCCTTTTTAGCCGAACAAGTAAGTGTTATTCTTCAGAACAATAATGCATTGAAATATAAAGACCCCGGGTTGTCCTACAATTTCTTGCTTTATTGGAGAACATAAAATTGAAAGTGCCTTACTTGATCTTGGAGCTAGTGTGAATTTACTTCCATATTCAGTTTTCAAAGTCTCAATCTAAGTGAGTTAAAACCAACTTCCGTAACTCTTTTACTTGCCGATAGATCTGTAAAAGTGCCTAGAGGAATAGTTAAAGATGTGTTAGTACAAGTCGATAAGTTCATTTATCCTGTGGATTTTATTGTCTTGGACACACAACCTGTTGAAGCATGTAATTCATTTCCTGTTATTTTAGGACGATCCGTTTCTTGCAACTTCTAATGCATTGATTAATTGTAGGAATCGAACGATGAAGCTATCTTTTGGAAACATGACATTGGAGATGAATATTTTCAACATTTGCAAGCAACCTGGAGATGATAATGATTTACAGGAAGTGGACTTTCTTGAAAAATTAGTTCATGATCAATTTCAAACCACTTCTAGTGAAATTGAGATTGATGAATCGATGATTTGCAAATGGTTTATTTTCGGGAAGAATCAAAGGCAAATAGTTGGAGACCGAAAATTGAGGAATTGCCACCACGATCAATTGAGTCCATACCTTCAAGTGTTCAACCACCAAAACCGGATTTGAAGCCGTTACCATTCAATCTCAAATACTCGTTTTTGGGAGCAAATGAAACTTTTCCGGTAATAATCTCTTCCAAACTTAATGCACATCAAGAAGGTAAGTTATTACAAACTCTGAAAATGCACAAAAATACATTAGGATGGACCATAGCTGACATAAAAGGAATTAGTCCTTTGATTTGCACACACAGGATTTATTTGGAGGAAAATGCTAAAACCTCTAGAGAAATGCAACGAAGGCTTAATCCTAATATGAAAGAAGTAGTGAAAAATGAAGTCATTAAGCTTCTAGATAATGGAATCATTTATCCTATTTCTGACGACAAATGGGTAAGTCCTACCCAAGTTATACTCAAGAAGTCCGGAGTCACTTGTGATAACAAATGAGAAAAATGAGTTAATTCCAACTAGGATTATTACTGGTTGGCGCATGTGCATTGACTATAGGAAACTTAATTCAATGACTAGAACAGATCATTTTCCTTTACCTTTCATGGATCAAATCCTAGAAAGAGTTGCAGGTCATGAATTTTATTGTTTCCTAGATGGCTATTCGGGTTATAACCAAATTGAAATTGCATTGGAAGATCAAGAAGACTACTTTCACATGTCCATTTGGTACTTTTGCATATCGAAGGATGCCTTTTGGATTATGTAATGCACCAGCCACGTTTCAAAGATGCATGCTCAGTATATTTAGTAATATGGTTGAATGTTTTCTTGAAATTTTTATGGATGATTTTTCTGTTTTTGGCGATTCATTTGATGATTGTTTGACTAACTTAGAAAAGGTTTGAGCAGGTGTGAAGAGAAGAATCTTGTACTTGAATTGGAAAAAATGTCACTTTATGGTAACAAACGGCATTGTACTTGGTCACATTGTTTCATCAAAAGGAATTGAGGTTGACAAATCTAAAATCGAGTTAATTGCTAACTTGCCAACACCAAAATCTGTTAAAGATGTTAGATCATTCTTAGGACATCTGGTTTTTATAGAAGGTTCATCAAAGATTTTAGTGTAATATCTAAACCCTTGAGTAACCTTCTAACAAAGGATAATATTTTTGAATGGAGTGAACATTGTGAAGAAGCCTTTGTTAAACTTAAAAACACTGCTTACTACGCTCCCCGTCATTCAACCTCCCGATTGGTCATTACCTTTTGAAATAATGTGTGACGCTAGTGATTATGCCGTGGGTCTTGTCTTGGGACAAAGAAAAGATAAGAAACCCTATGTGATTTACTATGCAAGTAAAACTTTGAATAGTGCTCAAATGAATTACACCACCATTTGAAAAAGAATTACTTGCGGTAGTATTTGCATGTGAAAAATTCGGGTCTTATCTTGTTGGCTCACCTGTTGTTGTTTTTAGTGATCATGCGGCATTGAAATATCTTCTTTCTAAGAAAGATTCTAAGGCTAGATTGGTTCGGTGGATTTTGTTACTTTAAGAATTTGATATCACAATCAAAGACAAGAAAGGCACCGAAAATGTTGTTGCAGATCACTTGTCAAGATTGACAACGGAATCGAGATCTGACATCACACCAATCGATGACTACTTTCCTGACGAATCTTTATTTTCTGTCTCTACAATGCCTTGGTATGCTAATATTGTTAATTTTCTTGTTTCAGGACAATTGCCGGCTCATTGGAGTACCCAAGATAAAAGAAAGTTCTTGAACGAAGTAAGGAACTTTTATTGGGATGACCACTTATTTATTCAAATATTGTCCTGATCAAATATTTCGAAGATGCATTCCTGACAATGAGGTAAGTAGTGTCATTAAATTTTGTCATTCCCGAGCATGTGGGGGTCATTTCTCATCAAGAAAGACCCTTGCAAAAATCTTACAAAGTGGATTTTACGGCCCACCATGTTCAAGGATTCACATGCATTCTGCAAGACTTATGAAAACTGTCAAAAGTTGGGATCTATTTCAAAACGTCACATGATGCCTTTAAATCCTATTCTTGTCATTGAGATCTTTGATTGTTGGGGTATAGATTTCATGGGTCCATTTCCTCCATCATTTGGTTTCTTGTACATATTAGTCGCAGTAGATTATGTTTCAAAATGGATAGAGGCAATTCCAAGTCGAAACAATTACCACAAAATAGTGATAAAGTTCTTGAAAGAAAATATTTTGAGTCGATTTGGAATCTCTCGAGCCATGATAAGTGATGGTGGAACACATTTCTGCAACAAGCCATTTGAGTCTTTAATGAAGAAATATGGAATCACACACAAAGTTGCCACCCTTATCATCCTCGGACAAATGGACAAGTAGAGCTTGCTAATAGGGAGATCAAACAGATCTTAGAGAAAACAGTGAACCCTAATAGGAAAAACTGGTCTTTAAG